>JAPQRP010000006.1:16776504-16810222 GCA_037367295.1 Apogon hyalosoma | reverse complement strand
ATGTGTGTGTTTTTTTTATCAGCAGTCATTATGGCTTCATTTATTTTATTTATTTATTTTTTATTTGAATAAGTGTACATTCGGTCCATCAGGAAAATTATGGCCCTATTTAAAATATTTTAGTGCCAAAAGAACATGTGGGATACAGTTTACTGTTTTACCATGTCAGTAAGCTACTGTTTATCATTAGGTCTTCCATCATCCCCGAGGTTATTATAGTTTTGGATTTTTCATTATAGTTTAGTTTTATTTAGTTTTGACATTTTTCTCTAATTCAGTTAGTTTTAATTAGTTTTTAGAGCAGGTTTACTAGTTTTTATTAGTTTCTTTTTTTTCTAATTGCTTAGTTTTAGTTTGTTTTTTTCATATCTTTTATCTTCGCCGTTTTCAAAGAAATCCCAAACAGGACTCTGTTGCTTTCTCCCAACTTTAGTCTCCATGTTGCCAGGTAGAGTGGGGACGAGAACTCTAAATGAGAAGTGACGGACTGTGAAGTGCCGTATGGTGGCGCCAGCTAAAATTACTGGAGTGAAATAAAATCGATTTCATGTCAATCCGACACTGACAAAAAGGAAAACCAAGGGAATTTTATCCATATTTTTTATATGTTTTAGTTACTTTTGTAAGCACACAATACAGTTTCAGTTAGTTATCGTTATTATTTATTTCAGTTAACAAAAATGTTGTTTCAATTGTAATTTTCATCATTTTGTTAGTTTTCATTAACCATAATAACCTTGTGCTCCCACAGCTCCACCCTCATACCCAAATATAGTCACTTCTGGCTTCTAACACAGTGACAGCTAAACCAAAAATCCTTTGCTTTAAAACACAAGAAAAGCAATGATTCTCTGTCCACTTCTTGAGATTCCTCACCAGTCATTACATACATCTATGAATGATTTTGCTGTTACTGCTGCTTCTTCAGCTTTAGCAACTGGCAATATTTAAGCATCCTCATCTGTGGTGAACATCTGTCTCTGAAACTCGACGACAAAATCAATGCAGTTAAGGGCTATTTCAGTTGCCTTGAGGCTGAATAAATCGCCACAACTGCACTTAGAAAATGTACTCAACAAACAGTGAGGAAAGATGTGAGCCTGAAGGTCGCACATACAGTGACTGATACACGTTTATTGCATGAAATACAAGCCATTTAGAGTCCACTTGCTGACTCACTTCTTCAGTATTAAAGCCAGCTCACTCCCTCCTTTTCTCTCCCTTCGTCCACTAATTAAAATGTATTATTGGCAGGAGACACATTTTGTAAACATCATCAGGGCTTTGTATTGTCATGGAAATCAATGCTGCTTCGATTTCTCTCATTAAACAAAATAATAATGTACAATAGAGAAGGGAAAGTACTACCAGCTCTGGCTTTGTCCCATCTTATATCTCTGTGTCTAGATCTACCGGGTCTGGATGTGTGTCTCGGTTTGTGTGTTTGATATCTGTTTCTCCTTTGTGTGGCTTGAGTCTCTCTGTTTCTAGGTTCTTTTTTTTTTTTTCTCAGTTACATCTATGTCTCTCTCCGCTTCTTGTTCGCGTTTCCTTATTCGTTCTTCTTCTCCACCCTACAGAGCTTTGCAGCGCGTGTTTGGAGGAAACCGTACCCTGATGTTGACCCGCTCCTCCTTTCCAGGTGTGGGAAAATATTCGGGTCATTGGCTGGGGGACAATGCTGCCAACTGGAATGACATCAAATGGGCCATCCCTGGCATGCTAGAGTTCAGTCTGTTTGGGGTTCCCTATGTGAGTAGAAATCCTCCATACACGGGTAAAACTGTTCTTATTATGCTTAAAGTAGGTGAATTGTCCTCGGTAAGAACGGAAATGGTATGCTCTATTGGCACCAGTTCTTTATAATTAAGAGAAAACAGTCCCTGGCACATTCAGCATCTTCTATATCATGCAAAAGCGATAACATAAAAATACATTTAGTGCCAGTCATAGCTGTTAATATGTGATTCAGTTTAATTAACATGCAGTTCTGGCATTAGAGAGTTTTGTTCTTTTTTTTTCCCCTTTAAAAAGATTCAGCTGCTAATTGAGATCTATGTTCAGGCGTAAGCTTAAAGACAGAGGGGCAGGCAAGAGAAAGTGTGTCTGGAATAAGATCCATTAAAATGTCTGGAAGAACACTGGTTCACCTTGTGGGAACAGCAACACATTCAAAAACACGGACTCAAGAAAACACACCGGCAGTCAGTATCTAAGTGCACTCTGCACTGTGTACTTGCATGTGTGTGTCTGCTGAGTGCAAACAGCAGCAAGAAAACAACAGGGAGTCTATCACACACATATACACACACACACACTCCTCCAGCTGTGCACGTCAGGTGGGCTTATACATGCCAACTACGTCCTGGTGGGACTGTGTCAAGCAGATTTTGAGGTTCCTCGGTACACACACACATACTTACACAAATAGACAGAGGAGAAAGGGGGGGGGGGGGGCTGTTGGTGGTGTGGGATTTGGATCGATTCCCTCCCATTGAGCCTGTTGTAAAATGTGGCCAGTAGTAAACAATAGCAAGCAAACCATCTCTGTGGACTGGCCTTTGACTGAAGTCTCTTTCTTGGACTCCTTTGTGCAATTAATGTAAATAAAGATCACTGCCCACATCTACTGTCTGCCAATAAATCTCTGCTGAATTGAACAGACATCAAGAAAGACATTTTAAAAGACAAATATGTGCCCAGATATCACATTGGTGCCACTGTTTAACCACTACCGGAGATTTGTTGACCTGCATTTCAGTGCTTTGCTTTCATTCTGAAACACCTGAAATGCTCATTTATAACAGACGTTACTTTATTTCCGATATATAATTTCTGATAAGAATTCACATCATCATCTTTATTTTATTTTATTTTATTTTATTTTTCTCCTTGAATTTATCAAAAGCCAAGCCAAAAGTGGAGTTTAACATTTAATACATGGATAGAAATATAGTGCCATTTCTGGCTTAATGTCAAGCTGTCAACCCTTTGTGTTTCAGATTGGAGCTGATATCTGTGGGTTCTTTGACGACTCCAGTGAAGAGTTATGTCGTCGCTGGATGCAGGTGGGGGCTTTCTATCCCTTCAGCCGAAACCACAACGCTCAGGGCTATAAGGTACTGTAAAGACATTTTGTTCTACAATTCTTATATTAGTCTGTCAGTTTTAGATTTATATATCATACCGTTAATGTTTGGTCCGAAGTGCTGTGGGGTGTATCTTTCATTTCATAACATTACAAAGGCGCTATAAAGTCCAGTGTTTAAAAATAGAAACTTCAGTATCCATAGAGATTGCCATGACACCAGCGCTTGTAGTGCTGTATTGTATAGAATGTGACCACAGAGATGGGTGATTTTTGGCTTTAACACAAGAAATGCTGGATGTTCAAAATTGTTACAGCTGCCGTGGGTATAAACCATCAGAGCCTGAAATAAAAGGTGCCTTAAAATTACAGAAACACAGCCACAGAGTCTTACTCATCTAAGAGATTTCACGCTTTAGTAAAAGATTATCATAAAGCTAAATTATGTTAAATCACCATACTATAATGAGCCATATGGCCAGTACATGGTTTGGATAGCATCTTATGAACCAGCCCCTTTGGTAACTGAATTAGTAGAATATCTAACGATTTTAAGTAAATTATAAAATAGCGTTTGAAATAAAAAAAATTCAAGTGTAAAAAGCATAAAAATTGATTGATGAATGAAAGAGTTTGTGTTTCAGAATCGCTTTGAAACCGACTGAATCTGATCAGATGAATAAACCTCAAAAGATCTAATGAGACTCCATTACATCAGACAGAAAGTATATTTATGTCTTTAGTAAATCCACCTGAAACACAAATGCCACATGTCAGATGAGGGGCTGAACGCCGCAGAGACAGGAAAAGTTCGCACTCAGCCTCGAACAGTGTTTATATTGATGTAACACACTGAGCTACTATTGCGGACGAACACAAGCAGATAGATGGAGATAGATGATGTGTGACATTTCCACGCTCATCAGTGCTGCAAATATAGCACAGCATTGAGGTAGGGACGAGGGGGCTTGACTACGACATGTTGTGTGTGTGTGTGGAAGGCGACGGAGGGGTGTGGTGGTGGTGGTGGTGGTGGTGGTGATGGTGGGGGGTATTTGCTGGAGGACAGGGACATGATGATGATGATGAATTTGAAGTATGGTTTCCTCTAAACGAGACAGCTAATGTGTGACCTTTGCTTTGCCCTAATCATGGTTCTCATCACACAACCATGCAGACCAGGCCGGACAGACACACACACACACTTACACACACAGTTCTCAGCACATACTCAGAGGTGCCGAGGGCATAAATGATTAGCCAGATGAGAGGAGCATGGCCTGTTAGCAGCTAATCACCCTCTTACTCTCCACTATCATGGAAATTAAATCACACTTCTCTGTTTCTCACACTGTTTTCCCCTTTGTTTCATTTTCTTCTGTTTTACTCTTTCCTCTTGCAAACTATTTTTAGATTGCTGCTCTGCAAAAACAAATTTCCATGATGACTGTAATACAATTAACGTCCACTTATTTTGTCATGAAAAGACTATTCATGTAAGGGAAAAAAAAAAAAAAAAACTGGCTTCACCTCTTTGTCATCTCTGCCTCAGATGTATGCTTTCCTTTTCTAAGGCTATACATCTTTATTTTCTTTTCCTATACCTCGTTTTTCCTCATCCCGTCATCCTTCTTAATTCTCCCTTTCCCTTTTTAACTAAGTTCTCCCTTCGTGCTCCTATCCCTGTCTTTCTTCCCTGCAGACGAAGACAGGACAGACAAATCTTTATTTTCTCTCTTCCTCCTCCTTTCTTATTCATCAACTCTTTCTCTTTAATCCATCTTTCTGTCTCCAGCCCCAGGATCCAGCTGTGTATGGCCCTAGCTCAACCCTCGTGGAGAGCTCCAAACGTTACCTGAGGATTCGCTACACCCTGCTGCCTTACCTCTACACACTCTTCTACAAAGCCCACACCACAGGAGAGACTGTTGTACGCCCAGTTATGCATGAGTAAGTCACGGCAAATAAGGCAGTTACACTGTCAAGTCCTCACATGACCTCTTCATAAATGTTGCATGTTGCATTATCTAACTTTTTCTATATTGTTTGTACTCATATAACCTAAGCGTCTCCAATCAAAGTTGTCTGAACACTCCCACAAGAAAAAAAAAGTTATGTACTGAATATAGATTTGAGCAAAAAGATTAATATTGTTCTATGTGTAAAAAAATAACAAAATTAGAACATCATTTACTTTGCAATGATGTCTTATATAAGTCATTCATAAGGGGAGCTTTTGTTTGACCACAGCAGAGATACATAGTTTTTAAATAGTTTTTAGAGAGAGGTTGTTGTGCTTGTAAAAACCACACTAACTTGGAAAATGTCCCACACTGGGGCTATTTATGATGAAAAAAAAAAAAAAAAAGGTGGGTGCTCAAGGATCCTGCATCCAAATTATAGAGTCACTGTGTTAAAATATGTAAGCATGCTAATACACATTGCCCTATTGGTTTCTCAAAGATTAACCCACTAGGGCTGGTTTAGTTGATTAATCACGTTTCTGCCTTTTAATCGATATGTGAAATCTTTAAATTGCGCAATTGAAGTTAAAGCTTCCTTTGGAGGTTATCTTGCCCAGCAATAACTGAAAATGTCACCTGTTTATTTGTGACAATACAAACAGTTAAGATTTGTTTGATTTAGAATATATACTGTAGGAACGAGCCAATATATGAGTCAATATCAGTACTGGGGTATGAGACGTTATTTCATCAATGATAGTGTCCATTTATCTGTTGTGTGTTTGTATGATTGAATTTAACAATTGAATTACTCTATTTTTATGCGCATTATATAATGACTATTCCCATGACACAACTGAGAGGGATAAATAACCATAAGTAAATAATACTTCAGAAATTTACACTGGTGTTAATATCATCTATTGGACAGATTGTAATTTAAATATCAGTTTCAGTCCAGAGCTTTGGAATTGGTGTATCCTTGCAAGTAATGCTTTTTTTGTCACTGTTTTTTGTTGAGTTCATGGAGACAGTAAAAAAAAAAAATAAAATAAATTAAAACTGAGTCATCTGCAGAATTAAGATATTTCACATTGTGGCCATATGGTACCCTGACAGATATATAATGGTTTAAAGCAATTATGTTATAAAAACAAAGATATCTAATTGATTTCATACTCATGTCTGTTACTCCCAAGGTTCTATTCTGACAAAGCCACATGGAACGTGGACCGCCAGTTCCTCTGGGGAAAACATCTGCTCATCACACCTGTACTGGACCCGGTCAGTCCACACACAGCCAGACATAAAATATCCTAAAATATACGTACATATCAACTTCATCTGAACATACTTAGCATTTAACACATTCACTCAGTCAGATACAGATTGCGCTTGCATAATGTAGCTCTAGACCGTATCATGTGCTGTACACACTGTATAGAAATGCACACGCATAACATTAAAAAGCGTAAATGTGTTGTGGAAGATGCAGATGAGATGATCAGTGACTCACACACACTTACACACACGCATCGTGACCTCCACTGGGAAAACATGACATGGGATTTTCTTTGTTGCCCTCCCCTCCTCTCATCCCTCTTTCTTCTCTCTTTCATACTCTCCCTCTTTTCTCTCAGCTCTAATGAGAGCACTGACCTCATTACTAGCAGATTAGAAGTGCAGATAGAAGTGCGTATGTGTGTGTTTGTTCATGTTTGTTGAGTTTTGTGTGTGTGCCCAAGTGTGTATCCACGTGTGTGCATACGTAGAGATTGTGTTCATGTCAAAGTGGCCTTATTAATAAGCAATTTAGCATGGCCTCCTGTGAATTACAGAATAGTGGAAAGTGAATTGGATTCACATTGGGGCTGGGCATGAAGTAACTTCTGTAAAGTGTGATTGTGGAAAAGTTTCTGACTGGATGCGAAGGGTTTATGGCTGCAGCGCCTCAAGTCTGAACTGTGTTGGTGGCAGCTAAAAAGCAGTACTGTAGATTAGGTGAATATGAAGATTTTTTTTTTTTTGTAAATTAAAAAGACAAGTAACATTCAAAAGCGCACTGACATTGGTCTTTTCAAGCCCAGCAAGAAAGGAAAAACCATAATCAGCGCTGCTCATTTTCTCTCTTTACAAGCAATATGCTCTGCATCCGTGTCCTGATAATTGAAGTGAGGCGACTTGTCTGCAGTAGAAATACCGCCCCTCCTAGAAAAATGATGACCTTGCTTTGAATAAAGGCTCATGACTCATACTATGCTAAATTTTGATAATTAAATAGATGCTTTGCTTACGTTGCCTTTCCCTGGAAAGTGTGGGTCACATGTTAAGTAAATGCAGGGACGAGGATGCACGTATCCTTACACTTGTCACTCACTGCAACCTTCGCTTCACTGTTTGGTCTATCACGGCTTCATAATACTCAAAGACAGCTTTTGTTTCTCTCTGCATGGAGTTCAAAGCAAAATCAATTCAGCAAAAAAATATCCACAGAGTTTTTAAGCTTTTGAGTAACATGTGTTCATGTTCCCGGAATTTACATTCACCAAAACTAAAGCAAAACACCAAAGTATCACCATGCTGCTTGATCAATAATGACAAGACCTCCTACTGATGCTCCCCCACCTACTTCTGCAGAGTCAAATTTATATCAGGGAGAAAAAAGAAAACAGGCTAAAACAAACACAAATAATACATCTATAATATTCATCTGAAATATTTAGGCTTAAGATTGAGACTCATACATTTTAATTGTGCTTAAAATTGATTTGGAAAGCATATGTTAGCAAATGAACTGCGTGAAACATATTTGTCAACAAAACCAAATGCTTTTCAAATACACAAGGCTTTTTTTTATTTATTTATTTTTTTTACATACAATTTGCTTCAATAATGTTGTTACTTGTGTCATTTATGCTTCACTGAGAAATTTGCTTGACATTACGTTTATTAGTTTATGTAAAAAAATGTGTAATTGGAATGATTGTGTATCATAAGTATCTATAAGTATGTATATATTAATTTACTCCACTGGTAATTGCTAATTCATGCATTCATTTTACTCGGGTGTATACGAGTCCATTTGTGTTTTGAAGCAAAATCCGACAGAGCTGATTGGTGTGAGCGCTTATAAGTCACACTACGCCGTTCCAAAAACAGTCATGACAAGTGACATATCTATTAAAGCCGAATATCCATCCTTTACGGCGCTGGGGAGCTTCAGTGCCGTGGTTTCAGGCAGGGTAAGAGCAGGCATTAAGAACAGAGTGCCCACTATCTGCTACAGATGCATCAGGCTGTGAAGGGCCACATAAAGAGATAGTCATCTATTTGAGTAGGGTCACAGGCTGATCGTTAACAACCCTTCCCATCCTACCTTTGCTTTCTTTTTTCATTATTCCCATCTCTCTCTCTCTGTGTCTGTCTCTATCTCGCCCACTGTCCGCCTGCCTCTTCCTTTCTTTGATGATACTCAAACTCTGTCATTCAGATCAGTCGATACTTTAACCTTGATCTCTTCTGATAAACTCAGGAGAACTGCTCTCTCTCTCTTTCTCTCTCTCTTTTTCTGTCATCCCCTCTGGTCTTCATCCATGCCTCCTCTCTCCCTCTTCTTGCCCATTACACCCTTTTTCTTTTTCACTCATCCTTTCATCAAACGTTGGCTCCCTTATCTAATCTGCATTCTCTTAATCAGCTGCTGTCAACTCACCCTTGTGATCCCGTTTCATTTCATCCAATCTCTCTTTCACCCTTCTCTCTCTCTCTCTCTCTCTCTCTCTCTCGTTCACTCATTTACTATCTGTAACTCCTTCCGTGTCTCCCATCTACCTCGGCTACCATCTGATCATCCTGACAGTATGAATCTTCGGCTCACCTGATCAAAACTTACCGTATGGCTAAGAGAGCCTCAGTACTCTAAATGAGAATATAGGCCTTGTGGCTTGTCCTTCTCAATCACAGTTAGCAGCCATGCTAAGTCCTGCAGTCCCGACGCATTAGTCAGCGGGGTGAATGATAGGCGGCACAAGCAAATCAGACACCAGAAAACGAGCAATAGAAGGAGCATCTATTTCCCCAGGCTGTCATGATACCAGCTGGGCGGTGGTTGTGACAGGTGATCTGAGAGTTAGAACTGAGAAAAGTGCATTACGTTATTACATTTAACAGACTGTTTGAAGCTATTTGTTTTCATTATATTTTACTATTTTCAACATTTCAACATCATTTTTTGGGTTTGAGTTAGTTTCCATACCTGCCTCTTTAATTATCCATTGTTTCTCCTTTCTCTTACCTCTTTATTTATTTTTATTTATTTATTTATCTATCTATTTTTCTGGCTTCCTCTCAACCCTGTTTCTTGTTCCTAATGACAGGCCTCAGAGGGCTGTAAAATAGGACATGCTGCTGAAGAGAGACAGAGCGATAGGGAGCGAGATGTTGGTGCCATCGATGCCGTTGACAGATGGCCTTATTCTACACAGCTGACGTTGTGCATTTCACAATCGGCTCTTTTTGAGAAGGACCTGTAGGTCCCTCTGTCTTTTGGTGCGCTCTCTGTGTTTCATTCACTCGCTCCCTCTCTTCTGCCCTGTCAGAAAGAGCAAGGTAGTGACAATGCTATCAAAGGTTTGGTGCTCAGCTATTGATTCTTCCTGTCTGTCCACCACCTTAAGCCGCCAAAGGCTGTCACCTATCAGTCGTGACTTGATGCTGTCTATTCCATCATCTCTTGCATCATAGCGCCACAGACTGAAATGTCACAAGGGCTTTGTAGGAAACTTTATATCAGATGATAGGCAGTTTTAACAGAACCTCCCCTGACACCCGCATTTTATCTTATTAGTATTTTTTATTATTATGTTGTAGTGATTTATAGCAGCAGGGAATATCTGTATATCCTTTGTGTTGTATCGTAGCTCTTACTCTCATGCTTGGCCTTGTAAGATTTAAGGGTCAGGAGATAAAAACTGAAAGAAGTCAAACAGACATGCTTTACAAAAACACCTTTTGATGCCTAAGACACAAACCAAAGGCACATAACAGAACCTTTAATATTGAAGACAAACATTTATGTCACTGTTAAAATATGCAGATGATGAAAACACTTTGTTCTTGTTTCATGCAGGGTGTGGAGATGGTGCGAGCTTATGTCCCAGATGCAGTGTGGTACGACTATGAAACGGTAAGACTACTATTCTGCTAACTCGAACAAGTACATCCATACATTATCCATGTGTCACAGAAGATTGTATTAATAGTAATGTGATTGTAATCATAGTACTTCACAGCATTTGTTAAAACTTGTTCAGACTAGATACATTTTATAACCTTTAGTGCCATAAGGGCTTCTCGAAGCGAGCTGTACAGAAGGGAAAGTAATTTATTTTCTGTTTTATCGTGGTCAGAACATACAGGACATAAAATAAAATATGTGGGACAATGCACTACAGCATACTGAAATGAGATAAAATGTAATCCAGGGGCACAAAAGCATGAATTCATCTGTTTTAGTTCCTCTTCATTAGCTCACGGTGCACTATAGAATAGATTTTAAAATACACCTTTTTGCATATAAATGCTTTAATGGTGCAGCTCTGCTCTACGTCTCTAATTTGCTTCAGCGTTATGTTACTTTGCATTCTCAGACATCTGATGATCAGCTGTTCTTAGTTGTCCCAAAAACAAGGCTACACCTTAGAGGAGATCAGGCTTTTACAGTTGCAGCTTCCAAATTCTGGAACCTGTTGTCGTTACAGCTCAGGCAGACATCTTCTCTGTCTATTTTTAATGTTGTTTAAAAATATACTTGTCCTCTTTGCACTGTGTTTTATATCTTTTATGTGTTTGATTTGTTGTAAATAATTTTTTTTTTCAGTTTTTCTGGATTTCATTGCTTTTTGTTATGCAGTTTGATCAACTCTGTTGTTTTTAATGTTAATGTTAAGCAAACTGGATTGGATTGAAATGAATGATTCAAACCAAAAACACATCACAATTGAGCTGGGTTTATACAGTACTGTGCAAAACTGTGGCTGTGTTGAAATGGAAGCAGGGCTGAAAGGAGTATACATATGTATTTCTCATTCTCTTTTCTTCACATACAAGAAAATACAGGGAACATGTGCACAGCCTTAAAAGACACACAAAAAATGAACTAAATAGGCTGTAAAGGTTTAAGTCATTATATAGTGTGACCTCTGACTCCATGATAAGAAGCACTACAAACATTTAGAAACATCTGACATACAGTTGCGGAAAAAAATATTAGACCACCCTTGTTTTCTTCAGTTTAGTGTTTATTTTAATGTCTGGTACACATAAAGGTACATTTGTTTGTACAAATATAATGATTACAACAAAAATAGCTCAAAAGAGTTTAATTTCAGAGCTGATATCTATCCATTTTCCGTGTTTTCTTGATAATAACCAAAATCACTTCAGTTCTTACATCAGTAGCAATGACATTGTACTGACAAAAACAGCGCTTTTAGGCATTCCATGGTTTTTTTTGTCTGTTTTAGTCACATGATACACACATGGTTCAATAATTTTTTCCATGACTGTATGTTGAATGAAACCTGGTATAAAACATTTTAAAAAAATGAATGCAATAAATCTCATATTGTCTGAACAAAAGCGTTAAAGACGTAAAGGGAGGTCACACTAAATTCTACCACTTTATAGAAGTTGTTTCTTCTTAAATTGTGTTAATGCTGTACATTCTTCCCATACATCCAGATTGTATCTTAATACAGAAACTGAGAAATGCATTTGTGTGGATATTAGAACTTTACCTAAACAACAAAGCTAATGTTAGCCTTGTCTGCAGAGTAGTTATCATCATGTAATAAACATGAAAATAATACTCTAAAAATACTAGCACATAGAATTTAATCTAG
This sequence comes from Apogon hyalosoma, assembly GCA_037367295.1. Lineage (NCBI taxonomy): Eukaryota > Metazoa > Chordata > Actinopteri > Kurtiformes > Apogonidae > Apogon > Apogon hyalosoma. The sequence goes on along the minus strand of JAPQRP010000006.1, from coordinate 16,798,268 downwards.
CTTCATACACATTTACTGTGCAAATGCCCTAAATTAATTTAGATGTATAGTGCATAACAAAAACAATTATAAAGAGGCTTATCAGTATCATGTCACATTAGAGGCATTAACACAAACACAGAGAACATGTATCACATGAAAGTATTCGCCTCGAGTTTTTTGTTTGAGACTAAGCGACAAAAGAGATAAGACAGTGCGACAGTGAGGACAAACACAGAGTGAAAGAAGGGACAGGCAAGAGAGGAGAGAGACTATTTCACTGACACAGAGATAAAGGAAGTGTTGAGTTCCTTTGGGACCTTATTTGGGCGTCACAGTGGCAATGTAAAGCGCCCACTGATCAGATGAACGATTAGATTGGCTGTCTTGCCGCCGGCCCCTTGTCCTGGTTGGTCCCCTGTGATTATCTGGGAAAGAGGACTGAAAAGCGGGGGGGGAAGTATTGATGTGGTGAAAATGACCATGAAAAAACAAGTTAAAGAACAGAGAAATGGGATGAAAGAGTGACAGCAGACACAAGTGGAGTTGAGAAAAAAAAGGAGGAAAAAGATGCATTAAAAACATAACACATGGCATGTAATTGGAGGAAAAGTAGGGGCAAGGGGAAAGAAAAGAAGAAGAAAAATGGATGGAAATTACAGGAGGGGAAAGATGGGGGGATTGGCCAGCAGGGATGGGGAGAAGAAGAGAAGACAAGGAAAGAGAAGAGCTCCTTAAGGCAGACAATGAGGGGGTGATAAGATCTGAAATTGCTTATAGACGCTCCACTAACTCCAGCCCACACACACGCCCATACTCTACTGTACTGCATAAAATGGTTCATACACACACAGTCACACACATATACACACACACGCCCTCAATGGGAATAAAGGAAAATGGGATAAAAAAAAAAAAAAAAAAGAATTAGAGCACCACTAGAGAGAATACCAAGACTTGGAAAAGGAAATAGGCAGAAGGAAAGGAGATGGGGAGACAGAGAGTTTAAAATTGTTTTAGGCTGGTCTGAGAATTCAGTCGTCTGGGGATCAGAAATTAACTGTGCTCTATCAAGACCCCCAGAGAAATGAGCGAATAAAAAGACAAAGAAGGGGATGCTTAAGCCCTAATTTTGAGGCTGCACAGTGACCAGGGCAAGTAATGCAAAGATAGTTTGTATAGATGTTTGTGAATTTGTAATTGTAAACATTTTGTGCATTGATCACAGCAAGTACAGTACAATGAAGCTAGAGATATTAAGTGGGGTTAAGTCAAAAACTGGGTCTTGGGATAATGTAAGTCTAAGAATCACATCTATTTCTCATGCATCACTCTATAGGTGTTTTGGTGAATGTATGAACAGGAGCAAGCATGAGCAGAAGATGCACGTTGCACATTAACAGTGTCACTTTGAGTAATTTCCCATTAAAGGTGCAAAAGACCTCCACCTCATGCACTCCAGTAAGACCCAAAATGACAAGTACTCAAGAAGACACCCACTACAGCCTCTGTGTACAAGACCGGACACTTTGCACAGGTTGTGGCTATTGTGTTATTGGATTAATACCCAAAAATTAAAAAAAAAAAAAAAAGTGTTGAGAAACCTTCCAGCTTTAGTTTGATCCCATCATTCATGTTACATGGCATAATGAAATTACTATACTTTCAGTAACTGATGAAAACATACAGTTTGATTAATTTGTACAGATCAATTAGTGTTGTAGTCAAGACCGCACTATCCGAGACCAGAGGGTTCCCAGACCAAGACTTTTAAGGGTCGAGACCAAGTCAAGACCAATACCAAGTCTTTATTTTAAGACTGATATACAGTAACAGCAACAAACAGTCTTTGCACTTTTTTCAAAGCACCACAATGCAGAAAATCTTAATTCTTAGTTTATTTTTCTGTGTCAAAAATCCAGCATCCATCAACCGAACAGCAGCTGTTTCATTCACAGAATTACAGCATTAAAATGATGGTAACATACCATGCCTGAATAAGATGCAATGACAAAACCCTCAAGCGTCTTCACCATCCAAAACAAACCCATGAATATATATGCCTTATTTTTGGTCACCGTTTTTGGCTCAGTTTGGTTTTGCATGTCGTTTTACAGATGTATTCTTCTGATCTTCCTTCACTCTCACCGCATATGTGGGGTGGGGGGTTGTCACTCATGTGGTGTATATGTATATAGCCGTTGCTGGGGAAACCATGAGAAACAAATCAAGCAACTAATAACTGGCTGCTTTGAAATAGATCTCTTTCCACTCTAATCAGTGGCGTGAGCAAATAACTTAACAGTGGTGGTCTCGACCGGTCTCGTCTTAAAATCCCAAATCCACACAGTCCAAGACCGAGACAAGACCCAGTAAAAATGCACCCAAGACCGAGACGAGACCAAGACGTTAAAGAAGCGGTCTCGAAACCAAAACCGATCTCCAGTACCACAACACTACATTCAATGAACCTATAATAATACGTATGCATTTAAGAAGTGCCATAGGCGTTGTGAGTTTAAAATGAATCAGAAAAGGAGCAAAGCCATCGTCACTGTCTGCGTTTGGAGTTGTGACTCCAGACTTAGTGTAGTATTCAGTGTTTGATTGCCTTGGAGCTGGAGGCTGCCATAGAAGGGTTGTGGACACAGGCCAATATCCATTTACAACAATGACAAACACAAGTTTTCCATTGGCTTTTACTGTTTTAAAGTGGCCTCGCTAAAAGTCAAGCAGAGATAGCAATTTCACGCCAGCCTAAAGCCAGTATGTTTTTGGCTACTGTCCTAACTTTAAATAGGACACGATAGGCAATAGGTCTTACCCACATGGTGGGAGTATTATAATACTGCTCGTGTGGGTTGTTTCGGTGACTTCATGTATTAATTAACAATCTGTTGTCCAACCAATCAGATGAAGCGTATTACACCACGAAGACAGCACATTGAAATGCATCTGCCGCCTGAGAAACTTGGCTTACACATCAGAGGTGGCGCTGTTCTGCCCACACAGAGGCCTGAAGTCACCACCACATACAGGTACACATTTACAGTTACTATTTCTGTTCACTTTGAAAGATTTAGCCAAACAACAGATATAGTACCATTATTCACAGTGTGCGTGATTTCCATAATATCAAGCTTCAAAGTAATGTATGCAGACAAACAGCTCATGTTGGTAAATGTATCAAACAGTGTCTCCTTTTGTATTTCAGTTTTGTGCATTTGCTTGCACAGATGTATAATGTAGTTGTTGATGTTGATTCATTGAGTTGTTAGTACACTTGCTTATGGTGTTTGTACATTTGAGTATGTTTGTGTGTTAATCTCTAGTCGGCTTAACCCCATGGGTTTGATTGTTGCTCTTGATGACAACAACCAAGCAGCTGGAGAGCTATTCTGGGATGATGGAGATTCCCGAGGTATTGTTACTTTTCTCATTTTCTGCCTGCTCATGTGTGTGCAAATGCGTTTGCAAATCCTCTGCATCTTGTCATTACCAGTCATTATATGCATTCTTTTATGAACATCGTACTGAAGCACTTATCTCGTTTAGCACGTGCACCACATGAATCAGATGTGATCTATTTAAATGCTGTCAGTCAACGCCCACAGATTAATGATTGAAGGTCATTGACTCTACTTTGTGCGATAGTTAATCACCTGCTGTTGTTCTTTTTACAGAAACAGCTGAAAATGGAAACCACATCCACTACAAGTTCTCTGTTGTCTATGTAAGTTTCACTTGTGCATGTGTACAGTATCTTTCACATCCAGTCCACATATTCCCTCAGATCTGAACTCAAGTTCAACATTCGAAACCACTGGAGATTTTGAACTTCCCCAGTCCAGAACACCAATCATGATTGATCCATGTAATGTTGCTGAAGCTTTGTTGGATCAAGTGCCCTATGTTCCAGCTTCACACAGCACTGAGAATTCCCTTACATGTTTAATGCATGCCGGAGATGTTCTTCTTGTACGTTAGTATTACACTAGGGTAAGGGATGCAAAAACAGAGAATTTATCTGAATTTATTTGGTTGATGGACGTGAATATCTACAACCTGATTTCCAAAAAGTTGGGACACTGTAACGTGAACAACACAATGCAATGATTTACAAATGTCATAAAGCCATGTTTTGTTAACAGTGGAACATAGAAAACATGTTTCAACTGAGAACTGTGCTGTTTCAAGAAAAACTAAATAACACAGCCATCTTCTACGGGCTAAAGCTCATTTAAAATGAAATTGTTCTGTGGTTGGGCAACTTGAAATTAGAGATTATTTTTGGAAACTACAGTCATGGAAAAACTTATTAGACCATCAAAAGTCATCAAAAACAATTGTTATGCAATCAAGTACTAACTTCTGTGTGTATCATGTGACTAAAACAGACAGAAAAGAAAATATGGAATGAATAAAATCACTGTTTTTGTCAGTACAATGACATAAATATTGATGTAAGAACTGAATTGATTTTGGTTTTTATCAAGAAAACATGGAAAATGGATAGATATCAGCTCTGAAATTAAACTACTATGAGCTATGTTTGTTGTTATCATTATATTTTTCCAAAAAAAAAAAAGTACCTTTAGTTGTGCCAGGCATTAACATGAACAAGAAATTTAAAAAAACAAGGGTGGTCTGATCATTTTTTTTCTGCGACTGTATGGATGCTACATCCTCCATTTTAAAGAGAAGAGGGACCATCTGGTTTGTTATCAGTGTTCAGTTCAAAATACTATATCTCAGAGGGTATGGGGCTGCATTAGTGCCTACGGAACGGATAGCTTACAGATCTCGGAAGGCACTGTTGATGCTGAGAGGCATACACAGATATTAGAGAAACATAAGCTCCTTTCCAGACAACATCTTACAAGGAATGTCCTTCATTTTTCAGCAAGACAATGCAAAGTCCCACACTGCATCTATTGAAACAGTATGGTTGTAGAAGTGTTCAGGTACTGAACTGGCCTGTCTGTATTCCAGAGCTTTTACCAATTGAAAACATGTAGTGCATCATGAAACAAAAAGTACAACAAAGACCGGGTTGAGCTGCTACAATCCTATATTAATCTGATCCGATATTAGACAAGAACAGGATCATATTCCTCTTCTAAAACAACATATTATTAAAAGAAGAGGGGATCCTACACAGTGGTAAACATGATCCATGTTATGACTATTTGGAGGTGTGTTGCTGCCATCAAAGTCAAATTTACATTATTTTTTTCTTAACACGGAACATTTTCTCAATTCAAACATTTGATAATTTCTGTATGTGGTTAAATATGGGTTTATAAGATTTGCTAATCATTACATCATGTTTTGTTTTTACGTTTTACAGCGTCACAGCATGTTTTGAGTCTGGGTTGTTTTGCTTACATGCTTTAACTCCAAATTTACTGGATAATATAATGTGTGTCGTCTCATTTTAGGGCATCCTGACAATGCAAGTGATCCATGCTGGCTACAGTGACCCAAACAACCTTAAATTTGAAGACATTACCATCCTAGGAGTTCCTCATCCTCCAGTGTCTGTTTCTGTGACGCACAGTCAGATACATGGAAACTCTACCACCACTTTACCAGTCACTAACATACAATATGATGATGCCAAAGAGGTAAATGCATACATTTACGGCCTTTTACAAATGTATGTACATAGGGAGGTAATTCTAATAGTTTTTCAGCAGTTCTTACAGCTCTTCTAAAAACATACAATTGCGAATCAAATAGTCTTTACTGATGTGAAAGGTTGTCCCATAAAAACTCTATTTATCAGTACATGGTTTTACTGCATGTAACTTAATCATTAAGGTGCTTCTATGAAACTGGGTTCATTTTGGTATCTGGCACTTTACCAGCTTTTTTTTACACCCAATAATAAAAGAGAAATTTAGACATATTTCTCCCAAGAAAGTACCTAATGATGACCTCACATAAATGCAAAGAAATGGTACTCTTGCTCTGAGCCATTCCAAAATTAATGAATTTTTGATAAAATACTTGGGCCAAAAATAGAACCAAAGTTTGGACAGGAAAAGCTACCAAGGTGTCAGTGCATTTGATCTGGAAAACGTCACTTGAAATGTTCTTATTTTGCACTATAAATAAAGCCACTGTGTTAAATTTGTCAATCATTGCGTTTTTTCTAATCCACACATGTGGGTGTTTCATGAATTGGCGGTCTCATTCCAGGTTTTGTGTGGAACCCATTGTGTCCACTGGCGTTACATGCAAAACCTGCCCATTTAAGCACAAATAAATTGTGAGTGATTTTGCAACAGCGGTCATTTTTATGAAACACTCTGCCGTGCATAATAAGTTCAATTCCTAAAAGTACCTGCGAGAGAATAAAAAGATATTTGACCATGTTACATGCAGATTTTTGTACCAAAAAATAATGTAAAATACTATAAAAATGCGTTTTATCTAAAAAAAAAAGATTCTCTTTTATTTCAGTAGATATTTATTTTTTAAATAGACCCAAAGTGCTTCCAAACTTGCTTCATAACACTAGTCTACATCTGGTTTGACTTTTTGGCCCCCATGTCCTGTTTTTAGGGACCAGTTTCATAGAATCACCCATTTGGACTTACTTTATGAAAAAAAAAAAAAAAGGAGGAATCATATTTTCACTTTCAGAAATCTATGTTGTACTTTACAGAACAGATGCAGGTTGGGTGACTTCTATAGTGGCTACCCTTGTATGTGTAGGCCATTTGTTTCAATAACATCAGGAATAAAACCATTAGTGTCCTTTTCAAGGTTAGCTTCTAAGTGTAAGAAATGGTCACAATTTACATTTGGTTGAGGATAGTCTGGTCTGACTGTCCACAACAAAGAAGAAAGCAAGAAAGAGCAATGATCTAGCAGTAAGTGCCCAGGGTTATGAGCAAAAGGCAGCAGTGTATAAAGTGTCAAGTGGCACAGTCGTGAAATCCTGTTGAGAATTTGTGTGTGCTTGTGTATATGTTCACATGTTCATGTGTGTAGGAATGCAATTGCACTTTTGTTGATCCTCAAGGTCTCTTTGGTCACACACACAAGCATGCATTCATCAAATGATTCTCAGTGGTAATCATTTCCTGAGGGTGAAGGGTAAATGTGCTGTTAAACCTAAACTGTGGCTTGTCGTGTCCATCAGTCTTCATATGCCAACTGGGCCTTGAATATAGCACACAGCCACCAAACATCACTAGTTTTATATACAGTAGAAAGGAAAGAGATAACTCAATATAACTCACATTGTTCTTATGTTTAACCTTCCCATATTAATCCACTTCCTGTGCCCTCGTCTTTATTCCATTCTAAATTTCATACCTTTCTCATTTTCCTCATTTTTTTTGTGGGCTTTTCCTTCAGTGGGTTCGATCAAGTGGTAACACATTCACACATTTCGAGTTCAGCAGTCTCTGTCATGTAAGCAGAGTAACTTATATGCATGTGTTATACATATTTGAATAGGTTTTGATAAGCACTTGTATGGTGTTTGGGACTGTGGGACCCGTTTTAGTTTTTTATTAAAAGAAAAAACGATGAGTTTGTTTTTAGGGATTTTTTCCTCATATCTTGATTATATTACATTTTATTAAAAAAATAACTAAAAAAGTCTAGCACGTTATTCATAAATGTGATCTAGCAAAGGCAAAAGACAAATATTAAACATATGCTTTTTATATTGCTTGGGATGAAGTAAACATCTGTTTAGTATTTTAACATAACATTTTTTAATTATGTTAAATTAAAAACTCACAAATGCAGCGGGTCCACCACACCCAGGAACACTGGCTGAATAACAAAAAATCTGAGCACCACACAAAGGTAATATTATGTATAGCAAAATGTGGGTAGATAACATTATTAGGTGAAAATGTCAAATTTCTGCTTGGTAACGTGGACTTGAAATGGTCAATTTTTTAAGCTTTATGCAAACATTCAAAACATGCAGTTCATGACAGAAATTTATATCAGGTAGGACAAAACCTTTTAGACATTATGTTCAACTATGTTGAAAATACATTTTGGAGTAAAATATTAGAAAGTCTCTGTTTTATTGACATGAGAATGTGGTAACACGTGGACAGGTTGCCATAGTAACACATGGACAACTCTTTATCATCGTATGCATCACCCAAAATGTTGACTTATGTTTTAAAACAACAAGCCAGATATAATCACAATGATTTATTTAATCTATTTAATACTAACACAGTGTTATTTACATCTTGTGGTGGTCCATACTGATAAAGGTAAATTACAAATAAAGTCATTTCTCGGTAACAGTTCACAGATAGTCTTTTTAAATGTGACCAGTGTATGGATTCACGAACTTCATCATTCAGAATTAAAATTTCTCAAAGTAATAGACAGTCTTTTGCTTGTCTTTTTGTTAATTTAATGCAGCCTAGCAGAAGGTTCGGAACTTCTCCTGTACTGTGTGAGTGGTATTTGAAAAAGGATAACAGTTCCATAAAATAGAGATCTTTAACTAAAACGTGAGCCCACTTGATAAATGATGTGTGCAAATTTACTTTTTCATGTTGATGTTCACTTTTGCTTGATTGGACCCAATAGTGAATTTTACATCACGGTAAAAGTACAATGAAGATCCCTGGACAACAACTTTCCAGCTGAGGATTTATCAGATATTAACTGCAGTGACTAGAGTAAATGGAGCTTCCCAAGATCGGTTTTGAGAATGAGTCATAATTCTCAGTCGTGGTTGTTGAAATAGCGAGGGAAATTAACTGCTGTGTCTTAATTGATGGCACATGAAACATTGAGCACACGGGTGCATGTCTTGTTTACTTGTATAAAGGGATACTACTTCCTGAAACAGTTTGGGATGAATGTTCCCGTACTTGTATTTGACATTATGTTCTTCCTCTTCTCACCTACACGTCAAAACATACAGGTTCTGTTCCTGCGTAATCTCTCTTTGACACTGGGGGAAACCTACACTGTGGAGTGGGAGTTGGCACCAGAGGAGACCCAGCGCTTTGACTGCTATCCAGAGGAGCATGCTGATGAGGCCAAATGCAAGGCCAGAGGCTGCATCTGGAAGGTGAGAGACGACACGTACGATGGTGACATGAACGTTTATATGTTATTCTACAGTTCTGATGACAACAATGAGATTAGTCACAGATTTTTCTTGAATCAAAGATGCGTTGTGATGAGCACATCATAATCAAACGGCATAAAAGCCTGTTAAAAGGGGTCTTGGGGTTTTGCTAAACCCACTTTTATTAGTCTTTGGTACAATTATTTGTGTTTTTGGACCGTAATAGTTCATAAAGTTTAAATTTGAAGCCTTCAGGTGCTGAAAAGCTATCTTTATATTAATTCTGGCAAAAATTGAGTGGATTTGTACAACCGTTTTAATTCCTTCTTAATTTGTTGCATCTATTGTTATTGTTTGTTTATTTATTTCAAATATAACATTGAAACCAATGACATAAAGATTCATATAAAAAGAAAGGAAAACATTCAAAAAGGAGCGGCATTAAGTTTAATTTATTATCTCCCGCCTCCTTACCCCATCCTTCTACCTACCTTAAATTCCTGTCAGATCCCATAAGTAACTCAAAAATCCTACACGTCAGACTAAATTCTGACTAAGCACAAAACACAAAAATGCTATACACATCAAAAATAGACTCTGTCCACTTCGCAGCAGCATTTTATATCAAAATAAACTCTGTCTCTTTCGTAGCAGTAGTAATACACATATCAAAAACAAAAATAAATTATCTGTTTCACAACGAAAATGCACGAATCAAAATAGCAGTAATATACATATCAAAAATAAACTCAGTTATTGGTTGTATTAATGAACACAAGTGGCTGAACAGGACAAAGCAGCATTGGAGGGGGCGGGGCGTGAAGTGGCTCATGTGCATTTAAAGGGCCGGTGCTCAAAATGACCTTTCTGGTGTCATTACTCGGAAATAGGATGGAGATGGACCTGTGGAGTTGAATTAATGAAGAATTCAGACCCAAGCAGAGCATTTACAGTTTATGTAGAGCACAGGGAAATGTTTGAAAATGCATAATTCTATTTAAAAAAAGCAAATATCACTGCTTTAATAAACTCACATATGCACTTCAATGGGGTTTATGTCATGGTTTTAATATACTGCTGGTTATTTGGTAGAACGTTGTGGTCTGATATAATACATAGAGATGCATTCAAGAATCACTGTGTTTTTTAATCACTGACAGGAGACACATACCTGTGAATGCTAAAAATCTTTTATGTCCCTAATTTAGCCAAGCAACATTGAGAAAGTTCCATGGTGCTACTACCCTAAGGACTATGGATACACTGTTACAGCACAAGAGACAACCAATGCAGGCCTGATGCTTGATATCACTCGAAACAAAAAATACAGGAGCAGTGCATACGGTCTTGAAGGGTCACCGGACATTGACTTTCTCCGTGTTGAAGTTCGCTACCACAGCAGTGACATGCTGCAGTTCAAGGTGTGTGTTTACATGCATCACACTGTGTCATTGTTTTCCATTCTCTTCTTGTCTTTTTTTTTTTTTTTTTTTTTGTGTTCATTGTACATCTGCTAATGTCCCCTCTCCATTCAGATCTGGGATCCTACCTCAAATCGTTATGAGGTTCCAGTGCCACTGAACGTCCCATCTTCACCAGAGACTGATGAGAACAAGAGGCTTTATAGGGTCGATTACACCATCAACCCATTTGGCATCAAGGTCATAAGAAAAAGCACAGGAACCACGATGTGAGTATTGCAGTGCTGAAATCTGCTTCCTGAGTTTCAATTTCAACTTTTATTTAGGCCATATTGGAATTTTCACACACAGAATCTAAACATTTTAACCCATAAACACCACTGGTGACCAAAACCATCTACTGAACGAAACTGTTTAATACCTGCTGATCCACTAATCCTATCAATACATGTAAATAATTGGTGTAAAATGCAGTTTGTCATCTTTTCATGGTCATCAGATATGACCAGTTTGGATGTTCGGAGGCTCCATAGTTACCGTGGAAACACCGTCATCTGCTACAACATTCATTCGCCAGTGAAACCCATGGAATTTGATCAATGACTGTGGATGGAGACACTTGTTTTTACATTCAATTACTGATATCTTTGCTGTAAAAGTCACTTTTTCTTCAGTTTTCTCTGTTTCTGATATGATATGATATAACTCTCGACTTTAATCTGAGGTTTTTATGAAAATCTACACGATCGGTGAATTCAATTTGGGAACATTAGGGCTGTCAAAATTAACGCATAAATGTAGATTAGGCTAATCCATCATCGTGATTAATCTGCTTAAAATTTTTAATGCAATTAACCCATCTGAAGCACAGAATGACTCTGAATGACTCTGGCAACTCGTTTTGGGCAGATTGTCCAAGTAGAGTTAGCGTCGTGCATGTACAAATGGGCAGTTGATCCAGCAGTGACAGGCAGCAGAACCAGCTCATAAAGATGCTAAACAGCACGTTGGCTCTGGATGGAAATATGAGGACAAAAAAACACAAGCACTTCCAGCCTAAAATACCACATTAATGTGAAGCATACGTTAGTCGGGGATTCTGCTAGCACCTTAGCTAATGCGTTGCCCAGCTTGTGACAAACTCGTTAAGTGTGTATTAACATATTCCCTTCCTTCTTGAGTCTGTTTGCTCATGCAAAATGAAACGCGATTAATATAGATGAATAAAAATTAATGATATTCAGTCGTGATTAATCGAAATGAATCCACAGCAACCCTGTGTTTAATCTGACTAAAATTTTAATCATTTGACAGCACTAGGAAAAATACATGATTTTCACTGAAAAAACATACAGAGGATACTTTTACAATAAATGGTGATAAATCACTTGAAGGTTAAAAAAAAAAAAAAACATTTGAGAACCACCCCAAAAGTAGTAGTGGGTGTTTATGGGTTAAGATGTAGAGATTTTCTTTGGGAGTGACAAGGGTGGACCTGATTAGGAACAGACACATCGGAGGGACGGCTCAGGTTGGACATTTTGGGGAAAGTGAATGCACTGGAAGAAGGATGATGAAGACGGAGGCAAAGAGGAAGAGCAATGAGGAGATTTATGCATGTGGTGAAGGACATGCAGCTAGAAGATGCAGGAGACAGGGTCAGATGGGAGCAGATCATTTGCTGTGGCAACCCTTAAAGGGAGCAGCCCAAAGTAATAAACATTTCCTTTAATGTGGTGAAATATTTTGTGTTAATTATTAACTAAGGTAGAAAAATGCACTCCATGCTCAGTCTTAATTTGCTGTCCCTAAGGGTGATGATTCATAGGTAATTTGGGGCAACATAGATGCTTCTTTTAACAAGACATAAAGTGAGACCAGGAGTAAAACACTGTCTTCAACTATTTTTAGGCAGAACCGTTTTTCTACCGTTTGAGTTTAAAGCAACAATGCTGAGTCAACTCCTCCGGCACCGGGGTACCCAATCAGATAGAAGCTGCCCCGTGTGTAAGTGCTTAAAGTAGTTTCCTTTTGTTCAGCAGCCATGATGTTGTCACATGAAGCAGTAAAGTGTCAGAAAGTCTATTCAAAGCATATCTTTAAGCAACGGTGGCATTATTCTGTAGTTAAGCCTCACATGTTTTTTGAAAGTGTCACTTGAAATTTTACTAATTAAAATTTATGCCCTATGTTGAAGGGATTCCTGCAGTTTCTACGGGTTATTATGCTTATTTGTGTCACACGTATTTTGAATAACTCCATTTGACAATAATTCCTTCTTTCCTTCATTGATTTAATCCTCTGTCACTTTTCTCAGTTGGGACTCCGCAGTGCCAGGTTTTACCTTCTCAGACATGTTCATCCAAGTGTCTACTCGACTGTCATCAGAGTTTGTCTATGGCTTTGGAGAGACAGAGCATCCCACTTACAAGCATGACCTTAACTATCACACCTGGGGTATGTTCTCCAAGGACCAGCCTCCTGGTGTAAGTATTATACTTCACCACACTGTCAGCCTCACACAAGGCTCACACATGAATACAGTCGCCTACTTTTACTCTCAGATTTTGTTAATTTTCATTTTGAGCTGAGCTGATTATTATCTGAAGGGATTCATGACGGGTAATGATTTCAGTGAACAAAACTTAACATTTAATTAAACTGTTATGTAAAGCAGCGTGACTGTTTTTCCTCTTTTTACAAGCATTGGCATGTTCCATCCAGTCTATTTTTGTCCTTGTTATGGCATATTTAACACGGCCCCCTGCACTGAGCGTCTTTAACATCGAACTCTCCAGAGACTGCAGAGGTGACATGTAAATAACCTTCCTGCACAGTGTGTAAACTTGTCTTTCTCACAGTCATGTCTGTGTCACTTTGATGTGGTACAGTTGATATGAACGCCGGTTATTGAGTGTCATCATGTTTTCTCTACCCGTGTCAAGGCCAGACAGGATGAGATTTCCACCTGCATCAGCATTATCTGGCCTAATTGCTGAGCTGTCAAGACAGCTCCACAGGGTTCAGACAAATGTTATAGGGCCTCTCGGAGAGCGAGGGAATTAGAGATGGAGGAAAAAAAGATAAGACAAGGAAAACCAAATGGAAATTAGAAGAAAGGACAGGATGACATGAGCTCTGTGTTTACAGTCTGTGACATATCGATATAGAATATGAAATAACCGTACATTAAATGTGGACCTGCTGTTCAAATGCTGTTTTCGTTTCCTTTAATCGAAATAAAATTAGAGGTATTAGAACAGGCATCTCAGACTTAAATCAGCTAAGTAAATATACCTTGTATTTATTTTATTTTATTTTTTGTACATAAAAGACACAAAAAAATAATAAAGGGCAGTACATATGCAAGTCACTGTAGCTTTTGTCATTCAGCTGTCATGATGATGGTTTCTTTGGTTAGTATTTATTTATTTATTTATTTTTCCATTGAAACAGTCCCAAGGGCTACAATGCTACAACTGCAGCAGTATGAAATAAATATATAGTCTGTGTAAGTGGGTTGAGAATAGAATACTAAAAGGAACATATTAAAATGTTGTACCAGAGTAATGAAGCAAAATTCCATCTTATTAAGGACACTTTCATCATGTGAATTTGCCTTAATGAGGAGTTGTATGTCTGTGTCTACATACGAGCGTGAACACTGGCAATATGTACATTTCCAACGTATTTTATGTGCAAGTTGAAGATCTATATTAAAATAAAAATGTTTAAGGAAATGGCAAAATTACAGATTTCTGATCACAAGGAATTGTATGCTTCCTTCATAAAGACTTAATGTACTTAATGGGAGATGGAAACACTTTATTTTTTTCAGAAAAGTCGTGATGTAGAAAAGTTTTGACTGATCAGAAGACCGATAACATCTTTTTGGATATTTCCTTAAACTGCTAAAACATATCTGGTCTTAGCAACTAGCAGCTTGAAGCGATGAGGCCAAATTATTTATCAGCTTCATCCATAAGATAATTTAGACAGAAAAAACAAATAAAACAAAAACAAATCAGAAGTAAAATGTTGTAGTTCTACCTGGTTGATTAGAACCATGTATATCATAGCTTTTACTTCCACCTCCTGATGGAAGATTTAATCACCTCAAACCACTTTATAGAAACAGGTGATTCCCTTTTTTTATTATTATTTTTTGCATTTTCAGATTTTCAACTCTCCTCCTTGTTTCAGACTTCATACACTACAGTATAACAAAACCACAGAGAAACATGCTCATGTGCACACCAAGAACAGCAAACATACAAATAAGTGGTTCCAGGCACAACAAACCTCACACGTATTGTAGTTTATTTTGGCATCGATCCAGCTGATGTCATCATCTCTATGCATGTGCTGATGTCAGCATATCACTTGCCTCTATATATGTGAGGCAAGTTTGAAATAAATTGAAACAAAATTGGTGTTTTTATAGACAGTAGAAATTACATTAATTGTAAAAAAAAATGGGAGAAGAAAAAAAAAGATTTAAAAAATTTAAACTTTGACCTACTTTTCCCAAAATGTAACTACATCTATTCTGGACCACTGGTAATCTATAAAGCCAATTTAGTATGAATTCACCTAATAGTTTTGCTGCTACACACATTTGAAATTATACCCATTATAAGCAAATGGGGGAAAAAAAAGATTTTTAAAAATTCATAAAAAAAATTTAACTTCAGCGTACGTTTCCCAAAATGTAGTGACATTTATTCTGAGTCACTGGTAATTTATAAAACCAATTTGGTATGAATTCAACCAATAGTTTTGCTACTACAGACATTTGAAATGTTGCCCATTACAAGCGAATAGGGAGAAAAAAAAAAAAAACATTTTAAAAATGTATAAAAAATGTTAACTTACTGACATACTTTTCCCAAAAGGTAACAAGATCTATTCTGGGCCACTGGCAATCTATGAACCCAATCTGGTATGAATTCAACCACTAGTTTTGCTACTAGTTTTAAAAAGCAAAGAAAAAAAAACAATGAACCAAAAACAATACCCCTTGCCTCCCCTTCGGGGGCAGGGTAATAAAGTCACATGGAGACAGTTCCCATCCTTAGAGTCATTACACTGCAGCTTAACACATTGTGCTGAATGTACCAGAAGCGCAGGAGGCTGATGAAGGGTGACGTCCCCCTGAGTTTTCATTGCAGGACCATGACATCTACAAGTGGCAGGTTTCCTGTCCCACGCCACCTTTCTATCTGCTCCCCTTCACCCGTCTGTCTCATTCCATCCTCATCTAAATACTTCAGACAACAGTGGGGAACTCTCAGTAGTTACAGGAGGAGGAGCGCTCGTAATCCACTCTGAAACTTAGCTCCTGAAAAATGTATTATTTCAGCTGAAAGATAAGTGGAAACATCGACTGTATGTGGTTCTCAGAAGGCAAATGTGTACTTTCAACAGATAGATATTTACTGAAATATAATGAACTGGCTGTTACTAACTGCTGTTTGACCACTATTCACACCAAGACATTTTCTATATCTTACATAAAAAAAGAATGTCAGTAACAATAGGTTCATGCACAGTGACAAAACTGTTGTCAATGACAAATGTTCCATCACATATGAAGGCAAAGAACTATGACGAAAGAGCCAACATTGGTACAAATCATAAAACACACCACTTTACTATTGTTCCCCTGCGTTACAATTTCATTTGATTCTCATGTTCTGTCTCTTTGCTACAGTACAAGATGAATTGCTATGGAGTGCATCCTTTCTATATGGGCCTTGAGAATACAGCTGACGCACACGGTGTGCTACTGCTAAACAGCAATGCCATGGGTAAGACAAACACATTGAGCACAACCAGTGACCATTTATGGATTCATGATAGGTCATATTGTATATTCTGAGGTCAGTCTGCTTACCTGAATTGATCTAAACAAATAGATGAGAGCCTTCCCTTGGATAATTACTGCAGTGATAAGATATTTAATCCTAACTGATGCACTAGGAAGCTTCTCATTTCTTAGCCTGTTTGCTAGAGAGTATGAAAGTAGGACAATGTGACTTATTGTGAAAGGGAACATGAGACATCATTTCTACTCATGGATTGGCCATTAGTCCAGTCCAGACCTGAAGCACACTGAGAATATTTGAGATGTGATGGGGAAGACGTTACACAGTGGTCTGACACTCCCATCATCAATGCAAGAGCTTGGCAAAAATGTACTGCTATAATAATAGATGGAAAGAAATATTATGACATTTATTGTGACATTGCATACCCCTGTGGATGTAAATAAAGGAAAAAGAAACAAAGGAAAATGTGGTCCAGCAAAATATGGTGTGTGGGCCTTTTTTTGGCCATGTGTATCTTCTACTTATGAAAGAAAAGTACAACACAAGCTGTGTTTTATTCTTAAATTTACATCTATTGCTAGGGCTGGGTGACGGAAATAAATAATATCACGATAACTGTGTTCACATCAGACGATATCGATATGTATCACAGTATAAATCAAATCACTATTTTTGTTGAGCTCCATTACTCATAAGTTAGTTGTGAAGACATCAGAAGGTTATTTTTGATTTAAATAATATTTATTTTCTGTCGGAGGTTGAACATGACAGATGTGCTGAAGAACATTATACAGGTGTTCCAGATCAATAAAACAGGTACATATATTTAAAACTAAACTAAAAGTCTGACCAGCAGGCAAAAACTTTCAAGTTTTAAAAGAGAACACAAACAAATCAGACCACGTCTTCCGCTCTTACGTCTGCGCTGTGTACGTCAACCTGACTTGACGTGGCTCTAGTGTGATTGGTTTGGTGCGGCGCTACTTAATTATGATTGGCTGTTCTTACGTCTGTCAAAACATGGACAAATGAATTCTATCGAAATTATATCATGCATGTCTCATATTTCTATCAAGGAAAAGTTATTTCGCGATACATATAGTTATCATTTTATCACCCAGCCCTACCTATTGTATGTGTTTGCACGCAGAACACAAATATGTACATTCAAAAACCTCTGACCATGCAACCAAAGAAACAATAGAATTGTTCCAATAAAATACTTTTACCTCTTTTCATGAAATAAATGTTACAATGTGATTTATTCTTCATAGATAACATGTAACTGGGACTATGCAGTCATTACACTTGGTTAAATGTGATTACTGATGTGTATAAATAGGAATAAAAAGAGGAATGTGACTGAAAAAAAAATTATTCCAATATAATGAGCAACAGTAGTGGCTTTTCCATTTGACATCTGTGCAAAACTACTGATATTTACTAAATGTAAAAAAAAAACAGAAGTGCGTAATGTTGTTTTTTCCATTAAATCACAAACGCAATGATTTGTTTATTTATTACCGTGAGATGATACGAGAAGTCGTTCCATAAACATGGTGACAAATAGAAATATCGTGTTGATTAACAGGTATATCCAATATTATCATTATTATATATTACCCCTCTACCTCGTACTAAATTACAAAATTATTCGGTTTCCTGGTGTGTCCACAGATACCGCACCATGTTTCCTTTAAAACTCTTCTTCTTCGCCTCTTGTAACATCTGTCAACTTCTGAAAACTTTTAATCAAAAAAAGAGAGTTTTGGCAAAATTGTTGTTTTTCTGTTTGGTATATTTTTAAGTATAAGTTATATCTGCACAATTTGAGGGTCAATGTAAAAGCGACTAGTGTAGTATACATACTATCCATATATTTTTTAAAGTAACAAAGCCATTTTTCAACAAATCCAATTCATTGCTTGATAACTGAAATACATAGAATGTTCCAATTCAGTAAATGTTTCCAGTGAAATCTGAATTAAACACAACTGTAAGAGTTACTTCTTAGCGAAATGCTCTTAATGGCTGTGATCACACAGTGTATAATGGGCTTTGATTGTAAAAGGGAAACGCGGAATGACTGAGACGAACTTAGCTGCAAAAAATACATACTGTGCTATAATAGAAGTTCATCTTTCCAAAGGCCATGCTGTTTCAGTGTTTCCTAAAGGGCATCATGTTCCAGTACAAGTTCAGCTCTCACATCCTCATGCATTCATGAGCCGCGCACACGTATACTGTATGTAACGCTTCAAATAAATCTTTAAGTAACATAAATGACTAATTTGCTTTGTGTCTAGACGTGACCTTCCAACCTACCCCAGCTTTAACCTACCGAACCCTGGGAGGCATCCTGGATTTCTACATGGTCTTGGGACCGACGCCTGAGATGGTGGTGCAGGAGTACACTGCAGTAAGTCTTCCTGGTCCTCTGGTTTGTTTTTGTGTATAACTGTGTGCACTAATGTGTGTGTATCTATGCTTTTGTGTTTGTGTGTGTTTTGTGTCTGGCCCTGAGCCGCTGTTGATGGACTGCAGCAGCTGGGAGTTCCTTGCTTCATTGCTCTCTCTCATTTAGCCAATCTAAACACACACACACACACACACACACGCAGTCACACACACACACACACAAAGAAAAAAAAATCAAACAAACACTTTATGGATGCTGTCCCATTTCACTGCAAAGCAACTTTTTTTTTCTGTGCTGAACTGCTCTGACTTCCTTGTTTGCTTTTCTTCTTAACAGTTGATTGGACGACCTGTTCTACCTGCCTATTGGTCCCTCGGGTTCCAGCTTTGTCGTTATGGTTACGCCAATGACACAGAGATAGAAAACCTATACAACGATATGAGGGAAGCAGGAATACCCTACGTAAGTTACCAAACAAAGAGTCATGTTCAGATGCAGGATTGAAAGAGAACAGACATTTATACATACAGTTTGTGTAAAAAAGATTTTGTAAAAATAAATAAATAAATAAATAAGTACACTACAACACAAACACACTTTCCAGTTTAATTTGACAACGTCTCCACTGATGACAAATTGCAGATGGAAAAGTAATGTTTTGCTTTTATACACTGTGTTTAAGATAACTTTGTTAATATCAGACATCTTCAAAAATATGATATGAAATAATACAGGAATTTATTATTATTATTATTATTATTATTATTATTATTATTATTATTATTATTATTAATGTAATAATGTGGGAAATACAGGAGTAATAAATACAATGCTGAGTCTGAACACACCAAAACTGGACATATTTAAACCCACTTTGTTCGTCTTCATTTTTATTATTCTGGACCAGTTGCACAGATGCAAGCTTCATCAAATTAGTGTCTCAGCACAAGAAATCACTTGATTGCTCTCATTCAAACTAATGCAATCCAATATTTTCTCATCGTGTACTGTATGTACAGTACAGTGACATCCACTCAATTGAATTGATGGATCTGAATCCACATTTCATTACGTGATTTATTCTATGCGGACACTAACTAAATAAAGTCAAATTAGACTAAATTGGATACGTAGAGTATGTTCACTTTAATATCAAAACTGACCTCTAATATTATTTGAAGTCCATTCTACAGTAGGTTTCACAGTCTTTGGTCTTTTCCATTTAGCACTATAATCGATAACTCTGTCTGACAGTGACATCAGGGGGTCACATTACAATCACACATTTACTGAACCAAAAAAGAGTCATCTAAATCTCTGAGGACATTTTATTAAAGTATGAAATCCTCTCTTCCTTAGTGGAAAAAAAAAAAAAAAGCCTCTCACTTCATCATGCATAACAGAACTTAAGGATTGCCATTGATAACCAAGTGATCCCTAGTATTGTTTTCGTGAAGCCTGACCCTGCAAAGGAGCTGACGCCAGCCGAAAAAGATCCTGGCATCATTAACTGGAATGAAAGAAGCAGAAAATGTAGCCATTTACAAACAGTACGCATCAACTAGCCTTACAGATTAAAACCTGAAAAAGTACCTCCAAGTTAAACCTCCAAGTTTTCAGTGTTTATTTATTTAGAAGCATTTCTGTTCAGTTTTAATTAGGGCTGTCAAAATTAACGCATTAACGCAGATTAATCCATCATCATGATTAATCTGATTAAAAAATTTAACTCAATTAACCCATTTTTAGCGCAGAATGACTCTGAACGTCTCCGCCAACTCATTTCAGGCAGTTTGTCCAAGTAGAGTAAGGGTCACGTATGCAGAAACGGGCAGTTGATCCGGTAGTGACAGGCAGTAGAACCAACCCATAAAGATGGAAGACGCAAAAGAGCACGTTGGCCCTCTGGATGGAAATATGAGGACAAAAAAAAACAAAGTTGAAAGTGTTGAAGGTGTTTAATAAACATGTTAAGTGCATATACAGTCACGGGAAAAATTATTAGACCATCAAAAGTCATCAAAAACAATCATTATGCAATCCAGTACTAACTCCTGTGTGTATCATGTGACTAAAACAGACAGAAAAGAAAACATGGAAGGAATAAAAGCACTGTTTTTGTCAGTATAATGACATAGATATTGATGGAAGAACTGAAGTGATTTTTGTTATTATCAAGAAAACATGGAAAATGGATAGATATCAGCTCTGAAATGAAACTACTATGAGCTGTTTTTATTGTTATCATTATATTTGTCCAAACAAATGTACCTTTAGTTGTATCAGGCATTAAAATGAATAAGAAATTGAAGAAAACAAGGGTGGTCTAATATTTTTTTCCACGACTGTATATTCCCTTACTTCTTGAGTCTCTTTGTTCATGCAAAATGAAACACGATTAATATAGATTAAAAATGAATATTTATAATCGTGACTAACTGAAATTAATCCACAGCAACCCTGTGATGAATCTGATTAAAAATTTGAATCGTTTGACAGCACTAGTTTTAATCCAATATGTGTATTATTATGTCTGTTAGTAGTGTAAGGTATTCTCACATTAATTTCTTTAAAGCGTGTGTTTCTGAAATTGATTGAATACAAGGTAAAGATGCACCGTTGTTTTAATTCTGTGCACTGTTTTCATTCTTCACCATCCCTGATACTGTATTTCAACCCACGGAGTATACTTTCACTCTCAGATAAACTATATATTTACCTGACCTCCATTTCAGGATGTGCAGTACGCAGACATCGACTACATGGAGCGTCAGCTGGACTTCGTTCTAGACTCAGATTTTAGTGGATTACCCAGTTTGGTTGACAAGATGAGGGGAGAAGGAATGAGATTCATCTTCATACTGGTAATGAAACAGTGTCATAAAGCAGTGGTTACTAAACTTTTTTTCAGCTTGTGACCCAAAAGAGAAATTTGGTGTCTCCAAGGAATGAAAACTTACAACAATACATAATGACATTTTGATCAACATTGTCTCTTAATGTCTATTTTTTGTCTTTTTATATACTCTACTTCTATTAAA
>JAPQRP010000006.1:16746896-16758746 GCA_037367295.1 Apogon hyalosoma | reverse complement strand
CATTTTGAGAGGGAGATGTCCATTAAGAGCTAAAACGTTTGCGAGGGGCGGGGTTTGTTGTGCCTGGCACCACTTGTATATTGTTTTTGATTGTTTGAAAGCGCTTTTCTGCATTTGAAGGTGAGTTACGCTGTAGGACCAACTCTAATCTGAATGAATGTCATCTATGATCGTTAGCGTTTAAGAGAAAGAGACAGTGAGAACAACAAAGATGGTTAGAGGGTGATGAGTGTCACTGCAGCAGTGGGAGCAGGTGGATTCCCCCAGCAGGAATGTTAATGTATTTGTCCTCAGAAGCAGGTATAAATAGACAGCGTCCTTTGGCTATCTGCTCTAACTCTCTCTAACTCTTTTCTTTCAGTCGAACAAATCCATTAGGACTTATTGTTGCCCTGAGTGACACTCAAACCGCCCAAGGATCATTCTTCTGGGATGACGGAGAAGGAGTAGGTAGGTGAAGGTCATCTGTAAACAGCTGCACACAGCATATAGCTTTTAATTCCATATGCGTATGTGCTTACTGCAGAGGACATTTAGGGCCACAATGAAGGTTAAAACAATAAATGTTTCAAGAAAGAAGTCATTACATTACAAGAATAGAGCTGGTTTTTTTTTGTTTTTTTTTTTGAGGAAATAGCATGTTGTGTTACAATATTACATGAAAAAAATTATGAAAATAAACTCTTAAAGAAGGGGAAGAACAGCCTGTTGCTTGTGTTAAAAGGATGAATGAGAACATCTAGGAAAATTATGTTATATGTTTCACAAATCATGAAATACTGAAATACTCAGCCTTTTGGACACACAAAGTCGGGAAGGGCAACACAATAAGAAGGTCCAGGGTTTGATCATGTCCTGCATGTTCTCCCTGTGGCTGTATAACTTTTCTATACAAGTCAACTCTGCAATAAACCGGTGACATATCCAGTGTGGACCCCACCTTTGCCCGTTGGTTGCCTCGATAGGCTCTGGCATCCTAAGAACGCTCATAAGGACAAAGCAATTTGGAAACTAATGAGTACATTTGGAAAGAGCTTCAGAAATTTGGAATTCCATGGTTGAGCTTGTAATTTTGAGTATCATACTTTTATAAAATATGATTTTTCACATATAGAAGTTCATGAGCTATGGTTTTGTTGTTTTATTGGACTATTGTCTTTGTCCCAGGCAACAAAGGCAATATTCACCCTTTCAGTTTGTTGGTTTTGGCCGCTTCCGGTTGCCCTACGACGCCACAGACAATAGTCAGTAGTGAGCTAGCAAGTTAGCAACCCAGAGGTAAACAGGTACGATAATAGACAACTTTTCAAATTTATACATAGTGTACTTTCTGTCCACTCTGCTCTTTGTGAAGATGAGATGCATTATTTTCGACTTGTGGGTCAGAATTTGGTGCAGAGCTCTAGCACATGTTCAGAACACATCGTTCTGATTCCAGTCCAAATGGTGTTTTTACCTACAGGAGTAGAACAACCTTCAATCACATTATCTGGGCGTACTTGTCCGACTGTTAAAACTTTGCTTTCAGTCGAGTTAACATCATTACATGTACTTTTAAAGTCCAGTTTTAGTCAGACAAATGCAATAATTAAGTGTCTTAGATGTCATGTAAACCTACTAATTGTGATTTTTTTTCTTGTAATATTAGGACTTTATTTGCAAAAATGCCCTTCTTTATCTTTAGTGTGGCCTCAGTCCTCCATCCTAGTTCACAGACATCACTCTCATTATTGTGTGCTATCACTTTCAACAGTTAGAACAAATACTGGCTTTGATCAGGAATAACACTTTGAAAATAAGGCAGTTAAATTACACATACACCCATGAATATACACATAAGTTACAGTAGACAATGTTGAAGCTGTTTTTTCTAGCTTCAGTGTATGAGGATGCAATTAGAGCTGACCGATTAATTACTTTTTCATTGTCATCGCAATATGAACTTGTATGATAAACACATTATATAAGTTGTCTGAAAAGCAATCAATAAGAAAAATAGCACATAAGAAAAAATATGATCTAATATACATATAATTGGTATTTATGAGCAACTTGTTCACTAAAAACAAATGTAAAGTAATTTATGTCAAAGCAGAATTGTCCTGTTTTGCCAACATGCACACTTTCTTTATTTACATGTAGTCATGTTTCCAAAGTTCTTCATATCATGCAGGGTTTTTATGAATGCATAGACTGACTTGTTGATTCCATCAGACGGTCGACCACAACATCACCTTTCTCCACTTTTATCACTCGTTCTCATACAGTATACACACACAATACCGCAACACACACACGCATACAGGGATACAAACAGGATCTGGCTCTGAAGTGCCTCTGTGAGAAGATGCAGTCCTCTGTGAAAGACGTGTTTGTGTTGGGACAAAGAAGAGAGGGAGAGATAGAGAGAGAATGAGGGATGACAGAGAAGGGGAGTGACAGAAACTATTACAGTAATTCCCCGTGTCGCTGCCTGGAGATATGCTCTCCATCACTCCTCTTTTATCTGCTCCCTCGCTCCTCTCTTCTGCGTCTCCCAGTCTGTCTGCAGCGTAACCTTCCTATGTCTTTCTTGTTTTCTTTGCCTCGTCATATAGCACTCCTTTACCTGTATTATCCACCTTTCTGTCTTTTCAGAGTTTGGCACATTGTCAGAGTTTACTCTGAAGTGTTACTATCCCCTGCGCTTGTCATTCACGTCATAACTGACTTATCTTCACTTCATCTGTTTTTCTCTCAAGCACTCATAGTTCACTAGTTCATGGTTCGATCATATTACAGTAAGGCACAGTAGTTAAGCACTTATTATTCAGTCTTAACTCCTCATTCATTTATTAATTATACTCATATGTGTAATCTGTACACATGTCTATATATATATATATATATATATATACAATCAGGTGTGTAGATATGTGTATATAGGTGTATGTATAAGTATCTCCCCTATCCAACCTGTGGCATGTTCAGCATGTGCACAGCTGTAAATAGTATTTATAACTTTTTTTTTTTTTTGTCTTTATTTTTGATTTTACTCTTGTGTGCTTTGTTTGTGCTCCACTCTTACTGCTTTAAATTTGGAATTTCCCCTTGTGGGACTAATAAAGGAACATCTTATCTCTTTAATTAATTGAATCAATAAGTAATAAACTGAGTCAATACTGTGTGATGAGTCAGAGGACTAATAATATGCTAATAGGCTAATCCTAATAGGCTTTAGCTGATTTTACTACCTTCCAGTCTCTGTATAACTAGTTAAACATTCACTCATTCACACAATTTCCCTCTGTTTCATTCTTTATTTATGAATTAATAAGATTCAGCTCATCAGGCATTCTTTCATTTCATGATCCCGTTGAACTCTGACATGCGATCATTAAAAGTAGTCACTCAGTCATACAGTCTGTTATGTATATTCATTAGATAACTGTCTATTTGCCCCTGATTCACTGAGGTAGTCATGTGCAGATCTTTTCTGTCCATTGTCTCCATTACTCTTTGTATGTAATTCATGCTTATTTTCTTTCCTCAGACACAGTTGAGAGGCAAGAATATCTGCTAACCTCCTTTTCAGTACAGTCGGTGAGTACAAAGGCCAACTACATGTCAGGTCCACTTTTTTTTTAATCATCATTATTGTTATTAATGCGGAGAAAGAGAAAAAAGCCCATGCTTCACTGTGCAATAGGGCTGTGGGCGGATGTCAAAGGGTAACTGTTGGAAACTGTTAGCACAAAACTGAGTATGTCTAACTCTGTGATGGTGATTTGAGGTAAGCTTTTACCACTTTTAGCTGAAAGTTGAAAAGCATAGAATCCTTGAGAAATGTATCTTAGTGACATAAATTGTTGAATCTCCTGGTAATAGAAGTTTTGTAAATCAGTTAAAAACAGACTCATTTTCATTCAACTTTAATCAGAGTACACAAAATATTCAACAGTGAGAGAATTTCATTTGTAATGGACAATGCACACAAACCAGATTTGTCTTTCCCCCCACATTGTTATTGTTTGCTTTTTCACTTCATTGCTTTTGATATACAGTTTAGCAGTCTTGCGCATGTTAAATATGCATAACTATGATTTAACAATCTTACAGTAACTATTTTAAGGAAAGGAGATGCAGTGTAGGAGATGATGCCGCCATGTCTGTTGTAGAAAACAATGAGTAAAGCATAAATGCAAGGCCTCTAGTTTTGTGTTGTCACCACGTTGGTAATAGTCTTGACAAATCTGCAATATAATTTTCTTCAAGTGCAGTATTTTTTGTTGTGTGTGCACCCATTAGAAGAATTTTCACGGCAGAAACCTGAGGGGGATAGAGCAGAAGAGCTGTGCGTTTGTTTATGAAGATCACAGTCAAATTCCGATACTTGTTTTGGCACCAAATTACCCTTAAATTTTATGCCTGCTCAGACAACCTCTCATCACAAATACAAGCACAACAAGCACTTTTTATGGCTTTGGCTGTTAATAAACACTGATTTCAGACTTATAATATTTTCATGCATGTTATGCTTGCCTCTCAGATAGAAATTTGTAAATTTTAATGTGATTACAGTGTTCTGTACTTGGTAGATTAAGGAAAAGTAATTCAACCAGTAATGGTGCTTCAGGGATGAATACGGTCCTTTCCCTTTATTTAGTCACAATAAGAATAATTATGTGCTCCATCATAATTCTCCGATTTGATAAAGACCCTGTAATTGTTGAAACACCTCCTCATCTGTAACCTTTATTAATGCATTTAATACTTTGACATTGAGCATGATTTCAAAAGAAATTATAGAGTATTGTGCATTAAAGGGGGTTTATATAATAATAAATAATTCTGTTTCTGCTTGCTTGTATTTTGCAAAAAGAAAGCAGGACATCTGGGCATCAGAAATCAGGGTGCAATTTCATGCCAAAATGGATACCAAAATTGCTCTGTGCAACCCAGTCAATTCAACCTCAGCTGCATCACCCCACCAACCTTGGCAAATGTACATTTATGTCGAGCCATGACATTACCAATCAGTTACAAAAAATAAAGAAATAGAAAAAGGAAATTGCACCTGTGTTTGTAACTCTGCTGGCATTGTGTATGCACTTAAAAAGACCTGAGAGATAATATTCCATGTGCATGAGTCTTGTAGCTAAGTTCAGTGAGAGGCGAGTGTTTACCAGGCCACAGTTTGATCATTTTTGGAGTCAGACATGACAGAAACTCCCTATAATCACTGGGACTAATAGGACTAAACCAGCCCCATTTGCCTCTTAGCCAGGCAAAAACACACAAACTATGTCTCTTTTCTGTTTCTCTTGCACACACACATTAATGAGCATACATGTTTAATCACAAACACCCGCACGCACATACATATATGGACAAATCTACAGTATACACACATAGAGCCGCCGTAGCCAAACATCTGTGGCTGTCCTCTGCCTACCATCAGGCTCATTCCAAAGCAATTTCACACAGCGATAAAACAGGCACACTGTCTGACAGCCATGGGGGAGAGGGAGTGAAAGAGTGCAGATTTGTGTGTTTGTGTTTGTGTGTGCATGTATGGGTTTATGCGTGAACAAGCAGATGTGTGAAGATGAGGATAAGTTGGGCAATGAGGCCAGTGCTGCCTGGCAGATTAGTACATCATATGCCATTTTGGATGGCTATCTGCTCGTAGATGTACGGTGGTGTCAGTTTGTGCCTTTTTTGTTCATATGGGTTTTATCCCTTTACTTTTAAATGAGAATAGGTCAGTAATTTTTCAGATAATTTCTTAACTGAAACACAAATAATCAGTTTGTATTTCTTACAGAGTCAACAGGTTTAAACCAGTTGAGATAATCAAAAGCACAAGATGTTGCAGAATATCTGTGATACACACACAGTTTATAAAACTAATGACTTGGAGAAATATACTCAAACATTGAGTCTCACTTTGTAAGAGATGAGTCATAAAATATAATAAGGGGGTGGAACTCCTCAGTTCACTAAGGACATTCTCACACCTTAAAGTCTGAACCAAGCTTCATTTTTTACACTGTATATATTTGGCCATGTATAGTTTTACTTTCATACAGTGATTGTATTAGTATATTTACACATGAAAAACTTTCACTTTGCCCCATGATACACGTGTGCTGCGTGTCCTTATACCTGACATTGATCGGTTTTACATAACAGTGTTCAAGCATGTTGTTAATTAATACACTGGGTCACTGGCAGTCAGTAAACCCAGTTTGGTATGAATTCAACCAATAGTTTACTGCTAGAGTCTTAACAAAGAAAGAAACAAGCCAAAAACAAAACCCCTTGCTTCCTCTTCGGGGGGCAGGGTAAAAATAGTTCTATATATAGAAGTGATATGACTGAGCAGTATAAATGTAAAAATGTTTGTCAATTGTTTTGTTCTACCCATTTCTTTCCCTTCATCCGCCCTGTGCAGTCTTTATAACGTCTTCGTTCCATCCTCCTGACTTGAGCATTTTGTCTTCCAGAACACCCTGTCCAGTGAAATTATCCACAATGGCTTGGCTGCAGCTGACCGGCTGACGCTGGGCCAGGTGAAGATCTGGGGTGCAGGCAGTGAAAGGATCACACAGGTGACCCTAAGAGACTCAACTGGAACAACACATCAACTGACCCCAGACCACAACCTTGACACTCAGGTCAGTAATGCTACCTTTTAGTTACCCATGCAGATGTACTGTTGATAGGAGTAATGTCTAGAATGTTTCTCCACTGAATTACATGGTATGAGAATGAAAATTCTAATTATATATAAATAAATACATCAGTTTGTCCTCCCCCTAAGTTTGAAGTGCTGCATTCACTTACTACATCCTGCCATTGTTGTTGCTGAAATGAGTTCACATTATTGCATGCATTATAATTAACACAATTCAGCAAAATGATGACCAGTACCATCAAACACAGGAAATGGTCTATGTCTGCAAAAGCTCTTAATGTAAATGAAATGCCAGTTTCTGGAAAATGAGGATTGTTTTCAGACACACAGACTGTGGAAAGAAAATTATTCTAATTTATGTATCATTATAATGTGTATACCTTTATACTTGTATGTATTCAGTATATCATTAAGGAGACTTTATCATATTGCAGTTTTATAGACAGATGAACATTCAGATTCTGAATATTTTATTAATCCCAGAGGAAATTATAGTGTGTGGCAGTTGCTCCATGTAAGTATATAAAAAAAATAGCAGGATAGAAATTACCAATATTACAAAAACTATGTACACATATACAGTATATAAAGCTCTAAATAGCCCTAGTATATAAATACTGCTATAACAGCAGTTTTTACAATATGTACTAGACAAATATTATCAAAATGATAAGTTAAAGAACGATGCATTAATAAGTGTGCAATAAAGTTATAAAAAGAAAAGAAAATGTCCTCACATCAGTAGCTCACTTCAATAACTTTTCTTATGTGACACAAACAGCTTTAATAATGTCAAAATAAGACAGAACATGTGAATAGTTTCAGGGTGTAACATAGTCCACTTTGCACATTAACATTACACCTCACTGAGTTATTTATCACAACATGTACATTCACACCCCGATTCTCACTTTGACTGAGCATTTCCCTGCCAGTCAAAAACTGTCACTGCTACAAAAAAAAAAAAATTCCAGGTTCACAACCCAACCCCTGCTGTGCCCCACTTTGTCATCTAATAGCTGTAATCAACTCTGCATTCTCCCTGACACTGTTGTTTTGTAATTCACACAGCTGAAGACTTGACTCAGGACAGCAATTTTAAAGCTGCTCATGAAAAAAAAAAGTGATTGTCATTTCCCTTTTGCTCACTCTATCATTTGCTCCAATGGTTGACCAGAAACAAATGTGACAGAGAATCATAAGGAATGGTGAACACAAAGCAAACACTTTTAGAGGCCTATGAAGCCAAATATCTTGTTGTTGTGGTCACTGAGTGGGTGGGAATGCCTTGTAGTATCACCGGTTAATCACCTTTAGTGATCACTGTGAAAGCTGAATGCTTGGTTCTACCTCAAAGGATTTTTGCAACACTGCTCTGTAGTATCAGATGGTGAAGGCTAAAAGTGAGGTCTAAGAGCTGGAAGGGACTCTGTAGCCCCTTTTACACAGCACTTTTGTTACAGGAATATTTCACCTTTATTCCGGGACGACGTCTGTGTAAACGCAATGGTGGGATCATTTGGTCCCACCTTTATCACGGCTCTGTGATGCCTCTGGAGGTAGTAACAGAACCGTGATAAAGGTGGGATCATGATTGTTGTACACTATGTGAAAGGAACACCTGTTGTTCCGCAACCAAGGTGTGACCTTTTGATGATGGCAACCCCCAGCTTGGGAGAGACATCGGGCGCATATAGAGGCACTGGCATGATTTGGCACCAGTGGCACGTAGCCATGGCGGGCAGGAAGCCAGGCATGAAGCCGGCTGTGGTGACTGTGGTGGCATGGAGCGGCTGCTGCAGAATCCATGCCAGTGCCTCCATATGCGTCCGTTTCTCTTGCACCAGAAGAATTTAAAAATGAGCACTGCATCATCACCCCTTTGATTCCAGAACCCAGGTCCCCTGTGTAAAAGTCTAGCTAGTCACACCTCTGTTACGCCTTTGGCTTGGCTGTATAAATCAGTCAATAGTGGCAAAAAGGTGGGATCGCCATCTCACCTTTTTTCCGGGATCTCTGTGTAAAAGTGGTTTGTACTTTACTGATACTGAAAACAGAGACTGAAGAAGGATGAGTTTCCTGGTCTATAGCTGACTAGGAGTCATGGAACGTAAAATGACGCAAAGGAGAGTGAGTGAGTTTTATAAAAGTAAAAAAAAAAAAAAAGAAAAGAGAAGAGAAGGATATACTGTATATCATGAAGATTGTGAGTTGAAAGCACTGAGCTACTTGACAAAGTCCTTCAGGTAGACTGGCAAATCAATTCTGCGAAGGAGAAGAGATGAGGGTCAGGTTTGAGATGAATGCATGTACTCCTTCTCCTTGTTTGACCCGTGATAAGAATATTTCTGTCTACACTGCGTACTTACAGGGAACATGAAAATGACATGGCTACAACTCGGCTCCATCAATAATCACAGGTGAAAAAAAAAATAATAAAAGGACAGAAGATTTAGATTTATAGCGTTCTTGGAGAGGACAGACAGGGACAAGCATGAAGAGAGGGCAAGAATTTCAGATGAAGAAAGTTGTTGCGTATGATTGTGTGTGTATATGTGCACTGGGAAGGAGGGATGGATGGGAATAGAGGGAGGGAGAGGAAATGCATCACAGAAAACAAATGAAAAGAGGGAGGTGAAAGAGACAAAGAGGATGAATGAAAGATGGGTGAGTAGACAGAGGAAGGGCACGGAGGAAGGAGAGAGAAGGAATGACACAGTATGCACATGGTAATAAGAGGTTTTTTCAGTCCCAGACAGCCCATCCGTCTCCTTAAGTATTGTCTGATAGGGTAACAACTTGAAAGAAGCAGTAAGCAGCTGCCTCCGTGTCATTTAAATACAGTCAAGTGGAGCTATTTCTGTCTTATACCAGACATATGCTATAGTCTGTCCCCCTGTCATTATGAATAACACATCACATATATAAGACCAGACTTGTTTAAAACTTTTTTCGCATTCATAACTGCTTTTTTTTTTTTTTTTTACCTCATTTGAACATTTGGCTGAACTTCATGATGTACGTTTACTGAATGCACACAAGGCTCTGAAACAAGACTCACTTCAAGAATCTATTTAAAACAATTTCATATGGACCAGTAGAAGTGTGATGATATGATAGTAATAATTATCACAAAATAATTTAATATTACAATAGTAATTATCCAGATATAACATTTTAATTTGTCTGTAGAAGGGATCAGACCCAATTTTGACCCTAAATAAATAAATAAATAAATATGTAGCTCAAAAAAAAAAAAAAAAAAATTGAAACCCCTCTACATTTTACCTTTGGGTAACTGTCCTGCAGCAGCCTATTTATAATGTCTGAGACATTAACAGTGTATTTCCATTAAAGTAATGCAATTTTTAGTGCAGTTGTGAAAAAATGTAGTTGGGAAATGTATTATTTTTATTGAGGGCACTATTTCCAAAGCACAAAAACTCTACTGGAATGTGTAGGCTTACTTGGAAAATATGAAAAACATGCAAATAGAGTTTAGCAAATTAAAAAAAAAAAGAAGACATTAATTTTCATGCAGTATATAACATCATGTACAGTATATATTTTGGTTGGCGAAAAGTAAAAAAAAAAATCATTGCACATTTTTGCAGATGACTTTAGGTCTGCAGCTGTATTCAGTTATGGAGAGAAAGTAAATTGTACCCGTGAACCACTTTTAATCCACTGGACTCTGTCCTCAAATTAGGCCTCTCCACAAAGGAATCTGTGGTCATGACATAAGTTTAGGTAATTGTCCTTAGCTGACCTTTTTTTTTTTATCTGGTTTTATAATTCGAATATATTTAAAAACACAAATAACCTTGAGTATAAGATGAAATGATTTCTAAAATGACATTGAAAACAAAAAAGAAAACATTTGCATAATAGTGTGATCTATACATCTCTTGTCCATTGCGAACTATTATAAATGATTTATCACACACAATCATTACCACAGAAAGGCATGCAAATCAATGCATTCCAACAGGAGTAAATTTCACAACATAGTTATATACAAGTGAAAAACAGTCCAAGAGAAGGTATTTATAATGTTCGGTACTGATGTCAAATCAACACCAATCTACAATATATGTTTCCTTGTCTTGTTTCAGATATGGACTTTCACATTTCATCTGTTTCATCAAACTGTTCTCTCTCTTCCTGTGTCTAGGAGCTGAAAATAGATGCTACATCAAAGTCAGTTCAAGTGGATCAGCCTTTTTCAATAACATGGACAACCACCGTCTGATCAACAGTGTAGAATGTTCAACAGTTAATGTACATGCTTAAACGTCATGTTGGATTACTATGAATGTTGCTTTTTTTGCTTCAAGTCATAACCTGTGTTTTTTGTACTGTATCCTGCTCTTCAGTTTAACCTTAAACGACTTGAAAATAAATAACTCTGAAATGAAAAAGTACTATTTTTGAAGCTCACAGAAGAGCCCTGCAAATTATTAAATAAAAAAAGACAATGTGATACAATGTGCAGTAATGTTTTTATTTCTTAAAAAAAAAAAACAAAACAAACATTAAATCAGCTTTGAAATGAGTCTGAAAATAACCGGTGGCTGTCGCATTTTCTTTTAATTATATAGTAAAACAAGTAAATTCACATTTCTACCTTTGATTTCATATAAATAGTATAATTATGGAGGAATGAATAAACAACAGTTGTGAGTGACTAATGTTATGAAATTGTTCTTGGCTCTTATTTTAGGTGACTAACAGCTGCGCGAAAATGACTGGACAGGTGCTTAAAATAAAATAAAAGCCAGAACCAGAACATGCAGCATCTTGAGAAGTCTACATGTAGTCACTGGAAGAGTGAAACAATTACTTAAAGCTCATTTTTCGTATGTATCTGTACGGTGCATGCACAGCTGTGTGCAGGAACGCCAAGAAAGACACTCTAATTATAGCTCTCACCTGAGGCAAGCTGTCTACCTGTGCTTTTCCTCATCCCATTACCATCCCATATAATGATACAGTCATCCATTATTCAGCCTGCAGTAAATGTAATGATATCAATTTAGCCATGGGCACCTCAAATTGATTTCCATTCTAATCGCCACTCTACAGGGGAAGAATGCACTGGGGGGGGGGGGTAACTGCTGCGCAGTGGCTAGAGGTGGGGGTCTGGGTTTCACTGTTTGTGTCCAAAAAAA
>JAPQRP010000006.1:16719204-16731595 GCA_037367295.1 Apogon hyalosoma | reverse complement strand
TCCTTCACCTTCACTTTTTTCTGCTGTTCCAATGACAGGTCAACTTGGCCTTATGTTTTGGGTCATTGTCATGTTGGGACATTCAAGACCATCCCATGAGCATTCAGTCAGGGTATGTAAACTTATGAGCACAACTGTGTATCTTAGCTAAGCCTTTATTTTCAGAATCTTTGTGGCACAAATCTTCGGTTAAGGCTTGAAAATCATAATTCACTTAATGTGGGTGCAGACATGTGTGTCCTGAGTGAGCTCTTGCATGTATATGTAAGTGTATGTGCGGCCTCTGTTTGACCCTGGTTTAACCTTGGGGCTGGTGTCATTCTGGATAGATGGGTTTGGGGGGAGTCTTAAACCCAGCAGACACATTAAGGGAGTGCAGCTTCACTGAGGGATTACTGTGCACAGCATGATCCTGCCTTTAAATGTGTTAGCATAATGCCGGAGACAGCCAGGAAAAAGGGAAGAGCAAGAGTAGATGCAAGAAATAGACAGAGTATAACGAGTAAAAAGAAGGGAAAAGTAAAAAGGAGAGTATGTTGTCGAAATAGAACACCGGACGAATGGAAGAATTAAAGTCTGTCAAGATTACAAAAGTCTCCAAGATGTACGGACACAAGATAGATTATCTTGTCCACATGGGGACAAGATTATACATCACATCATTTTGCACAATAAAAAGAAGTAATTTGGGTGATAATTGTATGAGCCATCTTCAGGGCTCTTGTCTAAACATTAAAGCTTTAGCCTATAATTCTCTCACAATTACCTTAAGAAGAAAATTACATGGTATGTTTTATAGTAGCTCTTTTTTTTTCTTTTTTTTTTTTTAACTCTGGCTCGTGCTCTTTTAGGATAATTTTTTTCCCAACTGTCTTCATGAAACAGGGGGTAGTTTTACTTACTTTTATGTACAACCTCAATTCCAAGTAAGTTGGAACAGTGTGTAAAATGTAGGTAAAAACAGAATGCAATGATTGGCAAATCTCATAAAGCCATGTTTTATTCACAATAGAATGTGAACATGCTATTAAAAAAAATAAACATATGACAGGGCCATGTTTTACTAGTATGTACCTCCCCTTTTCTATTAACAACAGTACATAAACAGTTCCTTGTCTGATATATCATTATAGGTGCTCAACACTCTTTGGTCTATGTTGTGGTTTTTTTGTTTCATGATGCATCAAATGTTTTCAGTTGATGAAAACTTCACCCAGACTCTTCTACTATGGAGCCATGTTGTAATTAATGCAGTGTGCAGTTTGTCATTGTCCTGGTGAAACATACAAGGCTCTGAAACCTGTACCCGTTTCAGCATCAACGGCACCTTTCCAGATGGGCCCCTTCCACAGGCACTAATGCAGCCCCATACCATCAGAGATACAGATGAACACTGATATCAGGCTGTATGGTCCACTTGTGGCTTCCTTGCATGTAGAGGAGGTAACGGTTCATTTTCAAATTCACTACATAACACAAACATATGGACCACTACCACTGAAGTCGTCAATATTGGAAGTAAACAGATACGCCGCCATATTGGTAGACAAGAGTGGAGGCAAGAGAGTGACGGACTGTGTGTTTAGCAGCTGCTCTATCAGTGATAAGATGTTTTAAATGGGTTATTAGTGACAGTTTATCGTTTTTATATGGTAGACTATTTTCAAACTCTGAACCCTGCTGAAAAGCAACGGTATGAGAAACTGGCTGTGATTGATGGGTTTGACCCTTAAAAAGACACGTGCTGAGTGGGAGCAGGAACACCTATAATTAAAAACCTATCACTACCACTACACAGAGTAGACCTACGGCCACCTGTTGCAACTCTTGAGTCATGGTTCACGGCACTGCTCGGATGCGGAGGTCGGCCGGTGCCACGTGTCGCATCCAGCCCTGTTTGAGCCCCAGGGCTCGTCACACAGCTTGGGCTCCGAGTTCAGTCCCAGCCAGCCCTCGCACCCAAACCGCAACCCAAGAACCGCAATATGTACCGAAGTGTGGATAACCTGTACCATCTCCACTTTTAATGGTTATACGTAATATACAGCCGACAGGTGACTGTAGGTCTACTACCATGCTCGGTACTCTGTCTCTGGGCTCTGAGTTCCTTATATTTTTCTCCCTGGTTGGTTCAGAAAGAGGGGATCCTGTAGAAAGTCTTCTTTTCACCATGTCCTGCTCTGTTTGAGCAGTCTGTTACAATACAAAAGTTAACCATGACTATAATTATTAAGTACAGTTATCTGTCAAACAAACCTGGCACTCTTTCTAGCTTATGGGTTGTCTTCCAATATGGCTGCGTAAACATAAATCACATGACCCTTAACGTCATGTTGCAGCAGTCTATGGACCTAACATATTTCAAAAAATACAAGTAAAAATGGCTTTGTGTGTCAGGGCACCTTTAAATTACAGCTAGAAAGAAAATCCTTGTTAAAAGCAGAAATTAAATTTGAACAATGTTCAGTTTAAAAGTTGCTTCTGTCACCTTCCTACGTCCTTGCGTGTAAATGGACAATGGCGCAGTGTTTTGATTGAAATATAATGAATATTTTGTGGTTTTGACTCATAGTGTGTCGTATCTATCACTTTTATGTCATGAAAGCCTTTTGTGTTTGTTGACGTGCCTGGTGTATTACTCATCATGTTTTTGCCATCTGCCCAACAGTCTTGATATTTGCTGGAGGAAATGAAGCGTGGGAATCCAGTGAACTCACTTCATATGTTCTGGACTGAGTGAATGGCATTTAGCTGTGTGGAGCATTAATTAGCTGCAGGACAACCGGGGTTGTGTGTTAGATGTGACAAGAACTACTATATGAGCAAATGTTATTGCAGGCATATTAATTTTAATAGAGGTGTCTGGGTTTATACAGGCATTTTAGTTTTTGGAATGAAAACAAATAATGATAAAACATATTTTTAGAAGATGTATTGCATGAAATGTTGAATATTTTACATCAGGCTGTAAAAGCTGAATCCAGTGAAAAAAGTGACAGAATTTGACATTATCAGATGACCTAACATTGTTTCATGCCACTGTGGAAAAGATAAGACAAAATACCACTGATAGAGACATTTTGGGCTGAATCATTCTTGGGGTGAAAGTATAGGTCACTGCTCTCCAGAACAAGGGTCAGATATGGACGTTTTTTTCTAAAACTATCTCCATCTGTCTCCTTTAGGTATGTGTGCACGTCATCCATTACGTTTTCCTCAGGGTATACATATATTCCCACACTTGTACTATTCATCTACCACCTACTGTACACTTAACATCTAAGTTGGACCAGTGACTGGGTTATGATATTTTCAGTATATAAGGTTTAACAATGGGGAGTGCATCCAGAACTGGAGTGCCTTTTACTGGGCAATCTGTTCTCACAAGCTTGTTTCAATCAGTGATTCCTGTGTAATACATCCAGAGTGTTCCTCTGTCTTCAGTGTCTTTCTACACCTGCACACAGAAAAAAAAAAAAAAAAAAAAACAAGTAATGGGGAACTGTCGAGGTCTTTACAGTGATCGGTAATTAAATCTGTCAGTCTCATGTTAAAGGTCTATACAGTTCTGTAAACACCTGGGATAGTGAGCTGAAAACAGAGTCAAGAGGATGTGCAGGAGTTGTGTTTCCACAAAACATTAGAGTGAATGATAGCAGAAGTTTAATTCATAGAAAACCAGGTTATGATCAGTAAATGGCAAAAGAATAACAATATTCATAATCATCACAATCATCATAAGGCGACCTTTATTTTTGCTCTTCTTTGTCCCGTTGAGTGAGTTTCATCAGTAGAGAAATTATACGTATACTGTTGGATCTGCTTTGTGTTAGCTAAGCGTAGCAAAGTTTGTTGCATTGGTCTGGTTTATTAAATTCTTCATGACATACTCCACTCTCAGTCTGTTAGCTAGTTTTTGATATTTGGGTGCTTCTGTGAGACGGTTCATTTTGGTACCTGGCACTTTGCCAACTTTTTTAGTCAATAATAAAAGACAAATTCAGACACATTTCCCCCAGGATGTACCTAATGATGATCTCAGATCAATGCAAAAAATTATACTCTTGCTCTGAGCCATCCCAAAATTAATGAATTTTTAATCAAATATTGGGGCCAAAATAGGACCAAAATTGTGACGTGAAAAGCTACCGAGGTGTCAGTGCATTTGATCTGGAAAACATGGCTTGACATGGTCTTATATAGTGCTATAAATAAAGACACTGTGTTAATTTTGATGATCCTAGTGGTTTTTCTAATCCAGTCTGCATCTGGCTTGAATTTTTAGTATCAATTGACCAATATGGATTTTTTTTTTTTTTACATCAGCCTTAGCCGATGACCGATACAGGCTGCCGATATTTCTAAGCCAATATTTGGAGCCAATACTGTTTTTTTTTTTTTTCTCTGTCAAATGATAACAAATGTCAGAAAATCTTCTTTTTTTAAAGGAAACATTTATTGAACTAAAAATAATATTAAACTACTGGTAAAAAAAAAAAGGAGAAAGGTAAGGTAGAACAGGTAACGTTAACATTTCACAAAATAAAACTTACATTCAGATAAAAACAAAACAAAGTGTTCAGTGCACTTGATTCTCCAAGTCAGTTCTTTCTAAAATAAACATTGACAGCAGCACAGACCGTTCAGTCATGGTGTCAAACTGAAACATTCCTTCCACCCAGTTAACTCAGCTCCTCTCCCCTACAGGCAGAACATGAGTCATAGAACTACAGAACACAGAACAGCAACTCGCTTTTAACGAATATTTACAGTTTGCAAGATAGTGCACCATGACATGCCTCAGTGACACTGTAAACTACATGAGTCACATGACTGCACAAACTGTCCCCGCGTCACAAGGCACATATGCAGAGTCAAAACACGCAACACTATTAAAACTTACTTGGTGTTTCTAGGTTCATGTGCAATGACTATGAAATCTTTGAATATTATGTGAAAATACATAATACAACTTACCCTTCCCACACAGTTTATTCATTACACAAATGATATATTTAGCTTTATTTGAATAATTCCAGTTCTCACTGATACTTACAATTAGAAAATAAAAAAATGTGACAATTAACCTAGTAAATATTACTACACCAAAAAATCTTTTTTTTTTTTTTTTTTTTTTGTGTGGATAGCAGTATCTCCAAGAACACGGAGGAGCCGTGAACTTCACTTGTCAGTAAATCATGGCTGGGAAAAAAGACCATATCGGCCAGCGTAACAGGCCAATGCCGAAACAAGAAAGAAACGTAAATATAAGCCCGTCTATCATTAATTTTTAGCCCCATGTACTGTTTTTAGGGACCAGTTTCATAGAAGAGCCCATTTGCCTATTTTAGGGCTTGTTGTTTGGATTGTGTTCTGTTGTCCTGCAGCTGGTTTTGTTGAGCTTTAGGCTGTCGTTCTTCTGGTTACATGGATGTATAAGTTAGTTACAGGCTTAACATAGCATTACCATGGCAACACAGATGAGACTGTGGCTGCCCTTGGTACGGGGTGGGGGGGCTTAAGAGTCGACGCCTGAATCTCTTTATCTACCTATGACGCAGCAAATAATCCACTCAAAAATGATGCAGCTGCTGTAGCAAATGTGCTTGTTCCCATCTTACATGTAAACATCAACCCGCATTCACATTCTTCTGTTGTGTCAAAGCAGTAGCCCTATAAAGTGAGTGAATCAGTGTAGCGTGTATTGTTGGATAAAACCCTTCTTTGTGATACATGCCTGTCACAGCAGCTTACAGGAAAGTGCTTTGGTCTCTCTCCTTTTCTCTCGCTGACACACACGCACAAATTTGCACTTGCCCTGTAAGCTTTTGAGTGAGTGCTGTCCAAGCTGCTGAGGGTTAAGCTCCTCTCTTGGCGTTGGCTGTATCACTGAGACTGCCACTGGCCACAGTGCTGAAGTGGCAAAGTGTACTTGTGTGTATGCATACAGTATGTGTGTACCTTTATATGTGTGTGTGTACCGGTTGTGTACTTTGCCGCTTTTGTGACAGGTACGTGCCATTCCGGTGAGGTGGTGATTTCAGGTCACCACTCCCTCCTTTTCAGCAGTGCCAACAGTTTGTCCCTCAAAGAGAGTCAGTCAAAAGAGAATAATCGCACTGCGCCAAGGACTTTACAACTTTTTTTTTTACAAGCAATCCGATGAGAAGGGGGGGCATCTATATTCTGTATAAAACTCCCATCCCTTTACCCTCATACACATCTATGCAGGGCCTTGATGCCACTGCAGTTCACCTGTTTAAAAGGCACTTGAGCCAAAATGAAGACATCTGGTGGATGGAGATAAAGATGAGATGTCCTCTGACTCCCTGACCCTGTGCATCTTCTACCTTTCATCTGCCCTCTCCATCCCATCAACCCAACTCCATCATCTTGAATAGGCATCACTCAAATGTTAGACAGCAAATCAGGATAAAATGGAAGACTTGGACTGTCCATTCAGCTTCCTATGGCCCTCTATAGAAATCTCTGGCTGGTGGAGGAAGGAGAATAAATAAAAGATGTACATCTGAATAATGCAACAGGCTAGCAGGAGTTGGAAGGAAACAGTAGGGAGAAAAATGAGAGTACGGGAGAGAGATGATTGACAGAGGGAGGAGAAATATGGCAACACAGCAGAGGAGTACGAGAGTTGAAACCAGGGTGAGAGTGTAAGAGACAAATGGAAGAAATAACAGAGAGAAAACAGAAAACAAAAGGAGGATGGAAATAGAGATGAGAGAGAAAGTGGAAGAGAAATAGGGGGGGGTGATAGGGGAGATAGAGGAAAGGTGAGATCAGAGTGGAAAATGGTGTGTAAAGAAGCAAGATAAATGGAGGGAAGAAGGGCAAGAGGGAGAAAGCAAGACTAATACAGGTGGAGGGAAATAGAGGGAGGTGAAGGCAGAGTCTAGGAGCCTACAACTCTGTTCCACTTTTGGCAACCAGAGCGCGAAAGGCGACAATGAACAGAGGGTAACATTGCTATTCCTTTCCCCTCTCAACCGCCTGCTTCGTGTCTTGTACCTTGTCATTCTGGATGTGATGTGCTTTTTTGTGGGTTTTCATTTGTTGGCGGCTTTTCAATCACACTTATTTGAATATGCTGCCATCTCCCTGCATTTCTTATCTCACAAGATGTCTTTAACCCTGGTTTTGACTCGGTGTCTCCTCGTCATTTCCTCCGTTTTGTCCAGAATTGCCGGGTGATGACCGATTTTCCTGATTATGGACAATTTTGATTTAGTGCATCATGAAACTGTTCAAGTGCTGCTTTTATTTACTTGCTTCAGAAAAAAAAAAAAAAAAAAAAAAAGTAATGACTTCTTTTTTGGATTTCTTCAAATTTGCATGCATATACTTGTCACATCAGAAGCTGAGGTAAAATAACAAAGACAGGCTGTTGCCCGTCAAGTTGGAATTAAATAATTTTACCTCTTTTCATGAAATGATTGTGAGAATGAGATTTATTCTTGATATATAAAGTGCAACTGGGACTCAGTATGTAACCATTGCACCAGATCAAGGGGGAAAACTGATGTGTATAAATAGGAATAAAAAGAGGAATATGTCTTAAAACAAAATTCTTAAAACTTTATAGGCCACAGTGTATTAAACAGATATGATAAACTAATATATTATTTATTAATTCTGGATTATTGAAATGGCAGGAGCTCATTAAGCTACAGACATTGCTTGTTATGTTTAAGGCCAAAAGTAAAGCACTACCAGCTAAGTTACAAAAAAAAAAAATGTTTGTCTTCACTTCAGAGAATGAAGAGCATAAAAGGAAAGGTCATTTCAAGCACCAGTGTGCACGGACAGCTTTGAAGCAGATGTGTATATCAGTGGTGGATGTTAAACTCTGGAATTCTCTTTATAATGAGCTGAAGGACTGTGAAAACATATTCCAACTGAAACAAGTGGTGCCAGGCACAACAAACCCCGCCCCTCACAAACATTTTACTTGATTTGCCCTATCTCTTATTACTGCGAAAACACATTTTTGGTGACCTTTGACCTTGACCTTTGACCTACATTCACCAAAATTTAATGGGATCTGTTCTGGAACGCCTTGCACCTTTCCTG
This sequence comes from Apogon hyalosoma, assembly GCA_037367295.1. Lineage (NCBI taxonomy): Eukaryota > Metazoa > Chordata > Actinopteri > Kurtiformes > Apogonidae > Apogon > Apogon hyalosoma. The sequence continues at coordinate 16,723,507 of JAPQRP010000006.1, read as the reverse complement.
AAAATTTCATGGAAATTGGTCCAGTAGTTTTTGCGTAAAGTTGCTGACAAACAAACAAACAAAGACAGACAAAAAAAAAAACGAAAACAATACCTTCACCTCCCCTTCGGGGGTGGAATAAAAAGTGTTTAAAGACAGAACAATGAGATTATATGTGAACAGTTATAAGGTTTTACATTTTGCGTCATATTTGTTTTGCATTTTGTGCCATATTTATTTACTTATTGTTGTCTGGTTTGTAATTGTTTAGCATTATTTCATTAGGAATACATTTACCTATGTTTTTGTTTTTTTTTTCGTCTTGTACTTCCTGAATATGTAGGTCTGCACTGGGTTTTGTATTCATTTTGTATTATCTTTGGATGTATCGTCTTTGGTTTGTCTGACTTTATACAGTTGGACTTTATAGCTAGTCGTGTATAGCTAACCATTAAGGCTGTTGTTATTTAGAAGGAGGCAGGAAATATAAGATTTTCTTCATCCTGCTCCTTTTCGAGCATGGGTGTGTAAATGTTTGTCCATCTGATGATTATCGAATGTCTGCTGATGAAATGCACATCCGTGAGTGAAATGAGGGTGCCACGTGTGTTAAAATAAAGCCTAAAGATAAACTAGGGTGGAATAAACTCTTTATGAAATAAAAATGCAATTAAACAGTTCTCACCACATCTGTCTTTTGTTTTATCAGTGTTATTCAAAAAATAATAATAATAAAAACTCTCCATCCCGGTCTTTCTTTCTGCTCTGTTTCATATTAGCACGCCTCTCAATAAATTAAGAGTTAAAATTCTTTGAAGTGTCAAGTTTTATGCTAAAATATGAAAAATGAAAGATGGAGAGGAAGCAGAGGGTATGTAGATTGAGGGGACATCACGCTGAGTAATGCAATAACAGACACCATGGGCTACTTGTTGTCATTATTTATTTATTTATTTTCCTGGAAGAACAGTGTATCCATTTCTCTTCTCAGGCAATTACTTTTAATTGGATAACCTTTTCGTTTGCTGAAGAGCACTATTTTTAACTTAGAAAGCACAAGGTGTTGAAACGCCAAGCTTTCCCTCAGGAATAGCTCCCTACACTACACAGATAGGTAGACTGAATAAAAGAGTCTCTTAATATGGAAAGAAGATGCAAGTGGGTGGGAGACGGGGAGAAGCACACACATCAAACAGATGGAAATTCCTTGTTTAGGGTGATTTCATATGGGGAAAAAAAAAGAGCAGAGTACAGTTTTGAAGGACCAAGATAATAAAAACATTCACTCTTAATACATATGGAACAACTTTACCTCAATGAATAAAAGTGGGATTTCAAAACTCATCAAAGTTTTACAGTTTATGGTAAATATGATGTTATCAGTCTGTGTAGTCGCTATTTCTTACATGGTAGAACTGACAGTGATAACAGACTCAATGCAGCTTCTTCACAACACTGAATTTGACATTTGCTACATCTATTTTCTCTAACAAAAAAAAAAGTGATAATAGAGTTAGGTAACTTTTTGGTAACAGTCCAAAAATATTTCTGTTGACTTCTAGAATTCTTTATACACCGGTTGCGTCTAATCTATTTTGTATAAAAGTTTGACACTGAGGTTGTAGAAATAAAGCCAGAGCTACTTTTTAAATATGCAAAGGAAAAGGAAAAGCAAAATGCAACGACAAAGAACAAATGTGGTTTTGTCACCTTCATCACAGAACTAAGAGATAAAAATATTGTTAATATCCAGCTGAAGTATGTTATGTTTGACACAAGTGATAAGCTGTTCTTTTATACAGTTGTACCTTTCTCTAAAAAATGAGCAAACAAAGAAAGGAATTACTCTTTCTGTTTGCTTTACATCAGCTGGATTTGACTGTTTACTTCATTTTCATGCTATACATCTTATATATTCCACTGCTAGACCCTTTAAAATCAGGTAAAAAAAAAAAACAAAAAACCTACAGTTTTTATGCCCAAAGATTAATTGCTTGTAACTGCTGCTATTATATGTATATGCAGTTGAGAAAAATGCCCTTTAATGAAACTTTTCTAACTTCAGACTCAACCCCACTCATCCATCACTGCGTCACCTAAAGGTTGCTGTTTTTAAATGCATTATTATTCATTATTCTTTGAGGAAATTAAATTTAAAGCTTATACTGTATTTTAGAAGTTAAAGTGCCCCCATCCTTGTGAAAGTCAGTGAGGACAGAGTATTCAGAAATACTGTGTCCATCAATATGACATTAGGTGTTGTTAAGATGTGTGTAAAAGTAATGTAAATATGACTGTACATTTGGTTAAGATGTAAGATACGCAAAATATTAGACAAACCAACATTATTTTCAGAGTTTGTGTAAAGTGGGAGTATGATACTGAGCAGGAAATAGGCCAAGTGTAAAGAAAATACTATTTTTTCATGTTTTAGAAAAACCTGCAAATGGCTGACAAGGCATGAAATCAGAGGGAAAGGGCTACAAATAAACTAAGCTGTTGTGATCTTGTTCTCTGGACTGTTTTCAGTGTGGATTTGGGATTATGATACCTTCTCTACAACACTCTCCACACTGTTGTGGCTTAAACAAGGGATGCTGAAAAACATAATAAAATCCCAGGTCCGAAATAAAGTTGGGATGGTATAAGATCAGGGGTGTCAAACATGAGGCCTGAGGGCCAAAACCGGCCACTTAAGGTTCCAAATCCACAGGAGGAATTTGTGAAATATAAAAATGATACTGAATCACAATCAAGGATGTTAAAACCATTTTAGTTCCAAACTCCAAATATGTAATACTATTCTGCCTGTTATTAAATATTTTGAATATATGTAAATCCACTGTGATCTGAAATTTGTAATGCACATATGTAAATGATAAGTTGAGGCGTGATATTATTACAACTGCACTTTTTTTTCAGGATTTTGAGGTAATGCATTTCTTTTTTTAAAGAATAGTTTGTAAATGTGAAGATTTTCATTATGTAATTGTACTTTTTTCAATCTAAAACATAGAGAAACACTCAGAGTTTATATTATTACCTTGTGCTTGCATGTAATGCAAAACATAAGGTACTGTTGTTCATCATATTTATTATTATGACTTATTATTTTCAGGTTATTATGTTATTTTATCCGTTTTATTGGTTGAGATAAAATTAGGCAGAACTTGGCCCCTGATTTAAATGAGTTTGACACCCCTAGTATAGAGAATGCAAATGAGAAAAAAAAAAAAAAAAAGAACTGGTTGGCTGTATTCCATATGTAAATACACATCTATTCCAAACAATTGAGCCTAGAACAGATTTTTGTAAGTGTTGAAACAGATTCACATTAGGGCTAATAATGAGTTGAAACAAGTAATGTGTACAAGTGATTCTAAACCCACTCCACTTCCACTGGACTAACACTTAACCTCTCTAAAAATGGCAATTTTGTTTTATTCCATTAGATGCTCTGGTCTCACTCATTTTACTTTTCCTCCATTAATAACATCTCAGGTTAAATAAAAGGCTTTGACATCTGCTGCGCTGGACTTTGAGAGTCCTGTAGAGGTTTTAGTTTAGTGAGTACAGAGGCTGATCCATCTGTATGGATGGATTACCAGTATGTCAACAAATCCATGCGAAAATTATTGGAATGTGGAAGAAAAAAAAAAAAACACATGCAGGGATTTGAACCTTTCACCTTCATAGTGCGTAAAAAGCAAGAGCTCAAGCCTAAGCTGAACACCGGTGATCTCTGATCCCTCTGATGACACCACATCAAGAACCGAACCGTCAGTCATCTACGGCTGACAGGACCGCACGGGATCAGGATTAATGTGGAAAAACCTTTGTCAAGCTCTGCAGCGTGTAGTTACATCCACACATGTCAGCCAAATCTTGAATGTGTCAAATATAGGGAGCTTTGAGTTAAATGTGCCCAGAAGAGTGGTCGAATTCTCTGAGCTGTGAGGCATCGAGGATGGACCGTCACGTAACAGCAACAAGTCCAGAAGCCAGAGTCCTTCCTAGTCTGGGGTTATTTCAGTTCTGTTTCTGCAGGTATCAGCAAATCTAACTTAATGCTTGTTTATGCTCTTTTTAATGCCACTTTAAAAAAATGTAATGCCTGTGTCCAACAACAGATACAGTTTTATATACAGTTGTGCTCATAAGTTTACATACCCAATGCTCATGGGACGGTCTTGAATGTTCCAACATGACAATGACCCAAAACATAAGGACAAGTCGACCTGTCATTAGAACAGCAGAAAAAAAGTGAAGGTGAAGGAGTGTCCATCTCAGTCTGCTGACCTCAGTATCATTGAGCCACTTTGGG
>JAPQRP010000006.1:16696167-16710664 GCA_037367295.1 Apogon hyalosoma | reverse complement strand
AAAGACTAACATCTGTCACTGATGTTAAAGGGGCCAATACAGAGGATGAAGAACTAGGGTATGTAAACTTATGATCACAACTGTAAAGATTGATTGATTGACTGATTGATTGATAATTAAATATGAAAACACTTAATATAGCAGGATACCTCTTCCATAAGGAGTAGTTGAGCATTTTTGAAAATCATGTATTTAAGAACTTAACAGTCACAGTGTGTTTTTATAACCACATTGTTTTTATTCACCATTTCTCCTCTCTGTTTTCACCTTGTCTAATGTGGCAATGACATCTTCAGTTACTGGTGTCTGTCGTGAATATTAATTGTGTTTAGAAAAATCTTTATGAAAACAGCTGGCCATGACTCATTCTAAAGACTGTGGACTGGGATGGTTACACAACTCACACCACAGGACTTTATCTGCCGATTGTGAGCACAGACCGAGGCCGACAGAACCTGACTCGGTCCAGCGGGGCCCGATCGGTCATGATGTCCAAATTACAGTCATAATTGGCCTGACAGTCACCAAGTGTGTGCCCAGTTCTCTAAAATCTAATTCCCCTCTCTGTTCAGGTACAGGACACATCTGAAAAACACTCATTAGCACAAACCATACCTTTCTGAACAAGGAAGAATAGAGATATGCAAAACCTCATATATATGCTGTAAAACAAAGTGAATTTTTTTTTCTTTTTTTGCAATGATGTCCATATTTTCCTTTTCTCCCTCTTAGTCACGTGATCTACAAGTTATAAATATGCACTTGGATGTCATCTTTAATTTTTTGACACGTATGCGCAGTTATCAAACTCAAAAAATATATAAAGGGAGTAAATATTTATCAATTTTAAAGTCCCAGCCTTAAAAGCTATAATAATGGTTTAAAATCAGAGAACTGGTAAGATACAGCAACACCCAAATGTAAGACAAAATACTGCAGCTGCTGATGTAACAAATAAATACTGTACGATCAAATCAGGTATCTTCACCTTGACTCATGCACCATCTGTTGAAATGGAAAAACAGAATTTCATAAAACACTCATTCATTTATTTTCTGAAAGGCTTAGTCCTCAAGAATAGAGGCTTCATAAAACAAATTTAATTCATGAATGTTGCTGCAATACTGAATAGAATAGAATAGAATAGAATAGAATAGAATAGAATAGAATAGTCTTTATTCTTATTGTATATGCACAACTAAATTGAAAGAAATACTTATTAGAGTCACTGCTTAAAGAGTTTATGATAACACAGTTATAATAAATATCTACTCTTACTTTCAGCTGCTTCCTTTAGTCGTGGCCAAAGTAAATCATCTGCTTCATCTGACACTGTCTCCTGCATTTTTGTCTTTCACACCAGCTACCTGTATGTCCTCCGTCACAGCGTAAATCTCCTCCTCTTCCTCCATCTTCATCATCCTTCTACTGATGTATATTCACTATCCCTCCTCTGCACGTCCCAACCATCTCAGTCTGGAATCTCTTGCTTTGTTTCCAAAACAACCAACTTGTGCTGGAACCAGTGGCTGTATTGTAATAAATATGAAAATACTGTATTATTAATATCTTAGGGTGACCAAAGGTTCACTTTTTCCTGGACATGTCCTCTTTACACGTCCTGTCCAGAGCGTCCGGGCGTTTTTTATTAAATTAGCGAAAATGTCAGTTTTTCATTGTTTTTCACTGGTAAACCTCTTTAAATGCGTATGTTCAGGCGCAAGCGCAATTTCAATGTCCATCACTGCCACTGTTTGTGCAATTGAAAAAGTTCCAAATCCTGCTGGAGGAAAAGATGCTTAGCGCTTTTTAGTGATACATGAGACATTAAGGCAGTGAAAGGCACTGATCCATACTAGCCTATGGATGTGGGGTCAGATAGACCTATCCGTAGACGCGCTACAGCAGGGGTGTCAAACATCCAGCCTGCCAAAGGTTACAATCTGGCCCACAGTATGAATCTGCAAAGTGCAAAAATTATACTGAAGTTATTAACCCTTTGGCCACCCCTTTTTTTTTCTGATCATCCTTCATTTTTGGCCTCCTTAATTCAAATAGTTATTGTACAAAACTGTTAGGAGATAGAGGTATACTGTGAATTAGAATGTATAGTATATGCAGAAAAAAAGTATATGTAGAGGGTGATTGTGTTCATCTAATTTGCATATTATGACGTCATCAGTTGGTGGCCATCTTGAATAGCAAAATATACACAGTAAATAAAATTTTGAGGTGGACTCGCGAATAGGCACAGAGGCACACTGCGCTACGCCATCCCATTCCCTATCTGACTCACTGTCAGACTCACCACTACGAACAAAGCTCTAACCGGGGAGATTCTTCCTCAGAATCCAAATCCGCCATAACCATTCGCACAAATTTATCGACAGAGTACATTTTTTGGGCCATTTCAGGTGCTTGTGTAACAGTAATCTGACAGAAAATGCAAGACGAAAGTACCGAGACGTCTCTATCAATACTGCTGCATGCAACGTATCGTGTTCAGTGAGACTTCCTGAAATATTTTCAACAGTGACGCAGGCAAAACTTGGGCTAGAACGACACGTCTGCCATCTAGTGGTAAGGGGTATCATAGATATTTTGAGTCATATGAAGTATAACAGCCAAATCTAAAAGACAACATACTCCATCGCCGAAATGAGACGAGGGGGGCGAAAGGGTTAAGATTCAAAGGTGTCAAATTTGTTTTAGTTCAGGAGCCACATACAGACCAATATGATCTCAAGTAAAACAAGTGGTGCCAGGCACAACAAACCCCAGCCCTCACACATGTTGTAGCTTATTTTGGCATTGATCCAGCTGATGTCATCATGTCCATGTGTGTGCTGATGTCAGCATAGACATAGACAACACAGAGAAATTTCGGCCATTATAAGAAAATGGGGGGGAAAAAAGATTTAAAAAATTCAAAAAAATTTCAGCTTTGACTTACTTTTCCCAAAATGTAATCACATCTATTCTGGGTCACTGGCAATTTATAAACCCAGTTTTGTATGAATCCAACTGGTTGTTTTGCTGCCAAAGTGTTAACAAAGAAACAAAGCGAACCAAAAACAATACCCCTTGCCTCCCCTTTGGGAGGGCAGGGTAAAGATAGCATAAGCTATAAATAATGACTCCAAATTTTCTACTTGGTTTAATGTCAAAAAATAAATCAATTATATTATGCCTATAAATAATGCAATAAACAGTCATTAAATTATGAAAATATTTACATTTGCAAACTATTCTTTAGCCTGAACAAATATGACCTGAGAAAAAGGACACTAGTAAATACACACAGCAGCTTTTATGACACTTCTACAGCTACAATAATAAAATAATTCCAAGCAGCCTGTTAGACTGAAATATTTTCTCTGGGTTTATAGGCTCTTTGCACAGAATAACACAGTACTTACATCGCGTGTTATCAAGTATCTCGAGGTAGAGCCGAGTGTCCTCTTTTTTAGAAATCAAAACATGGTCGCCCTATAATATCTATAAAAACATAAGGATACTAAGACTAAAACCTAAACCACACCTGAGTCACGTGAACTCACACACAAAACATTCCACATGTTGCTGCCATTACCTGCCAGTAAATGAGCAGTTTACCTCAGAAACATCCTTTTATTTTACTTTTACTCACTAACAACACACAGGTGGAATATGTGGACTAGTGATTTTGAACATGGATAAAGAGTGAAGAGGCACTAAAGGGTCTGGTAGTAGTGTTTAGGTGGTTATAGCGACTGCCTACAAAGGGCGAGAGCGTACTTTGCAGGTTTGTACCTGGTCTGATTATGTGCTTGGAGATGGAAAAAAAAAAAAAAACATTGTTTAATGTTCGTTTGTCTCACCCACCCTCTCCCACCTGCTCACTGACCTACAAAACAATGAGGCACAAGGCAACGATTCGCACATACATGGCCAGTCTGTGGCATTGTGGGAAAGGGCCCTGCTTGTGCTCCCTGTTTTCCTCACCTCTTCCTGTCTCACTGAGCAGGGCTTCAGCCAAGTACTTTACATGCACTGGAAGTACTGCCTCAGGTGCACTCAGGCTGAAGTTAACCTCCCTCTGTCAATCCAAAGAGAAATTAACGGTAAATCACCAGGCACAGGTACGGACAACGTCTGCTGGTTCTATTTTGGATCTTGTTCCCTGTTAGAAAAACAAGGTAAACTATTGCTAATAAATACCTTATTGAACTTTTTATCTCCTTTCACTCTGGCTGTATTGACAAAGATCACAGGAGAAGCGTCTCAATTGTAGCAGTGCTGAGCCTCACTGCCGTGCACCCACAGCACTGTTATTTTATCACTCATTTGTACAGCTAAAATTAAACTCAGATAAACTTCGATAAATGCGCCGTCTGTGGGCACTGTCTGGATTATTTGTGAAGAAGAGGAAGTATCACTCACCATCAGCATTTTCCTGTCCACTCATGACAGGAAAATGTCCCACTTAACCCACTCACAGCACTATGAACTGATCAGCGTTATGAATCAGCTCCAGTATTAACCCTGGATAATAGGATGTGGGAATAAAAAAGGTGCAGAGCGGGCAGAGGTGGGGTAATTGAATATGCAGATTTCCATTTATTAAGGTGAATATACGTATAAGTACAGATAAAGAAAACAATTAAAACATGAGTAATGAGGAAAATAAGTATTAAGTAGGCCACTCCCTTTTTTTTTAAATTTGTAAATAATGAAAACTCAACATGCTTTTGCAATGCATTTTTTAGTTGTACCAACATGCAAATCATCTGAAATTAAGTGACATAAAAGGGGTATGTGTGTGTGTGTGTTTGTGTGTCGGGGCCTTGTGTTTATAACATACAGTATTTGGGGCATAAAACTTATTCCACACTCACTTGTCTGGATTTACCTACCATATAGGGACACAAAAGTAGGACCCCATGACCTAAAATGTTAAATATGGAGGAAGGAACCTGTATATAATTAGTGACGTCAGCCATTAGTTTCCAATCTGCTGTTTTGAAGTTGGTAGATTGGGATTTTACAAGCACCGCTATTGTTTTTAGAGTCGAAAATGACCTTATTTGGACAAAACATTGAGAGGTCGAGGGGTCAAGGGTGAGCTAATGCTAAGTGCTAACACTGTAAATTTCATCAAGCACTGTATAACGAAGTCATTTTAAACTCATGTTAGAATCTGTTAGCTGTGTATAAACATAGTCATGTATTTATAAAAACAGATATTTCCCCACTGCAATTTTCAACAATAACATAATTCGCACCAGATGATTTTTAATAAAACTTTTACATCTACTTGAGCCTGCGTAAACCCCCGTGCTATAGAGTACTATCATGGTTCTAGGGTTAGGATAAATAAAGGTCGCACACATGACTTTGACGCATTTTTTGTCACATACTGTTATGTTTAAGAACCTAAAAGCCTGTTTCTCTTTGTGCACATGCAAGCATAAAATGTTTTCCAAAATCTTCACATTTTGAGTTTTCAGAAATGATCATTTTCAGCGACCGAAACCAGAGTTTTCATTTGGATAAAAGGCAAATACACATGAGAAAATGTTTGTTTTGTTTTTTTCAGATTTTTTAATTTTTTTTCCCGGTGACATATACGGTATATAGTGTAACTTGTGTAACAATTTAAAGATAGACCACCAGATCCTTTGCTGGAAGTTCTGAATAAAATTAATGAGATGACAGGAAGACTACTATAGAAAAAAAAATATTGATTCTGTATTTTCCAATTAAGTTTGATGTAAGTCTGTGGGAGCTGGAGTTTTTTGGAGCCAGCCCCAGCAGTTGTCAGTGGTATTTACGACTTTAAGACAACTTTTAACCTCCCCAGTGGTTTTATTTTGGCGCTGCAGTCCACTCCCCTTCACGTGAAAACCCCAGGATAAAGTTTTTACTAAGTAGCGATGTACGTTTGTGATCTGTGTGAATGTGCTTGCTGATGGCCTTTACCTCTAGCCTCATCTTCTGCTTAAATGTGCACTTTCCTGAGCCCAGTAATGCCCAAATCCAATTTAGCTCTTTGTTTAATGAAACAGGGCTATTAATGATGACAGCCTGGGACTAGTGTCATGTTCAAAACAGATGAGTTTGTTAATATGACTTTAATAACAGAAACAGCAACCATGAACATTAAACCAAGTTAGTTTTTTTAAGCCACAATTTAGTTTTATTTTTCTTTACGAATACTGTCGAAGAACAAACTTTTTAACGTATCTTGTATTAAGCATCTTTTTGCGCTTTCTTTCGGTTTTAAATGTCTTTTGTTCGCTGTTCCTGGAACTGTTAAATCAAACAAATGTGCCTCAGCAAGTCAAAAGCTTCTCCTCCCTCATTGTCCATGTTAAATAATATATTCATAATAAGTTATTATGTTCGCATTGCTTCTATCACAATATGACTATATTATTGTACAGTATAAATGTGTATAATTAGATTCATCAGGGATATGTTATGTATTTTGTAAGAGATGGAATACATTAAATACTTAAAATTGCCTCATGTTTGAGAGGAGTCACAATGACATGCCTCGCAGAGTTTCCTTCATAATGTTCAATTTTACTATGAAAGGTCAGGACTTACACAGAGCATTGCTAATTGATGTGAACTGAAAAGAGTGCATTAGAGACACTAAACTGAATGGAGATTAGCTGTAAAAGTGTAAGGAAAACATCGTGTGTTGGAGGGAGGGGATTTATTTCTGGGTGAGTGCATGAGTGTACAACACTGTGAGCATCAATGTGTGTGTCAATGGCTGTGTGTTGGCGTGTCAGTGTGTGTAATTGGCCTGACGTGGTTGTGTATTTCAGCCCAGGGGAGGTAAGTTATTGGACTGACCTCTGTAGTGTGACAACAGTAGAGTCTGAGGCAATCTAAAGGCCCAAACATCAGCAGCCACCAGCAACCAAAACACATTAAAGATTAAAGCAGTCGCTCAGAACAAAGCCACTGGTGTGTGGTTTGTTAAAAGCGGACTTGGTATCGCCGGTTCCGTTGGGGTCGGCTGTGGTACTGTACATGAGTGTTAGCGTGTGTCTTAAAAATTAAGTTTGGATTTTTTTAATGGGCCACCTCCCAAAAACGAAAAAAAACAAAAAACATGTTTTATATCATTTTATAGCAGTACTATTTGTTTAAGTGGTGCCGCACAGTAAGCTTAGTTTACATAAAGCAAAATGCATTGACCTCATGATGTTTTACACTGAAATAATTTGATATGTACAAATATTTTAATGAAATAGCATTAAGTTGACAATTATTTTGTACAACATAATTAGTGTCATTGAAACAGTTTTTTTCTTTTTGAAATTTGTAATTGTTCTCATTTTTAATGGATGGGATTTCTATAGTGCTTTTCTTCCTGGAGTCCACACCCAACACAATTGTCTTTACACTGCAGTACACCAATTACAAAAACACCCACACGCAGAACAAAATAAATCAACACAAACAACTAAAAAACATTCATCACAATTACAAAACAAAAACAACATACATATAATACAGGACCTAGTTCAGTTAACAATACTTCACAAAAAAGTAGTTTTTAGCATACTTTATAAATGGTCAGGTATATTTCACAGTTATACATCAATATAATATCAATTAAACATTACCAGACACCAAGCATTGTTTTGCAAATAAGTACTCTTTCAGTAATTCTTTAACTCTGTATTTGTTATTTTCTTGAACGATTCATCCCCGGCAGAGCATTCCATATCACCATGGCTCTATACATCACAGTACTTTTCATTTTATTTGTTTTCACTTTAGGTAGAGTAAATCTATCTTCTGTAGCATGCCTGGTGTTATATAGATGTTCAGCGGAACTGAAGGACAGACGGTTATGTAATACCCTTGGCAGTTTAGTCAGTGATATTTTCCTAAAAAAACAAGTAATGAGGCAATAAATCTATTCTTTACCTTTAACCAAGTAAGACAGTGATGCATTTTATCAACATTACTTTACTTTAAAGACATGCCCTAATGAGCGTCCATGCACTTTGCTTGTGAATGTTCATGTATTTAGGAATCTAAGCTAGTGTTGTGTGATTTGCTGCTGTTGAAGGATATCATAAGTGGTGCCAAATCCACAACGGCCACATCAACTACTGCTTAGAAAAAAATACTGCAATGTGTGTGTTAGTGTGCATTTGTATCTGTATTTTTCTAGCTTACCACGAGGACATTCAGTTTAGAGCAGCAACTGCAGGTAGAGCAAACTTTGCAGTAGAGATCAACCTTAAAATGTAAAATTAGATGAGTCCTATATTTGTATTTTTACATGAAGTCCCTCTAATGCAGAAATGGATCCTAAAATGTCTGTATTTCTTTTATTAGAGGCATTTATCTGGGAGCTGAGTTTTAAGGATTTAGCCTAATTACGGTTTCCCGATGAACTGACGAGAGACTGAAATACAATCACAGGGAAACAAAAGTAAATTTAGAAAATAAATACAAAATACTAATCATAGCTTAGTTTTACTCTCTCTCCTACTTTTGGTCACCACATCATTTATTTTGCTAGTGAATAGCGTACTATACTTTATACATGTTAACATACCCCAATTTCACAATCTGACCAAAAAAATATATGTTTCATAGCTTCACTCTGGGCACAAAAGCTAAACGCACAACACAGACTGGAGCAGAATAGCAAGTGTAGCTGGTAAGTGGGTATACGGCACATAAAAGCAACAAGAACAACCTGTGATTTTTAATTTTTTTTTTTTTTTTACGTGACCAGTGTAGCCACAACATGAAGGGCTTTGCTTGGCTTGGACTCTCTGCTTCATTAGACATATTCCATCGTCCACAGTGACTGATGAGGGCTACATGTACGCATACGCAAGTACATTCATGAAGGAGATGACTGTGTCAGCCCTGAAGGCAGATAATAATTCCTTGTTAACCTTCTGCTTGTTAATATCTTCAGAGGAAAGGTGACTGCAAACAACCTTGTTGTCTCCCTTGTTAACAAGGAATCCAATAACTCATTTTTTAGTTGTGTGTGTGTGTGTCAGAGAGTCCATGACAACGTTTGTAGTCATGGTGAGATACACAGAAACTGTATAATACATAAAGTCTATTTAATGTGTTGAAAGACGACAGAATGAAAACACGATTACAGCTAAAAATGTATTGAAAATACTGCAGAGTTCTGCTTACATTGTTCATAGTTCTGACTGTGCATTACAGCTACATTTACCTCAAATATTAACCCATAAAGACCAAACAGCCACTGGTGGCCAAAACCATCTATAATGTTTCATACCTGTTCATCCATTAATCCTATCAATACATGTAAATAATTAGTGTAAAATGCAGTTTGTCGTCTTTTATGGTCATCAGATATGACCCATTTGGACGTTCAGAGTGAACGTGGTGAACGTGGAAACACGGTCATCTTCTACAACACTGATTCACCAGTAAAACCCATGGAGTTGAATCAGTGACAGTGGATGGACACACTTGTTTTTTTTTGTTACCGCCGCCAAAGAGGTTATGCTTTCATCGGCGTTTGTTTGTTTGTCTGTCTGTCTGTCTGTTAGCAAGATAACTCAAAAAGTTGGGGAAGCATTTTGTGGAAGAAATTTTCAGGAAATGTTGATACTGGCTCAAGGAACAAGTGATTAAATTTTGGTGGTGATCCAGATCACTGTCTGGATCCAGGAATTTTTTGAAGGATTCTTTATCATTGCGAGATTGGGCCAGTTTCAACATATGTATATATAACTGCACAATATAGATAATATTAATGTGAATCCGTTGCTATGTATAAGTTTTCAAGGTCCAGGAATTAATTTTAGGTGTAAATTAATCATGGTGGTGGTGGGGGGTGATCTGCCTTGGAGGTCTCCGAGTGCTTTTCTAGTTATTGATGTATTTTGTTGAAACAGTCACTTTTTCTTCAGTTTTCTCTGTTACTGATATAATAACATTCAACTTCAATCTGAACTTTTATGAATATCTACATGATCAGTGAATTAAATATGGGAAAATACCAGATTTTCACAGAAAAAATAAAAATACAGAGGATAATATATAAGCAATGGGGATAAATCATTTCAGAAAGGTTAAATAGAAGGGACAAGTCATTTGGGAACTGCCACAAAAGTTGCACTGGGTCTTTATGGGTTAAAATAGAGATATCGTGTCGGTTAAATCGTACTGGTGCTTGTGCTTAAGGGCCGCTGCCCCTGTATGAGGAAACTGATTTTACTGGTGACCAACAGGCCAATAGTTTCAGGACGTTGGGACAAAATAGTCCCGATGCTGAGGTTGTGAGATTTTTCTGTACTCTTGCTCACATTTGTCACATTCCCTCAGTTGAGTACAGCAGCACAGCTTTTACTTACCCCTATAACACACATAGGAATAGGATGAACAAAGACACACACATACTTGGGCACATACCATAGGGTGGGTTATTGATCGGGCAGTTTGGTTGTGATAGGTTATGAGGATGCTGTACTGGCCTGGCAGTTCACCTATCATCTATCACCTTGATAGTTTTACTGGCACACAAAACCAAACACCAGCTCCCATATTAAAGAAAGCACATGTAATGGTCTGGTTTTATTCAGGGGAAAGTGATGTTTATTTATAAGGGTTGTAAGTAAGTTAATAATCTCTGTAACACTTAAAGTGGGGAATACTAAATTATCATATACCTATACGTTTTATTTGAATAATTGATTTGTGACTGCATATATAAATAGTTTCTATAAAAAGAACTTCACTGTACTCACTGTCATCCTCAGTCAAGCCAGAAAGTACATCTATATGAAGCCAAAACACACATGATTTACTTTTTTGCAGTGATTTTTTAAAAACCTTTATTTAACCAGGAAAAAAGATCCCATTGAGATTAAGAACCTCTTTTCCAAGGGAGTCCTGGCCAAGAGGCAGCATGAAATACAACAAACAGTTACAACATACAATAATTTACAGGACAAATCAAATTATGAAAAACAAGTGCAAGTCATTGAGTTAGTCTTTAGTACTTGGAGTTTAGATTTGAAAGCATTATAATTACCTTAAGCCAAAAATGTAATCACTGCTGTTATGTTTAGATAAAACCCATCATGTTTCATTCATTCATTCATCTTCTGAACCCACTTTATCCTCACTAGGGTCGTAGGTGCTGCTGGAGCCTATCCCAGCTACCTATGGGCGAAGGTGGGGTACACCCTGGACGGGTCACCAGTTCATCGCAGGGCTGACATTTGAAACAAACAAGCAATCACTCTCACATTCACACCTATGGGCAACTTTAGGTTGACCAATTAACTGATCAGTGCATGTCTTTGGATGGTGGGAGGAAGCTGGAGTACCTGGAGAGAACCCATGAAAACACAGGGAGAACATGCAAACTCCACACAGAAAGGTCCCTGGTTGGAATCAAACCCACAAACTTCTTGCTGTGAAGCAACAACCATCATGTTTCATTTACAGTCACAGAAAAAAATATTAAACCACCCTTGTTTTTGTCAATTTCTTGTTCATTGTAATGCCTAGTACAACGAAACGTACATTTGTTTGGACAAATATAATAACAACAAAAATAGCTCATAGTAGTTTAATTTCAGGGCTGATATCTATCCATTTTCCATGTTTTCTTGATAATAACCAAAATCACTTCAGTTCTTACATTAATATCTATGGCATTGTACTGACAAAAACAATGCTTTTAAGCATTCCATGTTTATTTTCTGTCTGTTTTAGTCGCATGATACATACAGGAGTTAGGACTTGATTGCATAACCATTGTTTCTGATGACTTCTGATGGTCTCGTAATTTTTTCCGCAACTGTATCACTATTTACTTGCCCTTCTATAGTAGAAGGTGAGATTGGTGGCAGATTTCTTGACACCAGAGACCAGTGTTTACATCCTGACCCATGTAGGTGTTGTGTTTAAAGGCAACAAAAGTTCTGTGTTTGGTTTTAGGAAAAGATTTAGGATTGGATCATTAATAAATGCACTGTGAGTCATTTTTACTACATTTACAGCCTCTTTTTTTATCTTGATACCTTTTTCTAAAACTAACCAAGTGCTCACCATTAAAGATGACCTATTATGCTTTCCCCATTTTCCTCTTTCCATTAGTGTTGCACAGCTTTTTTGCATTTAAAAGGTCAGCAAAGTTTCATAGTCCACAGTGCACACCTGAGGGAGCAAACCTGACCCGTAGAAGGCAACACTGGGAGGTGCATGAAAATGCCCTCTTGGCTCTGCGGTCTTTTCCTCCATAAAAGGTCTACGTCACAATAAGTGTACACAAAGTATCACACATGACGTCCCCATAAGTGCCAGTCTGAGCCAGAGACCAGGGTAAATCTGGTGCATATTTTTTAGTTCTGAGTTTTTAGTGCTGGGAGAAGAAGACTTTTTATTTCTACTTCCAAAGGAAGAGAAGTTGAGGAACAAGTGGTTCAAATGTATTCAACAATTCATTGTTGGGGAATAGCAAACCTTTTTACTATGTTCACTGCATTTGACTACGGACTATTTTCACAACTAAACACAGTTTGAGGCTGGGTTTTCACAGTGGTTACTACTGAAGAATGGAGCAGTTCCCACTTTAATATGCCCAGATTCAGAATCACAACCTCTAAGTCAGCATGTGCTTTGTTATTTGTGTTTTCGTTTTGATATAATTGCAGATTTGTTGCTAAACTCAAGCCTATAGAGAATCTCTGGCTGTGAGACTACAGCTGTCGAGGATAATGTGAAACTAAAACTGTTGAGTTTTAAAGATTAGCTCTTCTGATCAGTTGCTGATCCACCATAACCTAAACTTATGTGGAAACAATGTTTCATCTAGAAGTGGATTTATGATTTACCCATAAAGACCAGCACCAAAAGCATCTGCTGATCTAAAATGTTTAATAACTTTGGATCCACTAATCCTATCAATACATGTAAATAATTGGTGTAAAATGCAGTTTGTCATCTTTTTATGGTCATCAGATAGGACCCATTTGGATGTTCAGAGGCTTCATAGTTACCGTGGAAACACTGTCATTTTCTACAACATAGATTCATCAGTAAAACCCATGGAGTTGGATCAATGACAGGGGATGGAGACACTTGGTTTATGCTCAGTTAATGATAGATTTTACTGAAAAAGCCACTTTTTCTTCAGCTTTCTGTGTTTTTGATATAATAACCCTCAACTTTAATCAGAGCTTTTTATGATCATCTCCATGATCAGGGAATTGAATATAGTAAAATACCAGATTTTCACTGAAAAAAGTAAAATACAGAGGATAATATTAGAATAAATGGTGACAGATCACTTAAGAAAGCTTAAAATAGAGAGAACAATACATTTGGGAACTTTCATAAAAGTGGCTCTAAGTTTTTATGGGTTAAAGTGAATTTTCAGAAAATCTGTAAAACACTCATTAGATCTGTCACTATGCAACCCATTTGTGCATTCAGAGGCTCCGCAGTTACTGTGGAAACACTGTCATCTTCTACAACATTGATTCACCAGTAAAACCCATGGAATTGGATCATTGACAGTGGATGGAGACATTTTGTTTATGTTCAGTCAATGATATTCTTTACAGAAAAAGTTGCTTTTTCTTAAGCTTTGTCTGTTTTTGGTATATTTACCCTCTGATGTAATCCCAACATGATTAAAGTACATGATCAGTGAATTAAATGTCAGAAAATACCTGATTTTCACAGAAAAAAATGCAAAATAGAGAAGGTAATATTATGATAAATGGTGATAAATTACTTAAGAAATGCACTGGGTCTTTATGGGTTGAAAGCTGGTCACTGCGATCCACTGGAGGTCTCTGTTAACATGATAGAAACCAAAGTAACTACTTTAAATGTGTTCAGTTCTTGCTGTAACTACCAAAATCCACAGAACAGTGAAGCATCATATGTACTATGTAGAGAAAAAATTAATTACTTTTTAAATTCCAATAGAAAACTAGTCATGTGCTGGTACTGGTGTATGGAGACAGGCAGCGTCAGCCTCAGCAGGAGGACAAAACTCAGACAAAGCCAGTGGGAACATGGGGATGCATCATCAGAGCAGAACCCTGTGGTGGGTTTGGACCAAAGCAGCTGAACTTTAAATTATTTTACTGTCACTAACAGTGAATCAGTGAAGTATCTCCTGAGCTGTGTTAGTTGAACATTACAATGTTTAGACAAGTTACTTTGGCTTTTTGTGATGACCTCTGTCTACCTGCTTGATGTGAACCAACATTACATTGAATTTTCAGCCTGAAAATGTGTATTCCTCTCAGCCTGTTATCAGTGGCCTGAAAATAAAACTGCCATAAATACTGTGCTTTGAGAAATATTCAGATGAAGCACAAAAGTAACTAAATCTAATTCAATGCCATTTTATAATCTTTTAGAATCTTTACTTACAAAGGACTGTGAAAATACGCCGCTACGAAGAAACCTTCCCACTCATTCAAAACCTTAGTGGTGTGTGTACTTTCTTTACATTCCA
>JAPQRP010000006.1:16673166-16683950 GCA_037367295.1 Apogon hyalosoma | reverse complement strand
GACTCCTCCCCAAAGTGGATCAATGATACTGAGGTCAGCAGACTGAGATGGACACTCCTTCACCTTCACTTTTTTTTTTTTTTTCTGCTGTTCCAATGACAGGTCGACTTGTCCTTATGTTTTGGGTCATTGTCATGTTGAAACATCCAAGACCATCCCATGAGTATTCAGTCAGAGTATGTAAACTTATGAGCACAACTGTATATGTGGAATATGGCTATGAAATAGACACAGTTTATTTTTGATATGTCAGACACTGTTATGAAATGGAAAGAGTTGATTTTTGATATGTCTGATATTTTTTGTGCTTTGTGCAGGATTGTTTAGAATTTATTTTGACGTGTAAGATTTGTTAAGGTACTTTGAGGTACTTTGAGACTTTGTGATCAGTTGAAAAAGATGGGGTAAGGGGCGGGAGTATTTAAGTTGTACTTCCTCCCACTCCATTTCGAATGTTTTTTTTTTTTCTCCATGTTTTTGGGGCTTTTTCTGATCTTCAAGAAAAAAACATGTTTCTGGTGAAAGTGAGAGAAGTTGTCAGAAATTATGAGAGTGCCTCCACTTTTCTTCACTTGGAAACAAAATCTTACCTTAATCAAATTATAACCTTAACCATAAAACTAAGTCTTAACCTTCAAGGACTGTCCGAAATATCCCCCACATACACACAAATGCATGCAGTCATTTTAGGTAAGAGTTTCAAAATGACAGAGTTTTATCTATAACTGACTGTTTAAAAAAAAAAAAGAAAGAAATCTTGTGGGATTCTTTTTATCCTTTCCAGTATAATCATATCCACACATCCAGATACACACACACCAAACCCACAAGGAACCATGATTGTGTTTAATGTGTTAGATGCACTTAAAAAATATCTGCTCTCAGCAAACAGAAGCACAAATAAGTCAACAAAGAAATTGTGTTTCAGAACACTTAAACCCAATTGATTTGGCATTTGAATACACTCTAGGTAGAAATCAATGGACATCTAGCCTTTGTTTGTAATTGTTTGACTCAAAACCCTGGGGATTAAAGTTACCGATTGCCATAGCACATCATCTTGTCTTTTTTTTTTTTTTTGTTTAAGTTTAGAGCCCTTGTTCAAAAGTTTTATATGATGGAGATGCTGAAAAAGGCTAGTTGCAAAAGTATATCCTCCAACTATGTTCAATAGTTCCTGGGATCAATTATTAATGTATTCTCTTGGGTATCAGAAGCAGATATTAAAACAAGCATACATTTTGGATAACAGTTTTTGCTGAAGGGGGTCAGTGTCTTTAGAACACATACAAAAAGCTCATCTTTTAGCAGCAGCACCATTTAACTGTGATGATACATCACCAACACAATACTGTCCCAAAAACTAACTTTACAGACTGCATTTAGAGCATGTCCCTTGGGTTAACGTGTATGTGTGTGTCTCTGGGTATTCGCAGGTGTGTGTAAGCGTGAAAGTCATTACTGTGTAATATGTATGAGTGACTTAATGTGTGTGTGTGTGTGTGTGCGTGTGTGTGTGTGTGTGTGATTGTGCAAAAGCAGGTCATGTTCCTGGCTGTCAGTCCTTGTTTCTCTGCATATTTCCAAACCATAAAATATTTACACCAATTACAATGAGACCTCATAAAGTATTTAAACCAAACCTGCACACACCTCAGAGTACTGCGACTTGTGATGTTAAATGAATAAGTTTAGGAATACAGAATCATCTTTTGTTTCTTAAACCTTCAATAATGCAAAAATGTATCACCCTTTTGCCCTGCTGTCATTGCTTTTATGGCACTTTCACAACCACATTAAAAAAAAAAAAAAAAAAAAAAAATCCTCAGATAACTTGCCATTCAACTCATGCACATTTGTATAATTTATATTTTTCATTGTGGAAATTAAGCTCTTCACAGAAATAAAGGCATTTTGATTTGAATCTGTATTGAACAAATGATAGGTGATGAATGATGTTTTTTTTTTTACTTTTTTATTGAGTAGCATGATCTGATGATGTTCATACTGCATTATTAAATGCATCAATTGTAGGTCAATGATTTAAACAAATTATGAATGTGTCCTTCTAATGCAGGGGTGGGCAATTCATTTTCTCATGGGGCCACTTGAGAAACTTTGACAGTTGGTAAGGACTGGGCCAGTCCACTTACAGCTCTGCTCAACATGTATATGTATAAAAACAGTACATGAAATGATAAAATGAAAATGTGAAGCACAGAATACAACTATATAATCAATATTCACAAAAAAATTTTTGAAAATGTGCAAAACCCCACATTAACTTTACATGAAAAACAATACATGCATCCAGCTTTATTTGTTTGCATACCTCAGGTCTTTTTTTCCCTTTACCTCTGACTTCAGTTAAGCAATACTTAGAAGTCTATGTCTTGTTAAAAACTCTGCATTCTGAATCAATCTTTCTTTTTTGGTATTACCTGACTTCTTCATGGGTTTCTTTCTTGCTGCTAGTCCTATTTCTGTAACCACTACAAAGAGAAAAGTATTTAATTTATGCTTGAAATGCAATCTGATTATTGACCTGATGGTCAATAGAGCTAACAATGAAGACCAGAGAGGAAACTGAACGAAATAGATGTGAAGAGTCACAGTGAATATTTTTTCCCCTGCAAAAAAATTATAATTTAGCAGATCCTTCAAAATAAAAGCAGTGCTGTTGTTTTGGTTACATATATTACAATTATATATATTTGCATTGACTTTTAATTTGCCAGTGACCTGATAGGGACCAGTCAGGGTCAGCCATTGGGCCACACAATGCCCAGATCTGTTCCAATGTTTAATCATGAAAAAAAAAATTGTATTGATAACAATGATCCAATAGGAAGAAAACTGCAGCAAAACAGAGAAAGAAAGTACGATAAAGGCTGTGATTTCATGTTCCTCATTTTGCAGTTAGATTGAGAAAGAAAATGACTCGGGCCATTTTCGATTCTGTCCACCGCTTTGAGTCTTTCTGTGCTCTTTTCCAGAGTCAGAGAGGTTTATGTGGTCCTTCTGGCAAAATGATACAAATTATTTGAAAACTACAGCAGCTTTTTAGCCAGCAATGAAAACTAGGCCATAGGCAGAAATAATAATAATAATAAAAAAAAAAAAAAAGATAGATAAACCCAAATGAAGAAGGAAATCAGGTGGAGGAAAGGACACAGAGAGGGAGTGAGTGGGAAGTGAGTGATGTAGGGGGAGACAGTGACAAAGGTAAGACAGATGTGACAGAGAAGACTGGCAGCTTTACAGGGGAAGACGTGATAGTAGTGTTATAGAGCCATGACTTGAGCATAAGTGTAGAGCTGGTGACAGTGTTATTAGGCATCCTTTGATTCTACTCTACTGTAATAGAGTTCACAATGGCCTGCTTCCAGTATCCAATATCAATATTGCATTCCATCAGCCATCGGACACACAGATATGCACACACACAATGCAAAATAAACAAACCTACTGCTAATGTATATTCATTCATTTAACACACAATGTACAATACACAAGAAAATCTACAAAAATGTGTACTTGAGCACACCCGAGGTGCATAAATAAAATCAGGCCGACACTTATAACACACAGAAAACACAAACGCATCCTCATTCACATGCTCAAATGATGCTTCGATCCCTGACACACAGCTGCACCCCAGCCATGCAGCGAGCTGTTGTATGTGTCCATCTGCAGTGAACATTTATGACAGATGGGAGACACTTTGAAGAGCCTTCGGCCATTACACTTCCCAAAGGAGTAACTACCTGGAACGACAAATCACTCCTCTGTTCATCCCCCCCCCGTCCTTCTTCTCCACAGGCTTCTGCCACAGCGGGGGGAAGAGATTTAACACTACACTCCACCGTAAACGACAAAACCATCCGACACGTGAAAAGTGGGAAAAACAAAACAAGGGAAAAGGAAGGAGGGGAACAGAAGGCGGTTAGATATTTAGGTATATTGACAGATGAGAGAGCCAGAGCGGAAATACACATGAGAGAGTAAGACTTCCAGAGCAAAGAGAGGAGCCATGGGTATGCATTATCCATGATGTATAAACTGACGAAAGTAGCCTGAATTAGCACTAGCAGAAAGATGATGACGAAGGATGAAGAGCAGCAGAGAAATTGCAACGTGATATCATAGCTTGCGTAAATATACACACCTCTTGTAATTGCCATTAATCGGCGTGTTATCTGTACACATTATAAGCTTTCCACGTGTATGTTCACGCCACGAACTGAGGGTTAGGGTTATGTGAAGCGGAGATCTTGGCATAAATTGACACGCGATCAAATGACGTTGAATAACACGTGAAAGGACGAAAATGCACACATACAGCACGCCAAATGCCGTAAGAACTGACGTGGCATACAAGACATTTTGACACTTTGGTTTCAATCTGTTTTGAGAAACAACATATGGAACATGAATCACTGTCAAATGCTACAGTACAAATAGAGCTGAATTAATTTCATGCCTGCGCTACTTTTCTCTCCTTTTCTTTTCTTTCCCTTTTCTTCAGTTTTCTCTACTTCTGATATAATAACCCTCAACTTTAAGCTGAGCTTTCATGAACATCTACACGATCAGTTAATTCAATTTAGAGAAATATCTGATTTTCACTGAAAACATGCAAAATGCAGAGGATAGTATTATGATGAATAGAGGGAAAAAATAATTTATGAACTGTCACAAAAGTAGCACTTTATGGGTTAATGTGATAAACAACAAATGCAGATTTTACACATGCATTTCTCACTGGAAACAGCAACATAGACCAAAGAAGTTTCCCGTGATAAAACTGGAGGAGTTAGTAGATCAACATGACCTACTCTAAAATAATGACTAAAATGCTTTAAAATAGTAAAGGCAGATCTGGATCATGATATTGAGTGAGGTAAATACAGGTGGGAGATGCAAAAGAAGGGTACTGACTATTTTAGGCTGTCATGGCACTGATTCTGACTTCCATAATTCACAGCACTATGTGGACCAGGAACAGCACGGGTGAAACTGTGAACCATTTTGTGGTCGACGTACTCTGATAATGCCTTCCTGTCATTCAAATAAACTGACACGAACAGAGTTAATTCTCTCTCTTCTACCACCTACTCTCTGTTCTCAGCATCGCCTCCTTTGTGCATAACTGTCACAGCCATGTCAGGCTCGAATCGCTTAAGACGTGCTTTTATTTTTCTGTGTTAAATAATGGCACAATTAGCAGTAAACCGACAGCTGTAAACCTTAGCAAATCACACTACACGACTCATTTAATGCTCTCCTCCGCAAAATTTGCACTTTGAAATGGAAACGCCTACAAATACATGTGTCCGTGCTTTTCTAGCTGTACCCTTTCTTTTTTCTTTTTTTTTTTAACTACAAAACATGGATTTTTACTGGCACAAAGCATTCGTAAATCATTTCCAATGTGGTGTAAGAACAAGCCTATTTAATTAACTCTATCTAGTTAATGACAGGATGAATATTGTTTTAAAGTATATAATATGTTGAGGAAATCTATTCAATTGGGCCTTTTTCTGTACTGCTTATTGATAACGGGTAAATTTGAGATTAGATTACCGGCCAGACAGCCAGAAGGCAATAGACTAATCAATGCAAAACTCACACAGGCCAAGCAAATCTTTCAGCATTTGTGTGAGAATAATGATTTGAGAACATGTGACAGAGAGAAAGCAATGGTTGAGAGGTGAAGATGGCCAAAGTGACAGAGACAGATAGAGATTTCAAAAGGCTACCGTTTCTTATCAGCAAAGGTCACTCAAGCAATTACGTGACACATTGATTTATATCCCCTGAGGCAAGCACTCCAACAAACGCTAGCACAACACACAAACACACCAGCACACAGTCTCAAATACACACCCACAGATCCAGTATCAATCTGCTGCCCACCCCTAATTATTATTGTTTTCTGTGGAAGTCTTGTGGTTGGCTGAGATCATTAAGGTCTTGGCCATTGGGATGGAGCTTTGTTTAGAGTCTCCACTAGATCTGTGCCAGGCAGTCCATTTAGTTCATAAAACAGCCCTTCATTCAACAGTCATTCCTCCAAGTGTGCACCTCACGACCCTTTGTTTATTTAATGTGCATATTAAAATAGGAAGTGACATACTAATAACAATACTGTTGTCATGCTAATTTTTCACAGGTATACACGTTCACTTTGTTCATCATTGTTTTGCAACAAAATTGGACCAAAAATATAAGCTAATCCACTTTAATGTGGTTATTTGTCCTGCTTTGGAAAATTAAATATCAGCAATGGTCTGCACTTAAAGGATTTTTCCCACTGTCATCTTCTTTGAGTATTTATGTGAAAGGAACTCTATTTGTCCCCACCTTGAAAGCCAAAAAGATGATTGATCATTTCACTCAATCAGAAAGTTTGAAATCTTGGACAAGTGTGAAATATTGCCTCCAGTTGTTGCTTTTCTTTAAAATGCCAAGCCCAAACCTTGTCATCCTGTCACCATGAAGCCAAAACTGGATAAATGTGCACACACACGCACACGCACACACACACACACACACACACACACACACACACACGCGCACGCACGCACACACACACACACACACACACGCACGCACACAGTTAAAAAAACAAAACAAAAAAGCCCAAAAACATTAACATACATGTCATTTCCACATTTAGCCAAATGTTTGAGTAAACAAACTAATCCCATCCATCTAATCAATCTCACCTCCTGCTCCACCTAAAGGAGAGTCAAAAATACAACTGTGATTTATTAGTGTGTTGTTTGTACAGATTATGTTATGTGTATACATTTTTGCATGTTTGCTTTTATCTATTTGTGTGCCAGCCAAATGGTTTATTAAACATCGCTGTCTCCTGTGGTGAGCCCTGGTTTCCCAGGGCATCTGTTCTTCTTGGCAGTGGACACAGAATTAGTACACAAGAGATTTTAGAAGCACACACAAGCGCACAGGCACACAGTTTGAAAATCAGACAGAATCCTTTTATACCGCACACAGATACACACATGATGTGCTCTCATGTGTTTAAGAGACATTACACTGACTTGAGTTTTTTTTTCCTGGGCACCATAACCAAAATCTATTTATGTTTATATCACAAGTACTTTCAAACAGAATATGAATATTACACAAGTGAAAAAAAGAGCAGCTTATTTTTTCCAGAAGGTTGATTTTTCTGAGCTTTCGCAGCAAGAAAAAAGCACCAACCAGTCATTTATTAGAGACAAACATCATCTGACGACAGTAATGATGAACCCAGACCTGTTGATTTGTAGCCACATTGTTTTGTGTTAAACACGCAAATGTTAAAGATAATGAAGTGGGGACAACATTTGGAGCAACACTGACAAACATAAAGACTGTTAATATTGAGAGAAGCTTCTGTAACATGAACAAATTTAAAGCAATTTGCACTGTTTTTGCCTTTTTACCTGGACATTTGACAAAGACCCAAAGGAACAGAGGACACTGGATGAGACACTGGCTGCAGGTCTGACTTCTGTCAATATATAATATGTTTTTAATGACGCATATTGTTGTTGGCTGAGTATTTCACACTTTTATGTTAAGGCCTTTACACTGACATTAACATTAAATGAACCATACACCTGATGCTGTTTCCATATTGTAAGAAAATAAAAAAAAGAAGTCCCTGAAAAAAAGCACTAATATACCATTGAACCACCATTAGCATAAATTACAGCACACATTCACCATGGCATCATTTTGATAAGTTTATGCAGTGTCACAACATTCATTTTCATCATTTTGTTGGTGACCTGACCAACTGAATCAACCCAGATCATAACACTGCCCCCACAGTCTTGTACTGTAGGCACTAGGCATGATGGGTAATCAATTCATTCACCTCTCTTCTCACCCTGATTTAAACAGATTAATCTGAACTCATCAGACCACATGATCTTTTTTTATACTGAAACACAGTCCAATCTTTATGCTCTCTATCAAACTAATGGTTGTTTAAGAAATGGGAAGCTATTCACTGCATCAGTTCGAGTTAAAGAACTCGTTGCTGCTGAAACATGTTAATCACTGCAGTAATTATCCAGTGGCAGGATATGAACTATTTACCCAGTTAAATCCAGGTTTGGATGGTAATGATGGTGATATCACATTATGAGGACACTTATCCACTGCCAGTGCCCTTCTCCAATCTTACCCTACTTTTAACCTTTAACCTTCAAACAGCCACTAAAAGGACTATGAGGACTGTTGAAACTATGGGTGTATTCAGACCTACTTTGTTTGGTCTGTTTAAAACGGATCAGAGTTCGTTGCCACAGAAAGTCCTGACTTTGTTTTAGGTGTGAATACAAACATTCCAATTCTAATTTGAACCAAACAAGCGGACTGAGACCACCCAAAAGAGGTGGTCTCAGTCCATTTGGAAATGGACCAATGAGTCCATTTCCAAATGGACTCTGGGCTGGTGCACTTCTGGTGTGAATATAACTGGCCTCGAGCTGAAACAAACCAAGGAACCATGCGCCTTTTTGTGCTTGACAAGCCACCGTAGTTGTCTGATTACAAGAAACTGTCGAGCAGCACATCTTCACCGATGCAGAATAACACATTAAACATTGACAAACTGGCTCCGAATGAGCTGTTCTTGACAGTTAACATTATTTTTGTAAATGTGTGTCTGTGAAAATAGAATACCTATTCTGAAAACGATAGCTGCAAGTAGGACCTCCATGTTTCTTTTCATCAACACCCGCCGTCTCTGATTCACCCCGCCCCTGATTTTTCTGTCCAGTGCCAGCGCAGTTTGCCACATGTGTGCTTCTGTTTACAAATTTTGGTCCACTAGCAAAAAGTGCAATGAGAATGTGATCCGACGAATGAAAAAAATAAAACCTGCATTTGATCCAAACCAAATAAGCAGACAGTAGGACTATCCAGGTATGAATGCACCTTATAGCACAAGTACGCAAAGGTATTCACACACACTCACACACACATACACAAAGACACATGCATACTGTCACTTTAGGTGACAGGGACAGTATTTTATATGACATAATTACCTGAGGCTGTGTTGAACAATTACTGAACCTTTGAATGGATTTAATTGACTTGTGGAGAGGGCACTTCCCTTTCAAATGATTCATTAATCAAAAACAATAGACAATTAATTGAATTTAAGCCCCAAATGCAAATAAGTGAAAAAGCAATAAGTGTCCAATCTCAGCCACTCCTGCATTTGTCCACTCACAAAGTAGATTTGAGTGTCAAAACAGTTAAGACCTGTATTCACTGTGTAACTAGAATTAAACCACCTTAAAAGTACCGAGTGACGACGCAGGCTAATCAGTAGTTATCAGAACAGGTAACCATTTTAGTATTTATAGTATACCAATATCACTCTTAAAACTGCTTAAGTCACCATATTGAGGTGCGAGAGGGAGAAAATATAGTGTAAGGTCCTGCAGTAGTAGAGGGTGCTGATACAGCTGATGTGTCACTAAAGTACTGAAGTAAATGCAGCCGAATGTAAAAAAAAAAAAAAGAAAAAAAAGCTAGTGGTATCCTATAGCAGTTAACTGAACATCAAGATCAAGTTTAATAAATACAAACCACCCATTTTGTTGCCTGTCTGTTTTAATTTTTCCCCATACCATTTCCCCTTTGTTTTAAGTAATCGTGTTTCATTCATTTACTTTAACCAACTGAGTGCCGCATTCTACATTTTTTATTGTTCATGTTGAAATCTGTCTTCATGCAGCTGACAGCTGCTGGTACAGTATGTGTTCCATCTGCAGTCTGTAATTTAAGCGTATTGTCAAAGCACTGCCATGCATACAATGTCCACCCCATTACATTTTCTGCAGGGAGGCTGTCACTGAGCAACCACAGAAACGCTGCTCGTTGGCATTATTTCAACTAAGTCCTTCAACCTCAAAGAACATATATGTTGTTTATCTCTACCGTCTGATGTGACTCATAGGAGTGTATGATGGATCAGCAGCCATACTCGTGGCAAGACAAATTGCAAAACATGCCAGACGCCACAGGCAGACAGAATGACACAGGATATAACAAATACTGTAAAAAAAAAAAAAGTTCTCAGTGGAGTTTGCTCCAGGACAATGCTCAAACAAAGTTTAGTTATGTTATAAATACAACTTGGTTATGGGTAAAAAAAATAAATAAATAAAAAAAAAGATCATGTTTCATTGTCTGGATTTCAATGCCAAATACACACTCGTCATTACATAACATCTATAGTCATTATCAAGGCCACTTGTGTTAAAGTTTTGTCCATGTAGCTTAATAGTCAAGCAGCACTGGCCACATATTCCATTAACCTACAGCCACTGATTGAAACATAATAATAGGCTGAACAGGTCTAAACTTTATTATCTGTGACATTTACGGCAGGATAATCATCGAATTAACTTTCATTCTGAAGGTCTGAAAACATCTATTACTCACTCAAGGCCGAATGGCAACCCAGCAAAAATGATACAAGGAGACAACACAGTTCTCCTTGGTTTTGTGCCTGAGGTAATTCTTTTATTCTCCAATGAGGGCACAGCCTCTGCTCAGCCTGTACAACAAAAGTTGTTGGAGCCACATACACACTCGAGTGGCTGGCACCTCACAATCAGGAAGTGAACACTTCAGCAAAAGCCAACTCAAACTGCACAGCAATGGATGAGGATAGATAGATAGATAGATAGATAGATAGATAGATAGATAGACAGACAGACAGACAGACAGACAGACAGACAGAC
>JAPQRP010000006.1:16636935-16658063 GCA_037367295.1 Apogon hyalosoma | reverse complement strand
GTGTTTCCACGGTAACTACAGAGCCTCTGAACATTCAAATGGGTCATATCTGATGACCATGAAAAGATGACAAACTGTATTTTACACTTATTTACATGTAGTAGGATTAGTGGATCAACAGGTATTAAACATTTTAGATCAGCAGATGGTTTTGGTCGGCGGTGGCTGTTTGGGTTTTTATGGGTTAAAATATGCAATTTTATTAAGTGATTGAAACACGTGAGTTAGATGTAGGCGTGGTGACTCAGTTCAATGTCAACATCTTAGATTTCAATACATAGTAATTCTTTTTTTTTTTTTTTTTGTCTTACATCTGACAAATCTAACGAATCTTCTGAATCAAAACAAAACAAAACAAAAAAAAAGCCACAGGTCAGGAAGTTTTTCTCAATCTCCCAACAATATGTATGCTTTTTTCTTTTTTTAAATAAATCCATCAGCACATCTAGTTCTCTTATTCAAGTCTTTACTCCCCTTCCATGCCTCCTCAGCAGTGGAAAGATGATTCAGTAGATTCTGTAGCTTTGATATGCCAAGGGGTATTGAGAACAGACAGCTCCCATATGTATAGCCTGATAGCTACGTATCCCCATCTTCCATACAGCTGTCCCATGGTGCAGATGAGAAAGACAAGACAAGCCATATGGGAAAAGTTATGACACAAGTCATCATCAAACAACAGACTGAGTGTTTGGATGCCTCTCTATATATGTCAAATCTTTTTTTCCGTCACCCTCTTTGTCTCCCTCTCTCCTTTTCTGGCTGTCTGTTCATATGTAAAGTAAGCAGTACATATATGTATTGTGACAGCTGCGCTACGCACCGCCCAGCTCTGTACAGCATCAGTAAACCTGCCCAGCACCTGCAGCACATAGCACATGTTCAGCAATCAAACCAAGAAGCTTGTGGTACCCGGGGAAAAAGGAGCTGCCATATGGACCATGACTAGCTGCTCATCAGGTCAAAGCACTGACAGTAATCCCTGCTTGTCAGAGCTGTTACAAAAAGACTGCCTACTACAACACCAGGAGGTTTATTACTACAAACTCACAACAACGTCCTGCACTTGCCCTTAATGCACTTTTTTTTTTTTTTTTAAGCTGCAGTGCTGGATATTTATTTTTTTATTTTTATTTTTATTTTTTTTTTGTTCATTGTGCAAAAACTCCACCATTACTTTCCAGCTTGAAGTAATTCAAGAGGTCTGACAGAATCAAGAATGCTATCCCCTTCTCTGGACTCTCCTATCAGGGTGTTGAAAAGCTACCTCGGGGTGGGAGGTTTTGGCTGCTCATAGGTGTTTTCAGATAGGTACAGGATTAAAAACATGATGGACAACTGTAATTACCAACTGCTGTTCTCTGCCTCCATGAGATGCAACTCCTGCTCTACTCTGTAACTCAACAGAAGCGTAGGGAAGTGAATTCACTTAAAGTGGCATTAAATCAGTGGTTCTCAATCTTTTTCTGCTGGGCCCCCCGTTGGGGGACTAAAAATTTCCAGGCCCCCATAAACCCCAACAACATTGTAACAGTGGTGCAATTAAAACCTTTATTGAAAGAAACGTAAATATTTTAACGATACGTTTCCTTTTCCATCAATAATTTGTTGCGTTAATTAAAAATAACTTTGATTTTTGCTTGAACAATACAGATAAACTCAACAAGACTTTTCCAAATAAAAATAGGAAATGTGCAATTATCTTACAACTATAACAATAAAGCTACTTTAATAGAACAACTTTGGGTAACAAAGATGAACATTTTAACAATATCAGTGGCTGCACTGAACCCGTTTCCACTGCACATCTCAGAACATTAAAGTGCAAACTGTACACACTGTGCAAACACAGAAAAATTGTGCATGTTTCTTTTCCAGTCCAATCCTTGTCCATTCTCCAAACCTAAGACAGTTCGACAAACACTGCATTAAATGATAGTAGGTCATCTACTGTTATACTCTATCAGGCAGAAAAAAAGTTGGGATGCATTTGTTGTGGTATCAGTTGTAATATTTATTTATTTTTTTTTTTTTTACCAAGATCTTGTAGTGATGGTGGGAGTCAGACCAACTCTTTTCCAAAGATCAATCCATCCATCCATCCATCCATCCATCCATCCATCCATCCATCCATCCATCCATCCATCCAGAGGCAGCAGCCCAAGCAGAGAAGCCCAGACTTGCTTCTCTCCAGCCACCTCCTCTACCTCCTCCAGTAGCATAACAAAAGCATTCCCTGTCCAACTGAGAGACATAATCCCTCCAGCATGTCCTGGGTCTCCTCCCAGCTGGACATACCTGAAACACCTCACCAGGGTGGTGTCCAGGAGGCACCCTGACCAGATGCCTGACCCTGATACACCAGGAATGAGTCTGATTTACTGCCAGCGATGTGAGGCGAGTACTGGCTATGTTCACACAATGAATGATAATAATGGATTTGATTTATATAGTAATTTTTGAGGCACTCAAAACACTTTACACCAAATCCATTATTCATTCACTCCACAGTCACACACCAGTGATGGTAAACTACATTTGTTGCCATGGCTGCCCTTGGACAGACTGATGGATGCCAATCTGCACCAACAGTGTCTCCAACCACCACCAAACATTCATTGACATCCATACACCAGTTTGAGCAAAACTGGAAGCAAGGTGGTTTAAGTGCCTGGCCCAAGGACACAATGGCAGAGGATGACTGGGATGGATTGGGATTCCAACCGCCAGCCCTCCAGGTATTGGACTACCTTCTGAGCTACAGCAGCCCCAAGAAGGACTGAATAGACCTCAGCAGTGAACCACAGACTACATACTGAAACATCTCCCATAGGATACCCGAGGGACACGGTCAAACGCCTTCTGCAAATCCACCCTGTAGAGGGCAAAGAACTTTTCTAGTTTCTTTTAGCCAGGATATCATATTGTTCCTCCTGAATCTAAACTTAAACACTCAGTCTGACTCTCCTACCCAGTTCCTGATATAGACCTTTGCAGGGAAGCTGAGGAGTGTGATCCCCCATAGTTGGAACAAACCCTCTGACCCTCTTTCTTAAATATAGGAACTATCACACCAATCTGCCAGTCCAGCAGTATTGTCAATGTGTGAACCCCGAAAGCCCTGCAACATCCGCAGCTTTAAGGGATTCAGTTTGTATCCCATCCACCTCCAGAACTTAACCACAGAGGAGTTTCCCAAGTACCTCAGAGACCTCAGCCTCAGCGATAGGTGAACCCTCCTCTGAGTCCCCAGACTCTGCTTCCATTACAGAATAAGTGAAGTATTCCTTCCGCTTCTTGAGAACATCTCCAGTCACCATTTCATCTGCCTCTTTTCTTACCCTGACGCCTCCATCACTCTGGAGCAGGGTCAGTCTGGACTCATCAGACCACATGTCCTTCTATTAAAACCCAGTCCAATCTTTATGCTCTACCAAACTGATGGTTGTTTAAGGAATGAGAAGCTTCTCACTCAGTTAAAGTTGCAGTCATTATCCAATAGAAGGATCTGATCTATATACTTAGTTAAAAGCAGGTTTTTATCTGGGCAGAGAACTGTAGAAAGAATGTTTTTTTCCCATGGTTTCAGCTGCTGATGTGCTTAAATATTGACTAAATAATAAATGAAAAATAAAATCATCAGTTTGCTAGTATCTTCCAATCTTGACAGTTTTAAACATTAATTTTGTTTATTGTTATCTTCTTGTTTTCTTCTGAAATCCCTTGTCTGCTGTTTGGTTGTCCTCTTGAGTATTACTACAGCAAGTATGTATTTAGAGCTCTATGTAGTTGCCAGTTTATTGGATACATTCAGGTAAATCCAATCGTTTCTCCTACAACAACCTTGCAATCCTAGTGAACCTCATTAAGTTCAGTTTTGTTTTTTTGTTTTTTTTTTTTATTGAGATTCTGTCAGAAAGATATTGATTTACCTCCTTTTAGATGCTGTTGTTGGCAATTCCATTAGAATGTTTGGAATTGTATTAAATTGTGTCTCAATATTCCCTCAACCTTTTATGGTATATGATAATGGGTATACATTAAATATGAATTTCTTTAGAAAGGATGAGGTAATCTTATTTTTAAAGCAATTAATTATATATAGCTCATCCAAACTCACAAACATGTTGTGTTATCTTTGCTGTGATTCAGTAGTCATCCATCTATCTATCCCATTCACTTCTTTCCCTCACAGTTGTTCAGTTGAAGGGTTGTCCTTCTCTGTCCTGCCTGCAGATGTTCAGTGTGTTGTCTCAAGCACAGAAACTATATAGCAGGTTGACTCTGGCCCCAGGCTTCTTCTGCCAATGGTACCTGAACATTTGCAGCATTCATGTGATCTCTTTATGATGAAACACCCATCCCCAATGCTTTGTTTTGGCAACACTCCATATGAAAGCTTGTCTGAAAATGTGTCCAAATTCAGAACATGTTCAATTCTCAAGATGAACCAGTCCGTGTGGACCAGAGGATGTCCAACTTGCACCATCGTTCTGTCATAAAGATCCAGTGCTACTTTTATGGTTGTTCCCAAAGTAATTTTTCCCCATATTTAACCTTTATGAAGTGATTTATCACCATTTATTATAATTTTATTTTCTGTATTTTGTGTTTTTTCAGTGAAAATCAAGTATTTTCCTATTTTTAATTGACTGAACATGTAAATGTTCATTAAAGCTCAGATTACAGTTGAGGGTTATGTTACGGCCTCTGGGGTTCTCTTGGGGGTGCAATATTATATCAACCCCTGCTCTTTCAACAGGCACCTGACGGGGGAATCGGGAACACCTGTGGGGCCCAGGAGTTCCTGTCTTTAAATAGTCTGCCTGTAGTAATCTCACTCTCTCTGCTTGCTGCCCTCACAGGTCTCCCAGGTTCTTCAGTCCTTGGTTTGGTTATTTTGCTTTAGCCTTATGTTTTGTTCTGCACCTTTCAACACTCACACCAACACACGTTCACTCATCCACACCTACAATACTGACTTCACTGATGACTTGCATTGTGTAAAATACTTTAGTTTGTATTTTCCCAATTTGATTTAATTCAGTTTAATTTGGTGTAATAAAGCATCTTTGTGTTAAACTTAATTCCTGGTGTGTTCCCCTTCTTTCTTGTGGCCTTTGAGCCAAGCCATAACAGATATAATTTCAAAAACAGGAAAAAAAAAAATAAAAATGAAGAGAATGTGACTTTTTCAGCAAAATATAGCATTAACTGAACATAAACCCAGTGTGTCCATTCATTGTCATTGATCCAACTCTGTGGGTGAATCAGTGTTCTAGAAGATGGCGTTTCCACGGTGACTACAGGGCCTCTGATTGTCCAAATGGGTCATATCTGATGACCATGAAAAGATGACAAACTGCATTTTACACCAATTACATGTATGGATAGGATTAGTGGATCAATAGGTATTAAATAGTTTAGGTCAGTAGATGGTTTTGGTGGTGGACGTTTGGGTCTTTATGGGTTAAAGAGTGTGGTTAAAGAGGATCAGGAGGTAGAGCGGGTCATCCAATAACCGAAGGGTTGGTGGTTCGAATCCCACTCTGTCCTAGTTATGTGCTGTTGGGCAAGACACTTCACCCTCCTTGCCTCTAGTGCTGCTAGAGGTGTAGGAATGTTCGGTGGTAGGTGCAAATTGGCAGCCACACTTCCGTCAGCCTGCAGCTATATATGTGGTTTACCACCACCAGAGTGTGAATGTGTGAGTGAATGAGCCACTGAACGCACTTTGAGTTTGCATCCATAGAAAAGTGCTACAGAAATCTAATCCATTATTATTAAATGGAAAGATAAAATGATTCGATAAGATATAGTTTTTGTTTTGTTTTTTTTGCAATGAACATACACAGATGCATACACACAAACGGATACCCACACTCAGTCTGAGGGAGTTCATGAATAGAGTTGGGGTTGATGGTGGCAGTCAGTGTATATGTAGCTGTCACACAGCGTTAGTGTTAGCACCGGGGTCAAGCGTAGCCAGAATGAGCTCTGACTTCCTCTGAGTTAACACCAGCTCATTAGTCAAGTAGAGCAGGGCAGTCACACCTCAACACACACACTAATTCCTTCTGTCTCTTCTTCCTCCCCTCATTCCCTGTCTGTCCTCCCATGTCTGCTTGTTGGTCCATCTTTCTCTTTCTCTGTCCTCTGTCCATTCGACTCCCTCCGTTTGTCTTCTCACACACAAACACACACAACATAAAAGCTTTCACACTCTCTACACTAATGGAGTGTGTTTACAAGTGTACGTAATGCACTGATCATTTAGTATTAGTTAAACAAAATGGAGACATAAACTATTTATCTCACTACTAGTACAATGCTATATATTCATTTAACCCATTTATTTGTA
The DNA here is from genome assembly GCA_037367295.1 of Apogon hyalosoma. NCBI lineage: Eukaryota > Metazoa > Chordata > Actinopteri > Kurtiformes > Apogonidae > Apogon > Apogon hyalosoma. The sequence continues at coordinate 16,651,702 of JAPQRP010000006.1, read as the reverse complement.
TAGAGGCCTTGGACAATGGATCATCCCTCCATCCAAGAGTTCATGATTTACAGCATACATTACTTTTTTCAACCAAGTGCTTGTGGATTTTATAGTTCCTTACAGACATTTATCCAAACTTTACATCTTCCATTTGTTCTATGCCATTCTGTATCGTTTAATCTGTTCATTTTCTCTGATCAAGGCCACAGATACATCTTTACACTGTTGTCACTGTGTTTCAGTTGTCCGTCTTTTTAACACATCATCAGTGGCATCAAGGAGAATTTACAACACGTCTTCTAAGTCCATTGGCTGGTGTCTATAAACTGTCTGACAACCTCATTTATTTATTAAACATGTAGTGCCAAATTGTATTACTGCAAATAAATCCCTTTACCATCTTCTTTTGTTATTTCCTTTTACACACACTTCTACAGATAATAAAAGCACAAATGTAGTCAATTTTCTGAGCAGTTAGAATTATTTAATTACTTATTGAATTACAACCTACACTTGCTCTCATTCACATCTTTTCATTTCTGTTGCTTTTATTCTCAGTGTTTTTACCTGTCTCCTTGCTTTTCTCCGTGCTCACTTCCCGTCTATATCTTCTGCAGTTTTTCTTTTTTTCCTTATTTCTCTATTTCTATATTCACCCAGTGACTTTGCTCATGCTAATCCCAATAGGTAGTTAATTATAGACTGCAGGTCTAATGGCATGAAGTAATTATAGAACTCCGATGAGAATTTGCCGGTCACCCCCACCCCTCCCTTTCCCCAATACCTTGACACTTTTCACATTTTCTTTTAAAATGTTTACTTGTCTTTCTTCTCTGTGTGTCTGTCGTCTTAAAACCAGACAGGCTTGTCAGTTTCAAAAATTGTTGTGCAACAATATTTCAATGTAAAGCTTGATTTTTCTGACCATAGCACATGCATGTTACATCACAGCAGATCTTAGAATCTGAGGACAAACAGAATGCTCAAGACTTCATAACTCTTACAGACATTAGCAGTAGTTTTAGCAATTGGAGGAAAAAGCTGTTAAAAAATAAATGTTTATCTTGCTCTGATTTCCCAGCTTCATAAGGCAAAAAAAAACTTTCTCAATGATGAATTTTAGCCTAAGGCACAGAGTAAAGCGATTAAAATAAATGAGTCTCATCCTTTGGAAGGCATCAGTGAAATTCAAGAATACACAATAAATGAAAGTTTTGTCTAGTTATCGTTATTCAGGAAGGCCATAGGGTCAAGACAAACAAATTTCCTCTCAAGACATGAATATACACAGTTAAGATGTTATAAGAAATGTCACAATTCATAGATATTTAGCAAACCTTACAGCACCTGCAGTTGGATCAATATGGTAGAAGTTGCTGACACTAAAAAACAAAAGTCACCTTCTCTTGTTGGAGATGCTCTCCATGTACTACTGATGAGTAATGCTGATTGTGTACCAGGTTTTACAAGTGCTGCTGACAACATCTACTCCATTTAACTGTCATCGCTAAAGTAATTGCATTCACAGACTCATTTTTTTCCTACACACAAGCAACAAAGTGAGATTTGTACAGCACTCAGTTGAGCATATACACTTCTATCAATTCAATCCAACATTTCCCGAAAGCAAGAAGAATGCAAAGAGCTGCTCCTTTGTTTTTTCTTCTGCTTCAAAATGCTACGAGTCCTCCATGCTCCTCCAATATATTACAGATCATATTAAAAAAGCACTACACTTTTTTTTTTTTTGCATTTAGATGTTGAGATGCCACAGTTACTTGTCACATAATAATGCTTTGTCATGACCCCAAGGAATCTGTTTTCAAAACATCAGGTAGTCCTATAGCCTCAATTCCCATCAGTTCTAGAAGGCACTGACCCTAAGGCATTGAAAATGATGACACAGGTCACATTATGTCATTAAATAGGCATAAACCTTGCTCGGACATGGTTAGGAATGGTTGTGACAGAACACCAATATTTATGGATTTACACACAGGAGACCCCCGGTTTTGACCTGCATATTGCTTGGCACATTGCCCCCCCACCCAGGTTGCAAATTAGTTTTCCGGGGACAACAGATAGTCAATGATAAGGTGGGTGAGGGGAGCTCACTTTCACTTTCTCACAGCTAGTTTGTGGGGGCGATATTAGTTTTCGAGGGCAGCAGTTAGTTAATGATAAGGTGAGGGGAACTTTCACACACACACACACACACACACACGTCCCACAATTTTTTTTGGGTGGGGGGGGGCGTAGGCTCATGATGTTGTTAGTGAGCCTTAGTTCCAAAAAGGTTGAGAAACCCTGGTCAAGGAAATGAATAGAGAGATAATAGTGAGAATCTATACTTAGAGTTTAGTTACATGGAAATGGGACATAAAATCTGGTTGGTATTTGAGTCCTCAGAGTTTGTTATTACATTTATTCCCTACAGTTGCAAACAAAGTCTTGCCACACGATCCCAGGGGGCTGGTAATGTAAACAAGTGGTCATTTTAAGCCTCATCAAAAATTGACCTAAACATACTTTTTCTGCTGAGGTCAGGTTGTACTGTGCATTATATATCTTCCAATCCTGAAGACAATCAAGAAAAATATAGACGTGTAAAATCATAACCTGCTTGACAGAAGTAATTACACACTATTATATTTTTTCTCTAATTTTTGCTTGTTTTATCTTTGTTGGAGTTCACGCTGTGGAGACTTTGCTCAGTAATTGTACATGATACTCCTGACCCTTTGACCAATAAATGAATGACTATTTGTGAAACTAAATAGTCATACATGTTTTTTTGTTTTTTTGTTTTTAGAGGATTAGGCCTATTATGTCTGATTGTTACTCAGGTTCCTTTGGGTTGCAGTTTGTATCATGACTTGGATTGTTTTCACGGCACCTGAAGGTATTGAATGATTTAACGCTTGAAAAGAAGACATGCAATATCATTTTAATGTTATTTTATCTAAAGAGGTTGTCTCTTACCGCATTTGATTTGGAAAACAGAAAACAACAAATCATGCATAAAGATTAGGCCAGGTTGAAAAGACAAAGCACACAAATACAACACACAGTGGAAGAGATTAGATATACATTCACACTTAAGATAAAGCAGTGCAAAGTGACTGTGTAGGATACAGTATATTACATATAGGCCTGCGTTGTGTGAATGCAGCAGGCTGCCTCTCAAGCGTTTCAGTTAATAGCATTAAAAGACCACTTTGAACAATTCATTCATCATTTAAAAGGATTAGGACCACAAAGAGGGAGAGTGTTTCAAAAAAGTAACATAAAGAGGGTGTAACATGGATGATAAATTATAACAGATGCCACAACATAGAGCAAAAAACAAACATATGATGTACTCTGTAACCTTTCTAGCATCATGTTGTTTTTTACATTGTTTTAACCGGACAAGAGAAGCTGTGCCATTAGCCTGTAAAAACATTCCAAAAAATCTGTTTAATTTATTTTAATTATGTTCTTTTTTTTATGCAGGAAGGTCAAAACTCCAGGTCAAAATGACAGCAAGAAACAGGTTTACACTGAAAAACACTTAAAAAGAAGACAGTAAGACAGAGGGAAATAGACAATACTGATATTCACAAGTCACACCATCTACAAAGATTATGTAAAGCAGCAACAAGTGTCTTATGGATAACCATTAAAATAGAGTTTGTGTTTTAACCGTGACCGTCAGCTTTTCAGGATCCAGATGTTACCATAATTAGACAACTTACAGGCATGGTCAAATGGTAAATGAAACACTGTTGTAACTGAACCGTTTGACAGTCTTGTTAGTATAAACTCGACAACTACACTCAGATGTCAGAAAACAATCCTTTTAATTCAGTGAATAGAGTCTGGCTCAGCAGACAGGCAGTCTATGAACATACATGTCATTCAACCCCAACACAGTCATGTATTAGCCTCAAATATCATTAACCCTATAACACCAAATGTATTATATTTATACATGAGTTTTGAAGCCCTCTACATGTTCAGTGTGATATTTTTGTCTTGAAAAACCTGATGTATACAATTAGATACACACAATACATGGATAATTCACTGGGGGGAGGGATTTGTTCACCAGAGGCCTTTCATGTGATACTACAAGACTGTCATTAATGACGAAGGAGGCAGAACTTTGACAATTTTGAAAAGTAATTACCAATTTTTTTGACATGTTTGTGTTATATTATGTTTTTGTTTGTTCAAAAATAATAATATTTGAGCATTGAGACCGGATATATCAAATATGATACAAAATTGAAATACATACATGAAAATTAATATTAGAAAAACATTTTTTTTGGAGGGGGTTGTTCAGAAGGACCAATAAAGGCACCAGTTTCAAAGAACTGGAATTTTCTGTCAATGATTTAATGGTTCAGCCTTTACTGGGTTAATGGAGAAAAAGCTTAAAAAGAGAAGGGTCCAAATAAAGCAAATAAGAGCAAAATGACTCCTAGATTCACTAGAATGCGCAAAGGTGCTGAATCTCCTCAATCAATTAACCTTTTCTTATTGATCTGTACTTATATACACTTGAAGTCTATTTGGAGTTTAGAGTTCATCCTGTAATAAACTTTGTTGATCATGTTTTCCTTACAGCAACCGCCTGCAGTTATTGGCAGTAAGGTGTGTGTTGTGTGTTCCTTCCTGAGTATTTGGTTAATTTGCAATACAAAATAATGCTTGTCAAAATTATTCACTGGCAGCACGTATCACTTTCATGAAGCTGTTGACTTTGTCTCAAGTGTAAATGCTTGATTGTGATTTAGAAAGACTTCACTCCTGGTGTGAGACCTACCCTGGGCTAAGTGGGATGTCTCCTTCATTTCCCTGTAGGAAGAAGTTCAATAAATGATGCTCAACTGTGAAAAATCTCAAAGCGTGTGTGCGCATGTATATGCAGGATGCATTCCACTAGAAATGACTGGAATTGTATCTTAACGGCATAGTTTTTGAGACTTGAATATGTGGCTTGTTTGACTAAAAGATATTCTCATGTATACCTAGTTGCATACACACAGCTTTTGAAAAAAACATATCACTTCTTGTACAAATGAATATAAAAGGAGCATTATATTGTATTTCTACTTTAATAAAAAGGACCAGCAATTATTATTGGGGGCTTTAGAATACTGACTTTATGTCAAAGGTGTCATCCATCCATTTTTTAATCCGCTTAATCCCTGAGAGGGTCACAGAGGTGCTGGCGGCTACCTGGTGGCTCCCGGCTACCTGTGGGTGAAGGAGACGTACATGATGGACATGTCACCAGTTCATCACAGGGCTGACATATACAAACAATCATTCACTGTCACATTCACACCTACAGATGATTTAGAAGGACCAATTAACATATTCAGTGCATGTCTTTGGATGGTGGGTTTTCTGTAGTCAAGGTCAAGTTCTTGTATAAAACACATTCACAACAACGCAAAGTGCTGTAGAAAGATATAAGCAAAAATACAAATATGTACCCAGAAACAGACCACATAGATGTGGAGAGAACATGCAAACTCCACTCAGAAATTGGGACCTTCTTTGCTATGAGGCCATAGTGCTAACCACTGCACGAGCTTCAGACACGGATGTTATTGTGAATACATACGACATTATCATGGAAACAATCACTGATAGCGGTTATAGGATAAGATTTGGATCTGAATAATTTAAATGTACACATCCCACCAATATATACTCTATTGGTGGAAATTATTCTGAAATATGAATTCTAATTTCATTTGGCTTGTGTTTTCACTGTAAACATTCCAGACATTGGTGCTGTATCCACATACTTTGACGGTCAGATCACCATTTTGAATTTTCCCCACAAAACGTTTGTGGCACAAAAAAACTACGCAGGCTACAGATAGCCTCCATGCAAAACAACTTTATTGTGAAATTTTCCACACAAGAACATTTTAACAATACAAAAAATAAATAAATAAAAATAACAAATATTATACACACACACATATACACATATATAAAAATTAGGACATGATAAAAATGTGAATGCTAAACTGTACTACCCTGTCTGGTGTTTGTTCACCTGAACTCCTGAACTTTGTGGGTTCTACTGCCTCTCCCTCTTATTCTTTGGCAAATTTGAGTTAAGAACGTTTGCTCTCTTGATGTGACTTCTTCTCTGATAATATTTTTCCTGTCTTAGACTCTTTCGGATGGAACCGATGCTACCACTAAACAGAACTTCTTAACCATGACTTTGGTAAGGCTAGGGTACACGAGGGCCCAGCTTTTCCACTACATAAGGGGATGTTATTGTTAGGACTAAGATGCTCTTCCTGGTGACACACTGGTGCAGTGAACAGCACTCATGCCTCACAGTACGAAGGTCCACAGTTCAATTCCAACACCAGTTGATGGGGGTGGGACCTTTCTGTGTGGACTTTGTGTGTTCTCCCCGTGTCTGCGTGGGTTCTCTCCAGGTACTCCAGCTTCCTCCCACTATCCAAAGACATGCACTGATGGGTTAATTGTTTAATCTAAATTGCACATAGGTGTGAATGTGAGAGGGATTGTTTGTCTCTATATGTCAGCCCTGGGATGAACTGGTGACGTGTCCAGGGTGTACCCCGCCTTCACCCATAAGTAGCTGGGATAGGTTCCAGCGACCTCCGTGACCCTAGTCAGGATAAAGCGGGTTCAGAAAATGGATGAAGATGCTCCTCCAGTTAATCCCACATCTCCATTTTTTTTTTCCGTCACTAATATCTCCTCCTCCCTGATACAGCGGTAAATATGGCTCCAGTCCAGTCAGTCAGAATCAGGCGGCACTCACTGACAACTCCGCCCCTAAGTTAGCTGCGCACATAGTTCATCGAAATCAGTTCTCATCATTAATTTAAAAGAGCCGTTCAAAAGACTTGACTCGCGAACGTCACATCTCTACTATGTTAAAAAAAACATCACACTGTGGTAGTACAGTGTTAATTCTAACCGTGGGTGCATTCTGGTACGTGACTGCTCCCTCCTGTCGATAACTGAATTAATTATGGAATATCAATACTACATGCAACCCTTTTAACATTGTTAATGATGCATATCATTTTATGAAATCACTCTTTTTTGGTAGGTCATTACTGTTCAGGGATTACACATGTATAAAACCATACCTAAATGTCACCCCAATAAGTTATTATCGATTAATCAACTTCAAGAGTTTTATTTCACTGACCTTTTAGAGTTAAGGCCAATTAAAATGATTAAGGCATAATGTATATGCTGGTGCCTAAGAGACCAACACTCTGATCAATCATTTATCATTCCTTGACATTGAAACAGATTTGTGCTCAACTACTTCACCTGCATACCAAACTTTGTTGCATAATAGATATATCAGACTACATATCTTCTATTTTATGTTTCATGTATACTCAAATACAGTCACTGTTGGCTTCAGATCTAAAGGTTGTTCCTTCCCGACATGTTCTTGTACAATTTGGAGATTATTTGTGCTCATATTATGGTTTGGGGTCGATTTATTATTGTTTGTTGAAATGATACCCCCAGGGCTGAAAGGATATTCCATTACACCACCAGCCCACAAACATAACTGTTACAACTGGCAGTACATTAGTTAAGCTTGCTATTGTAATCATTTCTGCCATCCAGTTCAGGAGATGTGCTGACTTAAAAATCAGTAGAGCCATTGTTTTCTTTGATCGTGGCCACTAAGTGGGACATTTTATACAAGAGTTGAGACTTGGGCAATTAATTTTTACAGGTACGTTTTTACAATCATAGGTACAGCTAATTACTTTTAATTATATCCCTATTTTCAGTCCATTAGTACATGTTTTATCAATGAATCAGATGTTTGAGCCAGGTGTACTGATAAACATGAAGGATTTACTGCCCTTAAACTTGTCTTTACTATACACATTACATGAAAGCACAGCACTTGGATTCTCCATGTGTTCAAATGCACAGCGAACCCATACCATCAATTCATTCCAGGACTCCAGTGTAGGGTACACATACACAAACACACTCATAAGTTACACCCCCCATTCTTCATACCCCCTTCCTCCCCTTACTGACCAGATTTGTGTGGTATCCCTCTATAATTCCCATTATGGTTGTGTCAGGTTTGGTTCAGAAGCATCTGAGTAGCTTAACTGTCTTAGCGGCAGCATGCCAAACCAGCTTAACTGTTCCTCTCCAAGGCCAGTCGCATTCCAACCGAAGATTTTGGCTTGTACACTGCTAGTAGTAACACCCACAGGCCAGCATACTGTAGCTGAGCCATGGTTACCAACACATTTGTTTTGGGTTGAAGAAACAACAACATACATGAAGATTTCTTTTAAAATGTGTCAAAAATGTTTATTTATAGAGGATTTCATGTGTAAGATTATGGTTGTAAATATGTGCGTTTTGTCATCCAGGCTATTCCTAGGAAACCAGACAATACAACATTCTAAAATGCTTCTAGTAGTATTAGTTCAATCAAATAATGCCCTCTTATTTCACTTAAAAAAAAAAAAAAAGGTAACAAATTAAAGACAAAACCAACATAAAGTGTGTTTGTAATGTGCTGGGCTACCACCAGAATGGCAGCAATAAATCTTGTTATTGATTCTGCAATAGGTGAACTCTACTAAAGAGATGAAGACTATTCTTCCAAAAGATACTCCCTCACTTTTTTTTTTTTTTTTGACGACGGTGGTAGAAAATCACCCACAGATCTGGTAAATGTAAAGGCCATATGATATGAGTCACATAATTTCCTAGCCATCATCCCATTCCATGGTCCATCAGGCCTTATGGACGGGGCTGCCGTCATGCTACATAAGGCTCATATCTTAATTTGTAACATGTCTCCAGCCTGTCCTAGACAGAGGTGGGTAGCCAAAAATTATACTCAAGTAAAAGTAGTGTTACTTTAGAAAATATTACTCAAGTGCAAGAAAAAGTAGTCATCCAAATAACTACTCAAGTAAAAGTAAAAAAGCACTTAATGAAAAAATGACTCAAGTACTGAGTACTTCCTGAGTAACATCATATTTATTGTTCTTTTAAATTCAGCAGTTTATAAATGAAATGTTAAAATAAAATATAAGTGGGTACATTACAGCTAGTTACATTAATATGTAGTCTGTTCTTCTGGAGGCAGATACTGTGCATGGTTTTCTATTTACTTTTACCAGTTTGCCTACATGTCTTTGAACATATCTTTCCCTTCTGTCAAATATCTTTAACTCTAATCAAAGAAACTGTATTCCAAACAGCGCTAGGCTGTCCACAGCCAAAACTAAGCCTATTACAACTCAAATTCGAAGTTGGGTTCTTGTAGCTGAAATGTGGCCTTGTTTGTGCAGACACAGATGACAGCACATGACACAGCTGTTCTTTTTCATTGACCGTAAGGCAAACAGAGTTTGAATGTGAGGCCGGGGCTGTTGCGTGTCTTCTGTCTCATCTAAATCTGAATCACAAACTGTTGTTTCAGCCATCGCTGACGTCCACTCCTGTGTTTGGGCTCCGGTGTGCTCACTCTGCCCTTGTGTGAAACTGCTTCCAAGCTGTCATGTGACTGCCTGGATACATCTGATTGGTGAAACACAGTCATGTGAGTTTTTGTCACATGTCTTTCAAACAAAACAAAACAAATGGTTTGTGCATTAACAAATGACCAAAAATAAAAGTAACGAGCAGAATGCACGCACATTGTAACAGAGTAGAAGTAGCGTTTCTTCTTCATAAATATACTCGAGTAAAAGTAAAAAGTATGTCATTTTAAAAGTGCTCTTAAAAGTACAATTTATGTGAAAAGTTACTTAAGTAAATGTAACAGAGTAAACGTAACTTGTTACTACCCACCTCTGGTTCTGGACATGCCTAACCTCAATCAGCTCCTCATCCTATCTGTAGAGGAAACCCATTTACACTGCTTGTACCCATAATCTTGTTCTTTCAGTCATTACCCACAGCTCTTAACCAGTGTTGAGGGTAGAAACATAGATCAACCTGTAACTTTAGAGCTTTACATTTTGGATTAGCTTCCTTTTCACTCTGATATGCGAGTGCAGTTTTTGCATTATTGCGATACCCTGGAAGGTCTATATCTGGGTGCTTCTATGAAATCGGGTTCATTTTGGTACCTGGCACTTTGCTAGCTCTTTTAGACCCAATAATAAAAGAGAAATTTAGACATATATCCCCCCATGATGTACCTGATGATGACCTCAGATAAATACAAAATAAATTATACTCTTGCTCTGAGCCATCCCAAAATGTAAGGATTTTGAATTAAATATTGGGGCCAAAAATAGGACCAAACTTCGGACATGAAAAGTTGCCAGGGTGTCAGTGCATTTGATCTGGAAAACATGGCTTCAAATGGTCTTATATAGTGCTATAAATAAAGACACTGCGTTAAATTAGACAATCTTAGTGGTTTTTCTAATCCAGACATGTAGGTTTTTCATGAATCGGCAGTCTCATTCCAGGTTTTGTGTGTGACCCATTGTGTTGAACCTGCCCATTTAAAGATAAATAAATCAGTAGTGATTTTGCACCAGCAGTCATTTTTGCATAATAAGTTTGATTCCCAAAATGTACATGTGAGAGAATAAAAATATATTTTAAAAAAACAATAGTAGTGCATAATTTTTGTGACCTTTTTACCGTGTTACATGCGGATTTTTGTATAAAAATTACACTAAAAATCTATTAAAATGTGTTTTATCTGAAAAATAGTTTTTCTTTTATCTCAGTAAATATTTATTTTTTTAATTAGACCCAAAGTGCTTCCAAACTTGCTTCATAACATTAGTCTACATCTGGTTTGAATTTTTAGCCCCCATGTCCTGTTTTTAGGGACCAGTTTCATGGAAGCACCTGTCTGGAGACTGGAGTGATCTGGACTGGAGAACATAAACATGACCATGGGGAGGGAGGTCTGTATCCCTGCTTAGGTTGCTACCCTAGGCCTGGAAAGCAAAAAATAAATTAATGGATAGATGGATTGTAATAATGTGGCTTCATCATTGATGAGGCACTGTGAATTAACCAGAAATACAGATGCTCTGCACTTCAGGCCTCTTCTGTCTGAACTTTGTTGACCGCAGTGGTTAAAGACGCACGGCTGCTGTCAGTGATTTATTTTATCCTTTGGCCTCCTCTGCCGCAGTGTGCAGACCTGGGTGGTTCGGGACTACTGGGATATAATTCTAGTTAACCTGTTTGGCAACTGGGCCTTTGTCTGTGTCTGCAGTTTAAAGATAGAGGGAAAAAAATGGTACCTATTTAGTTCAGACGATTACACATGCAGATTTGAGAAGATGAATGGCTTACCAGTTTGTTGACTAGAAACCTAGATTTAGCGCTATACATATCATAAGAGCATCATAATGACGCATTTCTTTAGACAGATTATTGCTTCAAGCAGGGAGGCTATGCATTAGTTACTGTTTGTCTGCACTGCATCTGCTCCAAAATTTAATAGGTTCTTCTTGACCTATACGTAGCCCAAGTTTCATGAAAAATAGAGCAAAAGTTCTTGCATTTGCTTGTTGAAACAAAACAACAATATATTACTGAGTCCAGGGGCCTCGGGAGAAGTGTGTGCTCCCGGAGTCGACAGTCTGAGCTGTTTTTGTAAGTATGAGTGACTCACTTAAACAATGTCTGTAGTATCATAAATGCTGCCATGAGTAATTTAAGTGACAAGGTCTGTGTGGTCCTGATGGAGGCATGTGCTTTCAAAGTACTTTTCTAGTTGACTAATAAGTGACAGTGTGCTGGGATCTATGGAGGAACTGTGTGTCGGTGCTTGTGTGTGCGCATGTGTGTGAATGTGAGACAGAGATGGATGGAGTTTCTGGTATAAAAACTAAAGTTAAATGTCACACCTGTCTGTCACAAAACACCTACTCTCACCGACGCGTCTGCTCTGACAGCCTGACATTTACACACCTTAACAAACACACACGCACACACGCATGCACATACATGTACAAATATACACAAGCGTATTCGCAGACAACACTGCCACATCCTAAAAGGTGAAATCTAAGTATCTATATGTCAGTGTTCATGACTCTTAACAGCCATGAGCACCAGGGTTATATTTTTCTTTAATGACCATCTCCAAACCCACAATGAAAGTAACCATAAGGCTTGGATCCAACTATATGATATTTCAGGATTAGATTTTTCTTTTCTTTTCTTTCAGATATTGTGATCATTTGAGCTCTTATGTAATGCTGTCTGCTTATAGCATGGTGACTTTTGAATCACAGCATGATGTGGTCTGCTTGTTTTGCACAAGTCACCCTTGAGACACAACAAAATTAACCTATTAAACCCTGGGCCATTTTGATTCCAGTCGGCATTTCAATGCAACACAAAACAATAATAAACGATAGTAAATTAGTCTAAACATGCTACTGCCTTTGTGATTCATTTGAACATTGATCCTTTAACCCCTGAGACATTATTTCAGTAATATGGGCCGAAATGTGTATTAGCATCTGTAGAAGTGTCATAAAAGCTGCTGTGAGTATGTGCTTGTGTTCCTTTTTTCCAAGTGGTTTTGCTTTACTTTGTGTTTTAGGGTCAAAACAGGGTGAAATAACAGAAAAAAGATAGAGAGGAACTGAAGTTTGACAGGTTTTTACTAAATGAGGTCCTCAGAATGTACATCAATAAGAGATTTAAGATGTTGAACATGAACTGGAACACACAGTAGTTTGGGTTTTGGGGCTTTTTTTTTTTTTTTTCCTAACTCAGTCCAGCTACTTTTTGGCAGCTTGTTGAACTCCAGAAAGCAGTTACAAAGTCAAAACTCGGTGAAAACACAGTTTTAAAAAAAAGACGAAGAAAAGAAAGAAAATCATCACAAACCTGCAAACAGTAAAAACAAAAAATGACAAGGAAAACGGTGCAAAAAAACAAAAAAAATGTCTGCTCACTGCTCTGGGTTTTGCCCCCCCATTACACAGGCAGCAGGGGGTGCACTGAGCATGCTCACATGTCTACAGAAACTACAAGGACTGTTCTACCAACACGTTTTGAAACTTTTCCTATTGAACAAACGGTTGAATTTTTATGAATATTTAAAATAAATCATACATTCAAAACACTCACCGCAGACACGTCAGGGGTTAAAGGGTTAATGCTTAAGCAGGATCCCACTATATCATCAGCAACAACTCACATGAACAATGCAGAAAGTTGGTCATTGTTTTGAGTCTGAATGTACTGTTATCTGCACTGATCTATATACTATAGATCTGTGTATAAGTACATAAACCGATTTTTACCCAAAGGCTGCAAAACATCATCAGTGATGTCTGAATTCATTTTAAAGGAAAGATGATATCACAGAACCTTTAATCTCTTTTTTTTTTTTTTTTTTTTTTTTTTTTTTTTTTTTTTTTTTTTTTTGTTTGTCATTCTTGTATAGTTTGTGGAGGCAACATTGGTATAGTCACGAAAAAGCACAGACAAATTCAATTCATCACTCACACATGCATAAAGTCATATTCGATTTGTTGCCTTGAGAATGCATCATGCCCCTTGGGTGTGTTTGTTTAAGACACTCAAGACAAAACAGTCTCTGCCAAGAAAAGACAGTCACTCCCATTTATTTTAAGACAACATGACAGCTGCCGCAGTGTTTTAATCTCTTTTTACGTCTATCTTTTCTCAACGTATACTGTCCTTCACGTATGCCTCTAAGAGTCCCTGAAGTCTTTACTAAAGCATTATCAAGACTTGTATAAAGGTATGATCTGAAAGATAAAAAGTACTTGTTAATATGGTCAAGAACTCCTGAGGACGTCTGCTGTGAAATGGTATGAAATGAACTGCTGAATCACAAAGTATACGTTTCAAGGGTTATACTGGAAGATTTGCCTTTTGTAAAAGGCAATTCATAAAGTAATACATCATCACATTTCTTCTTTTCTGGACAAATATCAAACATTTTATGGTTATTTTTGGAAAAAAAAACTGTAATCAAGCCAATTTATTATATTATGCTAAGTGAATGAAAAACAGTTCTTAACTAATACATGCCTGCCAGAACAGCAGGAAATGTTTTGAGTGAAGTCTGCCAAGGCTGTGTGCAAATACACCACATACATTACTCAAAGGCCAGAATACAGATTCAGACGCCCTGCTATTATAATGCGTTGTTCTGTCTCTCCACAGAGCGATAGTCTGTTTCTACCATGATACTCTTATCTGTAAAATGTGGATCATGAGTTTTAATCCCTTACTTCATGACAGCACTTTGCATGTGTTTTGGATGAGGAGACACAATACGTGTGCTGTTATCTTACAGTACCAGCATTTTGCTTTTCCCCAGATCGTCTTGTATGTTGTGTTCATGCCAGAAGACGACAGGAAAATGTGATAGAAAATGTATGAAGTTTTTCCTTTAACAAAAAATTACCTATTTTGAATTTCATGACTCCAGGAATAACTAATGTTTGGCCATTCTAATCAAAAAACAAACAACATAAATGCATGTACAACTCTACAGAAGCTCTATAGAAAAGGAAATAGTCCAAAGGGAAAACTCTTGGACCTAAAATTGTTAGGGGGGGATAGGTGCTGTTCCTATAGCCTGATAAAACCATAGATGTGTGTCCAGTACAGTGTATAACTGGGTTATAGCAGGGCAGAGTAGCCTGTTGGCAGACTCCTGCAGCTCTCAGGTGTCTGTCTATCTGGACCAGCTGGGTCTTTGGCAGCACAAAGTTGATGCTTACTGGGTGGGTGGGGGGGTGGGTGGGGG
>JAPQRP010000006.1:16594710-16606569 GCA_037367295.1 Apogon hyalosoma | reverse complement strand
GTCTGCTGACCTCAATATCATTGATCCACTTTGGGGAGGAGTCAAACATGCAGTTCATGCAAGAAAACCCACAATCTTTTTTGATAATAAATGGCTTCACCAAACCATTAGCCATGAGTGAAAGAAAAGTTTTTGTACCATCATTCATATTCTCTGAAAAATGGACAAAGACTCATAAATTCTGCTAGGGTATGTAAACTTATGAGCACAACTGTACGTCCTGTTTGTTTCTTCTACTAGTCTATACAGGACAGACGCCAGTGTTACATGATTTCCATATCCTTTCCTTGCTTAATTTCTTTTTCTTCTTTATTATTCAATCTTCTAAATTAACTCCAATAATACATTATTTTATCTATATTCCCACCTTCCACATTAGTTTTAATTTATTCACTGATTTTCTGGGCTTTTGATTTATTTATGATTGATTACCTGTTTCGCAAACATCATTTATTGTTTTATTTAGCTTAATTCACAAATTATCATATGATTTACCAGTTTCTTTAAACAATTAAGTATTTGCCTGGTTTGATTTTCATCCTCTAACAGCTTTATTCATGGCAGTGGTAGTATATTATCAACAATTTATGGTTGCTCCATGCTGCACAGTGACAAATACTATGTGACACTCAACACCCACCGGTTTACACTGGAGTAAGTTTGAAGTTCAGTGCTGTCAGTGTTGATGATCCCGTGTTTTCTACTTGGAGTCAGGTTATGAAAAAAAGATTCCGGTTATAACAGCAAAAAAACATGGGACAGTCTGTTTATTAGGCTATAAATTATAGATTTATGAGTATGGACAGGGCAAAAACGTACACTTAAAATTCAAAATTATTCTCATTTTTTTTCTTATTCATGCTCTGATGCTCACTCGATACTAAAATGTGAGTTTTTAATTGGACTTTGTGTGATGATTTCATGACAGTATGGTGTTTTAATTGGAGTTTTCTTTAAGCTTTAATCATTTCTGGGTAGTCATCTTCATGCTCTGGAAACACAGCCTGAATCTAAGCCGAGCATGGCCATACAGCTAAGCTAATCATGTAATTCCAGTTATTTGATACATGTAATGATATATTTGTGTTCATTAACAGTATTTCTGCTTTGTATAATGTATAACAACACATATTAACTGGGCAGTTGGCAGTTGTCTGTGTGATGCATTACTAAGTTAATGCCATCACTAGCTAATGTGCATCCAATTTTTTGTGTAACAGAATTTGTATGTGTTTGTGTGAGTTTGCATGCACCGGTGTGTTTTCACTAAATCTGGTCTCTCATGTTTGGAGGCCTCTGTCATTGTCACTCTGGTCCATTCCATATTTCTCCTGCCTATGCACCTGGGACGTTTTATTTTATTTGCCTGCCATAGACCAAGGTCTGGTTGATTGATGGGCCCACATCAGCTTCAGTCTACCCATTTATCAAATGCTCGGTGTTTAGGATAGGTAAGTCTCATGCGCACACACAAACACAGTAAAGTGCAGACAACAACAACAATCACTTATATAAGTCTAATCTTAACGCAGTAGCCTGATTTGACTCAACAAATGGTCTGAACCATTAAAATACTCAAAAATATATGGATCTCTATGAATGTACACTTGAAGTTAACAATTCTTTGTCTGTTTGTGTGAGTGAATGAATGTCTATGTGTCTTCACAAGTGCTAAACATGTTATGTGACCATTAAAAAATAGTTTAGATCTACGGGGAATCATGGAGTCACTTAACTCTGTATAGCCTGAACCGTTAAATCATTGATAGAAAATACCTGTTCTTTGAAACTGGAGCCTTTATTGGTCCTTCTGAACAAAAAAAACAAACAAAAAAAAATAATAAAATATCAGTTTCCATGTATGAGTTTCAATTTGTATCATATTTGATACGTCGGGCCTCAGTGCTCAAATATGATTATTTTTGAACAAACAAAAACATAACACAAACATGTCTAACAAATTGGTAATTCCTTTTCAAAATGGGCAAAGTTCTTCCTCCTTCCGCGTCAATGACAGTCTTAGAAAGGCCTCTGGGGAACGAATTCCTCCCCCCAGGTGGATTATCTGTGTATTGCATGTATCTAATTATATACATCAGGTTTTTCAAGAAAAAAAATATCACACTGATCATGTAGAGGGCTTCAAAACTCATGTATCAAATATGATATGTTTGGCGTTATAGGGTTAAGAGGACTCATGGGAGGCAGTATTGCTTTGACCAGGACTTCCACCTTTAGCAACTGGATTTATGGCATCTAATTTGAATTACGCCAAAGTGTGTGTGTCTGTGTTAGCTTGCTGAGAAGTCAAGGAGGCAAATGAGGACAAAGTGACATTCCAGCATGAAGCATTTACTATAAATCACACCCTGAACACAGAGCCAACACCCTCTGACACAACCAACAGAACACATTGCACTGACTGCTCTATTCACACACACACACACACACGCACACACACGCACACACACACACACACACACACACACACACACATCTGGCCGGCACATTGCATTTAAATGTAAACGCTACAGCTAATTCTCCCCAGAATCAGTGGTGTTATAGAATTAGTGTTTACATGGCCATCTCTTCTGCCTCAGCTCTACTGTACACTGCAAGACAAAACTCAGACCACAGCACATACAGACTTATAGAAATCTCTCAGATAAGCAAGTACAATCACACATTTACTTAGTCTGCATTCACTCACAACATCCCCGTTGTGTTGTGCAGAATACTGTTGCATGTGTGTATGGAAGAGAGATCTGGGAAGTCTTCATTATTCAAATGTTTTGCTATGGATCCAAACATGCAGCTTTGTTTCAAGCCTTCTAAAGATGAAATACACACAAATCTTACTCTAACATTTAATTGTCTCTTATGGCAAACAACCAACAGCTCATGACCACCTGACTGCTTCATTCCAAACCGTACAATCTGTCACAATAAACACCAGACTGAGAGATTTAGCTATGCTTTTATTGTTTTAGGGCATCTTTAAAAACCTGAATGTACATGTTAACAACCTTGATAATACACTGATCGTTATTCTTGTACTCACATTGAAGAACCATGACAACAAATATTCATGAAAGTATTTTTCTATAGAGAGATTAACTATCTGCTGTGGTGGTTGTTGCACCCATACTTTAAAAAAAGGATGCATTTAACGTATTTATTTCAGGATGATTAATATAGATTAAAAATTAATGATATTTAATCATGATTAATCAAAATTAATCCACAGCAACCCTGTGATTAATCTGATTCAAAATTATAATCATTTGACAGCACTAATTTATTTATTCATTAATTTATTATACAGACAGTGATATTTTGTCATACAACCAAAGACACAAACAATCATGAGAAGAAATCACTTGAAAATTGTTGGGGATAAGTTGACCATGTTTGGATATTACAGGTAAGAAAAATCTTTTTTTTTTCCTTTTTTCTTTTTTCCAGTGTATTTAAAGTCTTCTTTGCCGATACTTGTAGGAAAATTCAGGTACTACCACATTTAAGTTTTTTTTTTATTCAACAATGTTGTTGCACATATGGATTCCAAAAGGGTACTGCGTGAAATTGAAAATGCCGATTAACTATGCAGATGATGACTTTTAAAAGGTGGTGTGAAACTGGAAAAATGTGTAGCTAAATGTAATGTTGTAGCTAAAGCAACAGAAAAATCAAGCATTTATTTACACGCTAATATGGTCTAAATTATCTGAATCTATTGCAATATTGGTCTATTGCTGTAAACTTTATCAATTTATTTTGTTATAAAACAATCAAATATAAATTGACATTTCAGCTGAACTTAACAGAGCTCATACGGTGAACATACCCAGCACCCAGTCCTCTTGATCCTCATCAACGCTTCAGTACAGTGCCGTTAATGGAACACAGTTTGACCCGAGGTTAAATGACAGCACTGCTGGTATGTGATGCTTGTCATGTTGCATGAGTGTGTTTTGACATCAGAAGCACAAAAAAGGTGCCACCCTACAAACGGGAGTCAACAGAAACAGGGTAACAGGCAGCGTTCAAGCACCCACTTAGTGTGAAGAGTCATTAATAGGCGATGACAAGTCTGTGTAGAAGATCCCTCTGTTTGTGTCACTGGCCTCAAGGAACATCTAGCTCAGGATTTATACACTGTATTGTTTTATACAGTTAGACAAGCAGACAGGAAGACTTAAGTGCTGTTATGGTTTTGCTTGAGTCAGTGTTCTGGTGTAAATTGATTGTGTTCAGTTCAGAGGACACAGCAGAGGCAAAATGACTTAAAAGGTTTAAGTTACAAATTTGGAAATCGATCGCTTGCAAAGTAGTAGCAGGAGGCCTATTTATTATTTTTTCTGTATTTATTTATTTGTTCTTTGCTAAAATAATATAATGTTCCTCAGGCCATCCTCTAATCCTCCATCAAAACATTTCTGCAATAAGTGGTTCTGGTCCAGTGTCCATAGATGATGTCTGTTTTGGTCTTTAAGTTAGTATGGGATTCTTCTCATCATTAACTCTTTTTACCCTTTGGTTCTTTCTCTGTGTCCTTGTCTGCACAAATAAGATGTTGTGCTGTGTGTAGGAGGATGTTTCCCATTGATTTTTTTTTTTATGTTGTAAGTGGGGGTTACAGTTACAATAAGAAAACTGCTTTGAAAAGTGAAAAAGACAGATGTGCTGTTCACTTATTTTTAAATACACTGACTGAGAGAAGTGAAAATGGTACGAAAGTGACTTTGTCCAGTGACTGTGCAAGCATTTTATTTTGCTTTTTCATCTTTGTTTTTTAAATTGGTTAGAAGCAGGAAATTGTTGACTTTGTGCTGCTGTTTTGAAATAAATGACCACATTGCAATGTACCACATATGGCTATAACACAAAGCAAGAGTAAGCCATTCCTTTTGACAGGTTTACATCTCAGTCTTTCATTCAAGCTCACAGAGGATGTGCAGTCAAATACATGTTTCTGAAATGCATAATAACTCTATCCACTGCACGATTTTACAAAGTGCTACAATGTTGGAAATAGGATGCAAAGAGGGATGAGGAGGGACTGAATGGGTAGATGATGATGCGTGTGTGTGTGTGTAAAACCATATGAGGGTCTTAGTTTGGCTTTGGTAGTACAAAAAGCCCACCTAAACACAGCATCACTATAAGCATACACTATAATTAGTATATTTTTGGCACTTTACTTTGCTGTCGTACAATCTTTTTCTATAGGGTATTGAATCCCTGTGATACTGTACAGACCAAAGAGACAAGAGCCCCATTTGCACAACACTAATATTACCTGTGGTAATTTGGAATAACTGTGGAAGTCATCTGTGATCTTAATCCCTTGCATATCAGCCATGTCTGTAATTTTTAAAGTAAAAATTCCGTCACAAATTACCCCATTTCACCAAACACAGAAGTCCTGTGATACTAGGCCATTGTGAATTGGCATCACTGTGATTTAGTGACATTTCCACTGTTTTCTCCATGCATTTATTCTGCCTGTTTTCTGTTTGAGGATGGTGAAGGCTGTCTGGTGATGGTGGATCAAAGTTTTAAAGTGTTTTAGGTGGAAATCCACAAGGCTCATGTCGCAAAATAGCAAGGATGTTCCCTGAAAGACTGGAATCTTTCTGAAGAGTGGCGTCTGAAAAGATGATGTGATGGATGACATGCATGACAGCTACAGTGGGGAACATTTTTATGTCTTTCACCAGTCATCTGTAAGTGCTGAACACGGGGAATAATGCCAGCAAATCTGAGTAAAAAAACAGACTTTGGTTATTCTGTGTGAATGCGCCGCATGAAACAGACATGGGGGGTTGATTTCCAAATCAGGTTGTATTAACCCAGTGTGAACAGAGCTTTAGTCAACAACATCAGCAAATCTGCCACTAGTCTCACTGTGTAAATCCAGACTAACAAACAAACTAGCAGGTCGAGGCAGTGGTAAAAAATATAAAATGTACATTTTTACCAAATCGAATCGGCCTGATAAGAAAACTATAATGGAGAATACATGTCATGGCTGGTCATGTTCACAGGCCTAACAAGAAGGTTTTAATATTTATCAGGACCATCAAAATGAATCTATTAACGCAGATTAATCCATCATCATGATAAATCTGATAAAAAAATTTAACGTATACTACCAGTCAAAAGTTTGGACTCACCTTCTTATTTAAATGGCATGAGACGGACCGCAGATGGCCACCAAGTGCTCAGCATCACTGGGAACTCCTTCAAGACTGTTGGAAGAAGCTCATCCAGAGAATGCCAAGAATATACAAAGCAGTAATAAAAGAAACGTGGCTATTTTGAAGAATCTAGAATATAAAACACGCTTTGAGTTATGTCACTTTTTTGAACTACATACTTCCATATTCATAGTTTTGATGCCTTCAGTGAGAATCTACAATGTAAATAGTCATGAAAATAAAGAAAAAACAGGTGAGACCAAACTTTTGACTGGTAGTGTAATTAATCTTTCTGAAGTGTATGTTTCAACCAACGCATTTGGGGTAGTTTGTCCAAGTAGAATAACTGTCGCACATGCGCAAATGGGCAGTTGATCCGGTAGTGATGGGCAGCAGAACCAACCCATAAAGATGGAAGATGCTAAACAGCACGTTGACCCTCTGGATGGAGATATGAGGACAAAAAGCCCCAAGACGGAACAGCTGACCAGCATAAAGTATTATACACACTCTGCAGAAAGGAGTTTTCTTTTCACTGAAGCAATTCCACCTTAAAATACCACGTTACACAAAGCATACGTTAGTTGAGGATTCTGCTGACACTCCAGCTAAGGCGTCGCCCAACTTGCAACAAACACATTAAGTGCATATACATTCCCTTCTTTCTTGAGTCAGATTGCTCATGCAAAATGAAATGCAATTAATATAGATTAAAAATGAATTATATTTAATCGTGATTAATTGAAATTAATCCACAGCAACCCTGTGATTCATCCAGTTAAAAATTGTAATCATTTTACATCACAAATATTTAATTTTTAGACAAACTTCACAACATGGAATAACTCCAAATGTCTGATTCTATGTCAGTGCTGTGCTATGCCATTTTCAGAAATGTCAGTTTTCATAAATTTGCCAGCATTGATGAGCTTCATCATAAGTAAGTCATACAATTCAGTTCACGGCTCTGTGTTTTATATCATATTGGATGTATTTACCAGAAATAATCAGCGTTTGAGGTCTTCCTGTATCTCAACATGTCCATAGTGCATTAGTCAGGCTGAAGTGTTGCTGCGATCCATACAGTAAAAGGGGGTGGTCATATGTTGTTCACCTGCATGTATCCTTGAAAAACCAGCTGGTTGCAAAGGATTCACACACAATTAACAGGCAGAGTAGCAGGTGGACAGAGATTACTCTGGATAATGATGACAATAAAAGGATAGAGGAGAATAAAGATAGTGGAGAGAGACTTAGAGGGAATGGATAAGGGCATAAGAGATGGGGTGGGAGCACAAGATGCTAAAACATTAACAGTCTAGAGTCAAAGTCACCTTCATTAGACTATTGCATGCCTTTGTTACATAAATATAGCCTCTTCCTCTCTCACTCCCTCTATCTCTGCCTCCCTCTGTCTCAAAAGACAGTAAGGACGTTTTTGGTAAAATACCGTTTTCAGATGTTCTTGTTCACTAGAGAATACGTTAATTAACTGTTAAATCCTATTGACTGCCTGTACTTTTGAGCCTGCATGTATTGTGTGCAACGTGTAGTAAAATATGAGGCAGCTTTTGCTAATTAATAACTTAGTTTGGCAGCTTTTTTCTTGTTTGTTTTCTTTTCATCATTTTGCATTGGCCGTGTGTTGTTTCACTGAGTCTGGTTGTAAAATATTATTATTAATGCCCTTCATAAGCGGTAAAATATCTGATTTCACTGGGCATGCTCAATAGTGTGCCTTTCTAGTTATATTTTGTGTATTTTTTTCATGTTGTGCTTTTTTTTCTCTCAGCTTTGTGTGAGCTGTGTGCATAGTTGTGAAGTGAGGACAATTTTTACAGAGCTGCTGAGTTTGTTTTTTTTTTCTACAACGGACAGCCATGGTGTCGCTCTAATTATCCAGCCTATACGTGTCCTGCTCATTTCTCCATTGGATGCACTTTATCTCTGTTTCCTTCTCTCAACACCTTCCCGCAGAAGTGGTTCAAAATCAGTTTTCTATTGTGTTATCAGGAATCTGTCCATATGGATTTGTGTGTGCTTTGAACGTAGACTGACTCAGAAGATAAAGATGACATGACAGCAGAGGAGAGAAGGCTCTTGGTTTCATCTATATTATGCTTATACTCCTACAATGCACAAGCTCAGATAAACTGTACATGGCACAAAAGTTGGTAAAACAAGGTTAATCTGGAAATATAATATTAACCCAAAAAGACCCACATATCCACTGTCGACCAAAACCATCTACTGTAAACTGTTTAAAACCTGTTGATCCATTAATCCTATCCATGCACGTAAATATTTGGTGTAAAATGCAGTTTGTCATCTTTTCATGGTCATCAGATTTGACCCATTTGGACGTTCAGAGGCTCCGTAGTGAACGTGGAAACACCGTCATCTTCTACAACATTGATTCACCAGTAAAACCCATAGAGTTTGATAAATAACAGTGGATGAATACACTTGGTTTATGTTCAGTTATTTTGTATCTTTGCTGTAAGTCATTTTTTTCTTCAGTTTTCTCTATTTCTAATATAATAACCCTCAACTTTAATCTGAGCATTTATGAACACCTATATGATCAGTGAATTAAATATAGAAAAATACCAGATTTTAACTGAAAAACACAAAATAAAGAGGATAATATTGCAATAAATGGTGATGAATTGCATAAGAAAGGTTAAATATAGAGAAAAATTAATTGTGGGAATTGCCACAAAAGTAGCCCTGGGTCTTTATCAGCTAAAGGGAATATATTCATATCACATTAGTGTAACTAACCACACCCTTTAATCCACTCAGTTACATTTGTTTTTCCACCAACTCATATTGTTAATGTACCATCTTAGATAGCACTTATGTGGTGAAATAAAGGAGTTTTGTAAACTGCTATTGCAGTTTACAAAAAAAAAAAAAAATACAGAAAACAAGGGAGACATTGTGACTAATCACTGTTATGTTTTGCCTCAATAATTATTTTATGAACTCGATGTTCCAGGTTTTGCATTCTTGTGATCTCAGCTTAATTATTTTGCTGCTTAAACTTTGTTTCCTTGAGATCACACAATAGCACAAAGCAGCCTATCTTGATGAGTTAATAATACTGTGTTGAAAATTAATAACCTAAAGGCTACTTCTTCCTGACTCTGCTATATGTCTAACTAAAGTATTCACATTGTAAAACAGAGTCCCTGTTGTAATATTAAATGAATAATGGTGTGACTTATGACTACTTTTGTCACTGTGGGGCTGCTGTTAATTAACCGCCGGTGGAACCCTGGAGGAGGACTCCTTGCTGGTTTGTACCTTGTTGGTTTTAAGAGTGAATGGCCTTCTTCCCTCAGATTGTTGTGTAAGGGTTGTCAGCCCTCACACTTTGACTTTCTGTACTTCTTTCGTCTCTCTTTCTTGGGTCCATTAACACTTTTATAGTGGGTCCATAGTGGCTGAAAGCAGGATCAGACTAAATTGCACTCTATGATTTGCAACTCCACTGCAACTCAACTAGCAAGCTTGATTTTAGGCTTGATGATTGCTGGCTGAGAAAGCATATGAGTGTACTGGGCAATTGTGTTTTTGCTCTTCAACTTACCTCATGTATAGACATCAGCCTAGAGGACTCCTGAATCCTGTTCTCCAGCAAATGTATGCAGCAGACTCCTTTCTTTGCTTTCCTGCTTTTCAAATGTAATCAGACATTTTAGGTTTGCCTCCTTAAAGCCATTTCTCAACAGTGCGGTGAATATAGTGCTGGAATATATAAAATAAGCATCCAAATTTTCCACACCTATGCACACTAGGCCTGGTGAAATGACACAAACATCTTTGTCGAAAACAGGAGGAAGAGAAGAGAGAAAAAGGAGTCAGCCGGTAGCACAGAGCACAGTGTGTTACATGTGTTTGAATTGCTGTTGTTAACCACAGTGATAGTGTCTTTGTCAAGTCATGTCATAACTCAGAGATGCTTGACTTGAGACCAAAGGTGTGTATGACAGCCTTTAGCAGCCATTATTTTTAACTAAAACCTGAAAAGGAGAATATAACTATACTCTCAGTAATAAATGCATGTTAATGGTATAAATATGTCATAATTGCCAGACTCGAGAGACTACTAATTTAATATTTTTTTGGTCAAAAACTTCGACCACTTCTAAAATGATAAATACATGTGCTATTGCTTATTTTAGAAAAAATAAAAAGAAGACAAAGTGAAATCAAATTCCACAAAATAATCTCATTTAATTACAAAATACATAATAGGTTACTGTAGTACCTATAGGTCATAGATGGGCTGCTTTTTAATATTTAAAGAACTATTTTGGTGGTGACTTCCAAATGATTTACGTCTATATTTAATATTTAAGTGATTTATTACCATTTATCATAATATTACACTCTGCATTTTGTATTTCTTAGTGAAAATTAGGTATTTCTATATATTTAATTTACTGACGAAGTAGATGTTCAGAGAGGCTCCAAGTAAACTCAAAGATTATAGAAAACTGAAGAAAAAGTGACTTTTCAGCAAAATAGATCAGTAACTGAACATAAAAACACTGTCATTTGGTTTTACTAGTGAATCAATGTTGCAGAGGATGACGGTGACTATGTTCAATACTCTGACACATCTGATGCTACAGTTAGTAAAGCTGTGAAACCTTGTTTTGCCTATATTTTTACCTGAATTATTTACATGTATCGATAGGATTGGAGGCTCAGAGGATATCTAGATCAGTAGATGCTTTCAGTCAATAGTGGCTGTCTGGGTTTTTGAGGGTTAAGATGAGGACAGTCTCCATACTATCCTTTTAAAAAGCCTTCATCAAGTGTGTTAGATGTGTGCTGCAGAAGTACATCCTGTCGGTAATGCAGAGGGTGCCTGCTCAAACAAACCAGGGTCATAATGTGGAAAACAAGAAGAACAATGCACAGAACCTACGTAATATAAATGTACCATTAGATATTCTCCAAAGAGAGTGGCAAAGAGAAAGCGGCCAAAAAAAAAAAAAAAAAGAAAAAAACTTTTTTGCCTTTATTCTCTCTCCTGCTGTTTCTTCTTTCTTCCTTTCAATGGCTATGCACTGGGACCAATCAGTGCATTTTTGCTGAGGTGCGAGAATGTGTCTGCACAAAAAAAAAGAAAAAGGGGTGTGTGCATTGGTGAGTTTGTGTGTGCTCAACACTGTAACACTATAGGGAGTTGCTTACGGTATCAGAGGCGGGAGCGTTCTGAGCTAAACCCTTTGAAGTAACTCATTTCGATGTCAGAGGACACCATTAGATTACCTAATGTGTGTATGAGTGTGTGTATTGTGTACATGTGATTTGATTGGTAGTTTGAGCTGAGAGGTTCATATATTTTTTTGAGCTGTGTGTGTGTGTGTGTCCTATATTCTGCCTTTCCTTTTTTTGTGGATGTGATTTGTTTATTTATTTGATGTTTTTGTCCTTGAGTAAAACCTTTAACTCCCTGTGAGTCTAAAATCTGCACTTCCACAATGATTTGAGTGTATATTCCACTTCTATTATAATATACAAAAATATTTTTCATGTTTTTACAGTAAGTTTATTAACTAAACAGTGGTTGTGGCCCTTGGAGTAACTTAACAAGAACTGTTTCACTTCTGCAACATGTTTAAGTGTTGCCTCTCTG
>JAPQRP010000006.1:16558287-16569624 GCA_037367295.1 Apogon hyalosoma | reverse complement strand
CTACATTCACCAAAATTTAATGGGATCTATTCTGGACCACCTCACACCTTTCCTGAAAATTTCATGGAAATTGGTCTAGTAGTTTTTTGCGTAAAGTTGCTGACAAACAAACAGACAAAAAAACTAACAAAAAACAATACCCTTGCCCTCCCCCTCCAGGGGGCGGGGTAAAAATTAATGATATTTAATAATGATTCATCAAAATGAATCCACAGCAACCCTGTGATTAATCTGATTAAAAATTGTTTGGCAGCACTAATATAAAATAAATATTTTGATAACCTGAACCAAAACTTTTGAGTTAACTTAAGTTTATAACCTCAGTTGTTGTTACTGCTCAACTTCATAACTGACACTGTCCACTCAGTCAAATATTACCATAAGGTCCACCGTGTCCACAGTTACAAGTCCACCAAAACAAACTTGTTGTTTTTTTAAGCATTTCCAGCATGTTGTATTTGTTTTGGGGTTTGCAGTGTGTACAGAGATATTTTGTAAAATGAGGATTGTGTGGACAGAATTTAAGGGGTAAGTATGTGTATTAGTGTGTACAAGGCATTAGAATGTTTAACCATAAACTGCAAAGAAATGCAAATTATGTTATGTGTACAAGGCCAATGTTTTTGTCTTGGACGGTATGTGGAAATTTAGCTGTCATGGCAGACGTTTGCACTCTCTGGTTGCTTTCTAGTTTTAATCTTGATTCATTTTGACTGCACTGATAAATAGGCAGTGCAACACAATTATAGAAAAGGTCAAACTCTCTGGACATTTTATTAAAACAGATGCAGGTTTTGTTTTTATTTTTTTATTTTTTTATTGGTGATTCCAGTGTTAAACTTTGATTTTGGTTTAAGTCTCTAGATTTCACCATACAGAACTAGAAATGATAAACTTCTAAAGAACTAAACTTGTCCCCATGTCTGTTTTCATTCCCTCTAAATGTGTCCGCTTTGGTAACCATCTGTCTCACTTTGCCGGTCTATTTTGGTTCAGCACCGTCATGGTGACTGAATGATTGCACACAAGTTTCCAGGCAGTGACAGACAGTGTGACTATATCCAAGTAAGAAAAAACACTTAACTAAGAATCTTTTTGTTTTTTTATCCACATTTCAGAGCCTCAGAGAATTCTCTTCATCTACCTCACTAATATCCACGTGTATGTGCTTTCTTTAATTCTGCATTATACATTAGGGATGCAACGGTAAAGGTTATTCATGGTTCGGTACGTATTGCAATTCTTGAGTCACAGTTCACGGTATGGTTTGGATGTAGAGCCTGGCTGGAGCCCGGCTGTGTGCCAAAACATAACTGGGAGCTGATGGAGAGCCTTAAGGCTCATTTATGTTTTGCGTTCTGTACATAAATAGGTTAGTCCATTTGTAATGTTGTCAAGCATCACTGCCTTCGTACTTCCATTTGTCCTGTACCTTAGAATGAGCGTTTCTCAATCAATCCACCAGAGGGTGCTGCTCTTAATTACTATAACGGCCGAATACCTGAAGAAGAGTTAAATTTTTTGAGAAGAAAAAGAACAAAGTCAATAATAACAAACATGGCGACAACAGAGGAGGTTTTACTAATGTGGACACTAATGTTAGTATTCAGAAGGGTAGTTGTCATCAGTATGTCGGTCGTGTTTCACTAACTCACACAGTCGCTTTTTGAAAAGTTCTGCTATTTATGGAAATTATTCTGTTCAAATCTCAACACGGCCTCCACGGTTCCTGGTGGTACTACTCCGTATTCTCTGTCTGGATACGGATCCGCAAGCTCCCGGAAAACAGACAGAATTACACGCTGCACGTAATGTACGTAGGGGACGGACAGAACGCTCCATCCGTATCTGTCTGCGTCTTTAATGTAGAGCATAAATGAGCCCTTAGTTGGAACTGGATCGGAGTTCCGTTTAACTCAAATGGGCAGGGTGCAGCGCATAGCCGGGGCTCGGCTCCACATCTGGCTCCAACCATTAATGCCTGCCGCACACTAGAGCTATCTGCTGAGCAAAAAGTCATTCTGTGCGCGCCTAATTTTCAATGAGTTTTCTGCCTCACGAGGCCTTGAGGTGAAAATCAAATTCATTTGATATTTTTTGCCTTGCGAGGTGAATACTATACTATATCTGTTTATATGATGTCAGCTCGTCAGACTTCAAGAACACGGATAACGCGAGCTGGCATTCAAGGAGATGGCGCTTATCCCTGTTGTTGAAGTCCGACGAGCTGACATCATATAAACAGATATAGTCTGGCCACATTTTGACCAATCTATCTCCCAAAATATATTCACTGACTACTTTGCCAGGGGCTGCCACCTTGAAATCACATGAGCGGAGGACGTGTTTTAATTGATCACCTGAAGTTTTGCCCTCAGCACACAGCTCAACGAACGCGCACATGGTGTTTTTCACCTCGCGAGGCAAAAAATATCAATGTGTTTGATTTTCACCTCAAGGCCTCGTGAGGCAGAAAACTCACCGAAAATTAGGCGCACACGGCGAGCTCTCTGCTCAGCGAACGGTCTCGAATGACTTTTTTGCTCAGCAGATAGCTCTAGTGTGCGGCAGGCTTAACAGTAGAATTCCATAAGGCAGTTGTCTTGCAAAGCTCTAATATAAACACGAGGTGTCCAGAAATGTCATTTGAAAATGACAAATGAACCTTACCGCGGTACATGCTCATGTTGAACCGCTAGGAACATACCGTATGGTACGATGTGTACCATTGCACCCTTATTCTACAGATACAAACAAGACAGAAGAAAGACAAGATGGATGATTATCACCATCTGTTAGTATAATAACATACATTAACAGCCTTTTTAATCTCAATATTTATGTTTATTTACTACTGTCAAATACCTGTGCCATATGTAGAACTGAGCAATGCACAAACCATGATTATATACAGCAGATCCGCTGTGAAACTTTGTGCTGCAATCACAAGACAGCTACAAGATAAACAACCCCCCACCTTTGTCTCACACACACACACACACACGCACATCTATTTCTGCCTCAGTGAAAAAGAATGCTTTATTAAATCGCATCCCTTCAGACGGTTACGATGGGTATTTTGCACAGAGCTTAGATTTAACACTTCATTAGTACTCATCAACCCAAAAAAAAAAAAACTATTTACTAATAGTATAAAGCCAATTAAAGAACGTTAAAGTCAGAGGAGTGCCACTGGTGGGCCCAACCTTAAAGACAAAACCCTTACTTAAGTCTTACAAGAGGAAAGGCTCTCGACAAATGCAATTGAGAAAAAAAAAGAGGAAGAGAACAAAACGAGAGAAAAACAAGAATAAAATGGGGGGATTACTGCAGCACCCCGTCAGCGAAATGTTTGATTTAGTTTGGTTCTGGCCACTTAAGCCCTGTGTTAGGCCTATTGTTTCCCTAAGCCAACGCTGTAATCCTCCCGTTACTGCAGTGGAGAGAGAGGTGAAAAGGGAGGAGAAGCCAATCAGAGAAGGAGACACAGACGCAGTTAAAAACGAAGAGGGCGAACTACTAGAGGAAACCAGAAGTGATGAGAGACGGGTAGGAGGAGGTGAGGGAAGAAGAGCGAAAGGGCATCTCCAATTAGTGTAAAAAGCAGAATGCTACAGATACAGGCTTAAATACGGCTTCCATCCCCAGTCTGTCTTTTTTTTTTTTTTTTTAATATTTTCGAATTCTTTTCACAGTCACTGTCATTCTGTCTTTGTGCACTCCCTCTTTCATGTTTGTTCTCTTCATTTCATGTCTGCCGAATGGTGGAAGCTGTCTCTCTCTCTCTCTCTCTCTCTCTCTCTCTCTCTCTCTCTCTCTCTCTCTCTCTCTCTGGAAGCGCTTCTCCCAACTACAAAAGCTGGTCGAAACAATCTCTTCTTTCTTTCAACGCTCTTGTGCCTTCTTTGGTTCCCTGCCTTTCTATTTAATGAGGTTAATCAGTAAAACTCAAAGTAATACCCAAGCTAGACGTAATTAAGTTGTCAAAATAGGGTTCTTTAAACTTCTACTGGTAGAACACTTACTGTCACCCCTCCTGCTGAGCTATTAGCATATTTTTCCTCCATCCATCATGAACTCCAAGTGTTGACACATTGTTCACTTTGCAAGATGTTTGTGCAGAGATTTATGTCCTCAGGCTTAGGGGTACCTCTGACCCATGTATTTTCGGGAATCTCACATCTGCATCCAAGAAACTGTTTAATTGCACAAACAAACCGATATGAAATCAGCACACAATTCCAAGGTTAACAGAGAGGGGCCAAAGATGAGATGAAATGGGGAAACTGTGGGTAGAGAAAGGGAGGAGTGGAGCTGGATACCAGAGAAAAATTGAGCTGTATTAAATCATAATCCGGTTAGTGACGGCTGGGTGTAATCTTACTCATTAATAACATACTCCCGGTCTAATCTACAAACCATCAAAAGACAGAACATTTTCCATGGAGGAGTTCAACTGCTTGTAGCGAATTCATAAGGATCCTTGATGCCTCATTTTCTCAAACGTCAAACATCAGACATGTTGACAGTTTGGCAGGCGAGCTTGAAATACTAATAACAATAACACACATTACATTGGAATTTCAAATAACCCAAAATTCTGATTCCCAGTAATTAGCAGGGATAAACAAACTGAAAAATAGATTATGGAAAGAATGAAGGGTTGTGAGGGATTTATGGGAAACATACAAAACTAGAAGGGTTTTTGGGAGCTTCACCACGTCCCCACAGGCCTGTCATTCAAACACTCCATCTCTTAACGCTAGACAAAGCAACAAATATCCCAGGCCAAGCCCATTTTTCTGAATCTGCTCTTGGTCAACTCCCTATTCTTTCACAAGTTTCATGAAAATGACTAAACTAGTTTCTGCATAATACTTCATGAAGGCGGGGTCCACCATGGACGCAAATGAGTAACCATTCACTCTTGATACGTGTAGTTTAGACCAATTCACTTACCAAAGTGCATTCCTTTGGACGATGGGAGGAGAGAATCCACACAGAAAGATCCCAGGACCTCAAACCCAGGAACTTCTGTTTGTGAGAAGACGGTGCTAACCACTGCACTGCCGTGCCACCCCTCAGAATAAATAAATAAGCAGAGGTGTTAAAAGTATTCATATTCATTACTCAGTTAGAAACTAGGGTTTAAATAGACTTGTGTAGAAGTTGAAGTATCAACTCAAGCTTTTTACTCAAGTAAAAATATGAAAGTACTGGTTTCAAAACTACTTAAAGTATAAAAGTAAATGTAAGGGGGAAAAAAATGCCATTAGGACAAAAGCTGAGGCAGTGCCACAGGGGCCTATAGTGCACTACCCCACCTCCCAAAAAACATTTATCTAAAGGCCATAATGACTATAATGTTAGATTAAAATGTTAATGTTGAAACATGTGGGATGCACTAGTCTACCTGTTTGAGCTGCATAGATGCCCACTGAAAATGAACACATTTTAGTCCAATGCAAATGTATCAAAGAACCATATATGTGTACGACTGAGCATTAACGTGTTTCATGGAGCAGAAGATATGATGACTAGTTGAATATAAGTATTGGAATGGTGCAAAAAGTCAGGTATGATGGATCACTACAAACCAATAGGGTGTCGGAATGGTATATATTTATACTTCTCATCCAACCATAACCAAATTCACTCTATCTGGATGACACAATTTATCTGGATAGCTTTTTTTATTTGAGCGATGACGAGCCGGAATGAAATAGGAGTAACAAGGCTATTTTTAAAATGTAAGAAGTAGAAAGTACAGATAATTGCGTGAAAATGTAAGAAGTAGAAGTAAAAAGTCAGCTGAAAAATAATTACTCCAGTAAAGTCTAAATAACCAAAATTTTTACTTAAGGTAACAAAGTATTTGTACTTTGTTACTTGAACCTCTGTAAATAAGTAAAAACCTCGGAAGTAGAGGAAGAAAGAGACAACCTTACAATTAACTGTAGAGAACAAATGATGATGTTTTTAATATATTTAACAGAAATATTTAATGTAAGTTCATGTATGTAATACATTCTAATTGTCAATCTATTGGTTTAATTCTGGTGTAGAAAAAAAAAGTAATAATATTAATAATAAATAATACATTGGTTTTTATATAGTGCTTTTCTAAGTACTCAAAGAAGCTTTACAATAAGCAGCCAATGGACAAACACACAACAAACGGATAAAGACAGTTATGGAACAGATAGGGAGCTAATACAAAAGGGCAAACAAAGAACAAATACTCAAGCAAAAAGGCAGATACAGAAAAGAAAACACATGAGAGAAGGGTGGATGTAGTTTTTCAAACCACTGCTGAAACACAGAGTAGAGCAGCACAGTCCCACCCAGCTCACATCTGACAGAAACTGATTTGTGATTGGTTGTCACCGATGTCAGTCATGTTTTTAACCCCAGACCTGTCCAAAAACCCCAGTAATTAGCCAAAATCTGGGCGCTAAGGGTAAATTTTCTAACGTTCCAAGACACAGGAAAGGAGTAGGTGCAGAAGTCTCAGACCACTGTCACAACATGCTGGAAGGTGATTATGGATTTTTTTTGTCCAGTGACAAAAACTGTAAATCAGTGCAGTTTTACCTATAAACCAGGAATGTTTTTAAATTCTGTCCGAAAAATTTAAAAAAATTTTAAAAGCTGCACTTGCTTTTTTCCTCGCTCCATCCCTGCAACTCTTTGACCCGTATGCATCTGGCATTCCCATCACTGTAAAGTCCCCATGTTTATGCATAGCTTCTGAAGGTGATGTGCCCTGATTTCAATTCCTCTAAAACAAATTGAACTTGTCCATGTAATACAACAGCGAGGACACACTCTGGCACGGACGCACGTAACACTGTCACATTCCTTTTCTCTCTTACACAGGCAGGTGTAGGGAAACACAAACACAAATCGGGCTTGTCTGTAACAAAAGTGGTCCAGATGCGAGCAGCAGAAGCCTCTTGGTTGGCTGTAGGCATTAGGAAATCCAATATGGATGTGTTAAATGAACGCTAGCAGAGACGGAGAGAGCGGGTGAGCGGCGGCATGGGGTGGTGGGCGGCAGGGGACACAGACAGGAAGGCAGGCAGCTTGTTGATTACTCTGGTGTTTAACATTAGAAAATGCCAGAATGGAAATGGTGCTCATACCAGCCTGTCAATTGCCTTGTTAGGCACAGCCACAGAGAGTGACAAAAGGCGAATGGGAGGAAAAAAATCAGCTTTCTGAAGTGGTTGGTTTAAATTTGCATTTGTCTCAGCAGGGCTCGGTAGGTAGGGGGTTAGAAAGTGGTTATAATATGAAAAACGTTTTGCATAGCCCTCATACCTATATACACAGACCTGCACAAACATCACACACACACATAGAAACCTCCAGTTGGGTACACTTGCACACACAATCCCACACACTTGGCTGCTGTGCCAATCTCCGGACTCAATTCCCTGCAGTTCATTCTGCTGTGACACCTGTTGGTGAGGAGAGGTGAATTGCGCTTCGGAACATTCCACAATGAGAAGAGAGAAAAGAGATAACTGGCGATTGCAAGCAGAGAGGAAAAACGTCTGTCTGTCTGCAGTCATGATGAGGTCACTGAATACCTGCCAAAGCAAATCTACCAGACTCAATGTACCAGCGGAAGAAGGGCACTTCAGGTTTAATGGATGTGTAAAAACGGATTCAAGTTAACCCTTTGGCAACTCACAATAGAAAATGTACTGGGAATATAAATGCTCAGAAATGATCAATCGAGTTTGGACTTCATCCAAAAAAGCTTTAATTGTTCATCTGAAATAAGGCTGAGTGGTTTAACTACTTGTGACGGTATATCTGTATACAGCAACATACAGGATGAGACAGGACTATATATACATATGTATATACCTAATAATGTCTGATGTAGTTTGACCATAAATGATGAAAAGCCTTATTAATGAAACTATGTCTGATCCACGACACCTTCACTGGATATGTAACAGGACAGAGGACCTAAAAGTTCAAACCAGATGTAGACTACTGCTATGAAGCAAGTTTGGAAGCAATATTAATTTAAAAAAAAAAAAAAAAAAATTCACTGAGATAAAAG
Organism: Apogon hyalosoma; assembly: GCA_037367295.1. NCBI lineage: Eukaryota > Metazoa > Chordata > Actinopteri > Kurtiformes > Apogonidae > Apogon > Apogon hyalosoma. The sequence continues at coordinate 16,561,544 of JAPQRP010000006.1, read as the reverse complement.
AGAAACTTTTTTCAGATAAAACATTTTAATATTATTTTTAGACAAAAATCCGCATGTATTTTTTGGAATATCTTTTTATTCTCTCAGGTACGTTTTGGGAATTGAACTAATTACGCAAGGCAGAGCGTTTCACAAAAATGACAGTTGTTGCAAAATCACTCGCGATTTATATCTGTTTAAATAGGCAGGTTCTGCATGTAACGTGAGTGGACACAATTACACAAAACCTGGAATGAGATGATTCATGAAACACCTGCATGTCTGGATTAGAAAAAACACTAGGATCCTCAAATTTAATACAGTGTCTTTATTTATAGCGTATAGAAGACCATTTCAAGCCATGTGTTCCAGATCAAATGCACTGACACCTAGGTAGCTTTTCATGTCCCAGTTTTAGTCCTATTTTTGGCCCCAATATTTGATTAAAAATTCATTAATTTGGGATGGCTCAGAGCAAGAGTATTATTTTTTTTTTGTTGGCTTTTATGTGAGGTCATCATTAGGTACATCTGGGGGGGGTTGTTTAAATTTCTCTTTCATTATTGGGTCTAAAAAGCTGCCAGGTACCAAAATGAACCCAGTTTCATAGAAACACCCAACTTCTTACTCAGTCTGTGCTGTAAAATAAGTATCCAATATGACTTCAACTAAAATGTAAAATATTTTAAATAATAATTTCATCTCATAATGGGGGAAAAGAGGTGTAAATACACAAAAATGACAAAATCTTCACTGACGATACAGTTTTTACATAACCATCTGAGCTCTCAAAGAATAACATATTTCTATTACATTTCTGGATTATGACCTTTATCTTCGAACACCTCTGGGGAAAGATGTTCATAAACATCACCAGAACAAGAGTGTGTAATAATGATAACACTGTGCAACACTATCTGCCCCATGGGCTGTCCTCTTTTGACAAACTTAGCTCCTAATTACCCTCTGGAGGTAAAGTCAGAGTCTGAAGCAGCTGTAATAAATGTCCTGGCATTGGTAGCTATGACTGGGGAGGGACACTAATGGCCCCTTAAGATATAATCGTGCCGCTGGGACAGGACCTCCAATCCTCCAGGGGGCAGTAATCATTTTGACTCCAGGGTAATTATGACGTTGCCATTACTTTTCTCCACCAGCGGCAAGTGTCCTCACACATCAGATGCTGCCTTTTTTTTTTTCATTCCCTTGTTCAGTTGCTTGACATTTTTGTTCATGTTTCTTTGCCATAACAATCTGACTACAGCTCATTGTTTCCTTTACTAAAGAGACTGACACGTGCACAAAAAAGGATGTGGATAGACAGGCAGACAGACAGAAACATAACACACACACTGCCAATGAAGTAAACACAGGCTGATAATTATGGATGTGGTTTGCTGTGGATGTGACACCTGTGTCCCGCCTCCTGTGTCTCTTTGGATTGGACAGCTGTGCTAACAGTGACGACTGTGCCAGGGTACACACATGCACAAAGCCGCACACACACTCACACCTAAATGGAGATTCTACTCTCTCTATAGAGCTCTGTAGATATTATGGAACTGAGATTAGTGGAAATGATTCAAGCCTTTTTGTAGTTTTTATGCAACTTGTATTAGCCATAAAGGAGATTCATGCTCAAATTATAACTTGAAATCACTCAGTGTTAATTAAGAACACACACATATTGAAATACGCAAGCATACAGAGCCATCCCCCACAATCCACTGAAATACCAGTTTACTGAAGATGTTAACTTTTTAACTGCTTGGTTTGGCTCTGCCTCTGTTTGATTGTTATTCATTTGCTTCTACAGAAAACAACAGATTGGAAAATAAAATGTCAAATAAAATGTAGCAAACAATATATCGCTCCTTAAATCTGAACTGCTTGACATATGTTTTTCTATTGTTATAGCCGCACACGCACAAGCTTATTTAGAGAAGAAAAAATGCTCTTTGAGTTAGATTTGTATTTGTATCTCACACACTGATTTAGGCTATAATTTATTGCACCAGATGCCAGCTATTCAACTATGTAGTGTTTCCATCATCGAGGAATTCTGGATCACATGAAAAATGTCAGTGATTTTAATGTGAATGGTTGTCATTTTGAATTTTCCTGCAGTCATGCAGAGTTGTAATGTTATCCATATTCAGGGTCATGTAAGCATTAATAGTAGATGGATAATTAAAAGAAAAAAAAAAAAAAAAAAAAGGAATAATGACCATGGCCTGCAGTGTCCTTGCTCTATACTTTATATGACTTTTTTTTTTTTTTTTTTTTTTTTTTTTTTTTAATTATTCAGAATTAACTACACCACATTATGCCATGTGTTTAGTAACTAGTGAAAATATGCTTTCTTTACAGATGTTGGTCACGGAGCCTCTGCAATATCATAGTAATTAAGTGTAAAGATTTTATTAATCTGCATATTATGATTGTCACAATGCAATGTCCATGTAGACCGGTATAGATGACTTAGCAGAAGCATCATCCACTATTAACCTAAAATAAGCAGCTGTAAGACCCAAATGTACACCAGTGACCAAAAACATTTACTGATCTAAACTGTTTAATACCTGTTGATCCACTAATCCTATCAATACATGTAAATAATTTATTTAAAATGCAGTTTGTCATCTTAGTTATGACCCATTTGGACGTTCAGAGGCTCTATTGTCAACATGGAAACACCGTCATCTTCTACAACATTGATTCAACAGTACAATCCATAGAGTTTAATCAATGACAGCGGATGGAGACACTGGGTCTATGATCAGTTAATGATATATTTGACTGAAAAAGTCACTTTTTCTCAAGTTTCCTCTGTTTTTGGTTTAATAATCCTCAAATGTAATCTCAGCATGATGATTAAAGTACATGATCAGTTAAATAAATATGGGAAAATGCCTGTTTTTCACTGAAAAAATGCCAAATGAAGAGGATAATATTATGATAAATGGGGATAAATCACTTAAGAAAGATTAGAGAGAAAAATGTATTTGGGAACTACCACAAAAGTAGCACTGGGTCCTTATGGGTTAAGATTACTGTATGTATGGTTTCATTTAACCTCAATCTGAATCCATGGGATGACAATTAAAATAGATAAAATTTAAATAAAAAATGACAAAAAAATATATTAATGTGGAGGGAAATTATTTAATTCTTCTTCTAATCTTGTTATAGTTATATCTTTGTTTCACAGTCTAGGACTTTGTCCATGCTGAACTTAAAGAACAGGACAAATCAATAATGAGCTCCAAAAGCAAACA
>JAPQRP010000006.1:16518765-16535265 GCA_037367295.1 Apogon hyalosoma | reverse complement strand
CATATATATATATATATATATTTTTTTTTCCCCAAGATCATCCACAAAGAACATGCAGCTTTTCACTTCTTCAAAGATTTCACTGAAAACTTATAGTTCAACTCTAATCCAAGAGGAGGAATGTTATTCTGTATTGTCAGTTCAGCCTGCCAGATCATGTAGTTTTAATTATTCTACTGAAGTTTTCTCAGTCAATTATTACTTGTTTCTGAAGAAAACCAACTTCTTTGGATTGGTTGAAGTCTGCAGAGCACTCTATGTTCAGTACACTTTATACTGTACTGTTACTAGAAACCATCTACTGCAAAACGTTAAATAGTTGTAAAGTTTACACCTAAATATACTGCACAAGTGCACATGAGTATCACGCTGAGTTATCAACGTAAGAGTTTTGATTAAATAGTGTAGGACATGACTTAAAACACTCCTTTACTTGATATTTTTTCTACATGGGTGCTTCTATGAAACTGGTCCCTAAAAACAGGACATGGGGGCTAAAAATTCAAAGCAGATGTAGACTAATGTTATAAAACAAGTTCAGAAGCACTTCGGTTCTATTTGAAAATAAATATTTACTGAGATAAAAGATAAACTATTTTTCAGATAAAACACATTTTTTTTTTTTTTTTTACAAAAATCTGCATGTAACACAAGAAAAAGGACACGAAAATTACATGCTACTTTTTTCGAATATCTTTTTATTCTTTTACAGGTACATTTTGGGAATCAAACTAATTGTGAACGTAATTTATTTGTGTTTAAATGGGCAGGTTCCACATGTAACACAAGTGGACACAATAGGTTACACACGAAACCTGGAATGAGACTGCCAATTCATGAAAAACCTTAATGTCTGGATTAGAAAAACCACTAGGATCTTTGTTACGTCCCAGCTCCACTAGGGGAAGAGTGAGTATGGAAGAGTGAGTACGAGGCCATAACAAAAACCAGATGGAAAGTGGTAGTTTGTGTAAAATTAACACAATAAGACCATTTCGAGCCATGTTTTCCAGATCATATGCACTAGCACTTAAGTAGCTTTTCCTGTCCCAATTTTGGTTCCTATTTTTGGCCCCAATATTTTACTAAAAAATCATTAATTTTGGGATGGCTCAGAGCAAGAGTATAATTTTTATTTGCATTCATCTGAGGTCATCATTAGGTACATCCTGAGGGGAAATATTTCTAAATTTCTCTTTTATTATTGGGTCTAAAAAGCTGCCAAAGTGCCAGATACCAAAATGAACCCAGTTTCATGGAAGCACCCAAATAGTTTCTCTACCGTCATATATTTTCTCAGCATTTACAACTTGTCTAAGTCTAACACTTATAGCCTTACCCCAGTCAATGTCATTTCAGAGGCTCCAGAAAAAGGATCCATTCCTTGTGCTGTCCTGCCAGCTTTATGTGTGTGTTTGTTTTGCTTTCTAATAACAACCACATACAGAAAATGAGGAATAGTGCTATTAGTAATGCAAACATGATCAGATCCATATTAGTCAGAGCTGCAGTTCTGTAAATGTTGCAATAAATAAAATTAGAGAGTTTTAATGTTCTGTGCTGTTTGTGCTTTAGCTCTTAAGCATTTTCCTACAAATTTCAGTCATATTATGTCATAACTTATGTAACATATGCACCGAAAAGTCAAGAGAATGTGAATGAATGCTCAAAGACTATATCCATATTTGCATACTGTCCTTTGTTGCGCAATGCAGGGATTGTCTGTGGGATAAAGAGTGTGAGAGAGAGGGTTTTTCTGGCATTTGGTTCACCTTTTAGATTTAATAATTCATCTCTGAAATGGATCAATAAAAGCAGGAGTTCAGTGAAATACTACTCTCCTTTCACCACTTAAACTATTAGAAGTAGTGTGTGTCCGTGCGTGTGTGTGAGTGGGGTTATGTATTTGCAGAGTTTGCATTTGTGTCATTTGTAGTGGATGTGATGAGGCTTCACTGTAACTTTTATGTGATTAAAAACTTCTATAGTCACAGCATTTAGATACAATTTGACAATGATGAGCAGTTACATTCTTAAAATCAGTAAAGTCAAGGATTTCATTATTATTAGGTCTGCATAATTCACTCAAAGCATCACTACTTTCCCATAAAGACCCAATGTGATATTTGTTCCAGTTCCCAAATGAATTTTTCTCTCGATTTAACCTTTGTAAAGTGATTTAATCACCATTTATTACAGTATTGTCCTCTGCCTTTTGCATTTTTTTTCAGTGAACATCATCTGCTCGCCTATATTTAATTCACTGATCATGTAGGCATTCATAAAACTCAAAGTAAATTCAAAGGTTGTTGTATCAAAACAAAAAAAAAAGAAGAAAAACGACTTTTTCAGTAAAATCTATCATTAACTGAACATAAAAACAAACGTCTCCATCCACTGTCATTTATGAAACTCCATGGGTTTTACTGGTGAATCAATGCTGTAGAAGATGACAGTGTTTCCATGTTCAATACTGAGCCTCTGAACATCCAAATGAGTCATATCTGTTGACCATGAAAAGATGAGAAACTGCATTTTACACCAGTTATTTACAAGTATTGATAGGATTAGTGGATCAATAGGTATTAAACAGTTTAGATCAGTAGATGGTTTTGGTCACCAGTGGATGTTTGGGACTTCATGGATTAAAACAAATTTAAAGCATTATAATAAATGTAAAAACATCAAGTCATGTACTTGATGCAAAGCCAGGACAAAAAAGCATTTCTGCTTCCAACGACCATTTCACAATCAAGGAGGAAACATTTTGCATTGATGGGACACAAACATCACCCAACCCACAAAAGAGCTGTGCTTCAGCAGTATCCAGTGGCAGTGTACTGTTCTAAATGAGCCAACCACAGAGCTGACCTCACATTGGTTCTGCCTTTGTCAACAGCACTGTGTAACCATGACAAATTTATCATTTTATTATTATAGACTTTTGGTTTGGAGCGGGGACTACAGGGGGTCCAAGCTTAGTTCTCCCTAAAACCGACCACAGTACTGTAATAAATAAGTTACAAATTGGTATGAAGGACATCTATTCTGTCACCTGTAGTGAAGCACATTTTTAACTCATAAAGACCCAAACCTTACTGTTAACCCAAAGCATCTACTGATGTAAACTGTTTAATACCTGTTGATCCACTAAGCCTATCAATACATGTAAATAGTTGGTGTAAAATGCAGTTTGTCATCTTTTCATGGTCATCAGATATGACCCATTTGGACGTTCTGAGGCTCCATAGTTACCATGGAAACACCATTATCTTCTACAACTGGGGTCAGCAACTCACTGCTCCGGAGCCACATGTGGCTCTTTCATCCTTTTTTTTTCTTTTCAGGCTGCACATATTTGCTCTACTGCATTGCGTCTTACTGCATTGAAAAGAGGCGCTGTCCAGTGCTGATCCAGTTTATAAGACACAGGTAGCCATAGCGCTGTCCAGTGCTGACCCTTATAGAGGTAGCTTTTTCTTTATACAAAGCATTGAGGTAAAAAATCATATATGCAGTCATAGGTTCATTTTAGTTGTCAAAAGGGTTTTGTGGCTCCTGGTGTTTTCTGTTCTATGGAAAACTGGTCCAAATGGCTCTTTTAGTGTTTAAGGTTGCCAACCGCTGTTCTACAACACTGATTCACCAGTAAAACCCAGGAAGTTTGATCCATGACAGTGGATGGACACACTGGGTTTATGTTCAGTTTCTTGTATCTTTGCTGCAAACCTCACTTTTTCTTCTTTTTTTTTTTCTATTTTTAATACAATAACCTTTGAATTAACTCTGGGTTTTCATGAATATTTAATTCAAATGTAAGATGTTATTAAATATAGGAAAATACATGATTTGCAATGAAAAATGCAAAATACATATGGTATTATTAGAATAAATGATGATAAATCACTTAAGAAAGATTAGATATAGAGAAAAATTCATTGGGGAACTGACACAAAAGTAACACTGGGTCTTTATGTGTTAAAGTGACTGTCCAAACACGTGGACACACACGTGAAGATCTAGCACTGGAAAAGAGGCCACTCCAAATTTCCAGACCTGAACCCCCTTGAAAACTTCTGGACCATGATCAAGACAAAGATGGATGGTCACAAGCCATCAAACAAAGCTGAACTGCTTGCATTTTATGCGCCAGGAGTGATATAAAGCATCCTACAGCGATGTGAAAGATTGGTGCAGAGTCTGCCAAGATGTTTGAAAGCTGGGATTGAGAATCAGAGTTACTCCACCAAATATTGATTTCTCAACTCTTTCTAAGTTAAAACATTAAGATTGTGTGGTTTAAAGTAAGTATGAGCTTGTTTTCTTTGCATTATTTGAAGTGTGGAACCACTTTTTTTCTTAAATTTTTAGTAATTTGTTTCAAGGTGTAGAAAGGAGAAGCAGCAATCATCGTCATCATCATCATCATCATCAATCAGTGCAGGAAGTAGAATAGCAAATCAAAAACAACGAAGACAGTGTCTATATTTTCAAAAAGGGAGTGAAAAGTACCAATCCCACCCCTAATTATATACACACGATTAGGGATGGAACGATCACAGGTATAACGATAAACCACGGTAAAATTCCCGACAGTTAGTATTACTGTTTCATTTCTAATTATCATGAAACCTACATTCAGTTACCGCACTTTGAAAACTCAAGGTGATACGGCTCATTTCCTGCTCTAAAAGTGTCTGCCTGCAGTACCTGGATTGTGGAGTCCCTTCCCCTTTTCCGCTCACACGCGGACCCGGTCCGAGTGCTCACTATGACCTGTCCAACTACGTTTTTTCCCACTCAAAAAAAAAAAAAAACACTCAGGAATCGACAGGAAAATTGATAAGGAATTGGACTGGTAAACAGAATCGACATTGATGTTGATAAAACCGTATCAGTTTCCACCCCTAGTGCAGATATCTCTTCTGGCCATAAGGTGCCATTTTTAATGCACGTTTGTAAGTTTGATGTTAATATTTTAATGTTTCTGCCAACAGAAGAGTACACTGAGCGTGTTGTTTTATTTAATTTTTTTCAAAATACAACTTGGTTACATTATTTCAGTGCGTGTATAAGTACTTTTTGAACATTTTGAGCACATTTCAACAATACCGTGACAATCATGATAACCGTGATAATTCTGGTCACAATAACTGTGATATGAAATTTTCATATAGTTACATCTCTACATATGATTATACATATGCATCCATCCATATTTACAGACATATACAGCTTATAGTACTGTACAAAAGCCATATGTCACTTTTAGCTTTGTTGTTTTTGCGAGGTCGAAATGAGCATACATACTTAATGTATAATTTTGTTCCCTTCAAAATAAATATATAAAATATATAAAATATGTGTACAGCCTTATAAGATGCACAAAAAACTGAACTAAATGTTTTGTAAAGGTTAAATTCACCATTTAATGTGACCCCTTACCCCATGACAAGAAGCAGCACACACAGCTAGAAACATCTGACGTGTGTTCAATGAAACCTGGTATAAAACATCAGAAAATTCATGCAATGATATTGTCTTTATGTACTCATTATATACTCATATTGTCTGAACAAAATACACATTACATGCAAAGGAAGGTCATACTAAATACTACCACATTAGTTAATAGCAACTGTTTTTTTTTTTTTTGTTGGTTTGTTTGTTTGTTTTTTTTCCATGAATCTCTTGTTTTTAATCCTGTGCATACTTCCCATATATTCAGATTGTATCTAAACACAGAGGCTGAGAAATGCATATGTGTGGACAGTAGAACTTTACCGAACCAAGAAACCTAATGTTGGCCTGAAACTTCTGCACAGTACTTTAAATACTCATACATACATACGTACATACAAACCTGCTTCCATGTAGATCAGTGTTTCTCAGTGGGTGTTCTCAGGGGGTGGTGGGACACTGTCGGGGGGTGTTTGCAAACAAGAAAGCTGAGAGGGGGGTGCTGAGACCGAAATTGGGGGCATTACTGAATATACGTATCAATATCAAGCAGCCATAATAAGGTATGTCCTCCTCTATTCGTGCAATGTATTGAAGCTCCGTCGGACCAACTACCCCCCCACCACCCCACCCGGTTGCTTTATTTCTCGGGGGGGATACGTGCATGATGATGTTCAAAAAAGGTTGAAAACACTGATGTAGATGTATACAAACACATATAGTCACGGAAAACATTATTAGACCACACTTGTTTTCTTCAGTTTCTTGTTCATTTTAATGCCTGGTCCAACTACAGGCACATTTGTTTGGACAAATATAATGATAGAAACAAAAACAGCTCATAGTAGTTGAATTTCAGAGCTGATATCTATCCATTTTCCATGTTTTCTCAATAATAACCAGAATCACTTCAGTTCGTACATCAATATCTATGTCATTGTACTGACAAAAACAGTGCTTTTAGGCATTCCATGTTTTCTTTTCTGCCTGTTTTAGTCACATGATACACACGGGAGTGAGCACTTGATTGCATAACCACTGTTTTTGATGACTTTTGATCGTCTAATAATTTTTTCCATGACTGTAAACCTACCCAAGAAACAAACCCCTGGTGATTATCAAACACCGTCACTTGTGTGTTTCTTGAATAATATTGGCTTTATGTTTGCGTTTGGACATCCTCTGACTTCCACTTTCAAGCTGTTTCATAGTTTCAGACCATAAACAGAAGCGTAAAAACCTTTCCTCATTGTACGTACTTTAAAAACTGTGTCATTAAATAACTCCCTTAAATTATAACACCTGTGGTAAATGTAAATCAGTTTCATTTAACTACTACAAAATTCAATAATAGTTTTAATGAACAGTTGAATCAAATGTCAACCTTAAAGTAAGTTAATAATACTAAAACCACAGGTCTCCTAATTTTTTCTTGAGCTTTATGTGTACAGACTGTGACCCCATATTTAAGGACTCGTCCATAATCGTCTGTATACTCACTTTGCCACATTAAAAATATTCCCTCCAGCTAAAGCGCAAATTTGGAAATGTTCCACTGCTCTTCTCTTGTCTCATCCGTAGACTGAAGGAGGCCATATGAGGTATTATTACATAAATGTTTGTGGGAGTGTACGTGCTGTGTGTGTGTGTGTTTGTGTATTTCTTTGATAAAATAATTTGAGGAAACTCATCAAATGTCACGCAACACAAAAACAAGATTGTCTGACCTATATATATTTTTTTTTTTTTGCTGTTTCCTGCCTCTGAGTGTCTCTTTGAAGATTTGTTTCTTCAGGTGAGTCAGCTGTTTTGAAGTCATTAGTTTTGATTGTGTTTTTCTGTGTCTGAGAGGAAGACAGCAGAGAGCAAAGGACAGCAAAAGGCCGTTTCACTCTGAAAATCTCTGAAAAATTAGTGAACGTTCAAAAGTAGTATGTTGCTTCAGACGTGTAGCAGCTGTTTTTAAGCCATAAAATATAGTGAAAAAAACAAATAAAAAATAAAAATACCTTTAACCCTTTATTGGACAAGTGACTATTTTTGGTCATTTCAGCACCTGTTACAGAGAGGACAACGAGGCAACAATCTCAGGTCCAATGTAGTCTATAGGGTCTGTAAGGTCCACCTCTGCATGAACAGTGAGTGGACCTGCTTTGTTAGGTACCATGAAGTAATGGTACTAATGTAAGGAATGATGTTCAAAGGGATCACGTGGATGTGGACAGGGGTCTGGATCAGCACTGATGTTGTTAGAATGTTCTAAAATACATGGTCCTTTCACCTTACAAGTGTTTTTCTTGTATTTTTATATATACCTCCTGGATTTTTTTTTTTTTTTAGGCACTTATGGATAAGGAACCAAATATGGTGATTTCATTAACCGTAATTTTCTACATAACAATTAAAAAAAATGGGAGAAATAAAAGATTTTTAAAAATTCAAACTATGACTTACTTTTCCCAAAATGTAATGACATCTATTCTGTGTCACTGGCAATCTATAAACTCAATTTGGTATGAATTCAACCAACAGTTTTGCTGCTACAGACATTTGAAATTTCACCCATTATAAGTAAATGGGGAAAAATATTTTAAAAATTCATAATAAGTTTGAACTTTGACTTACTTTTCCCAAAATGTAATCAGATCTATTCTGGGTCACTAGCAATCTATAAACCCAATTTTGGTATGAATTCAACCAATAGTTTTGGTGCTAGAGTGTTAATAAACAAACGAACAAACAAACAAACAGACAAACCGAACCAAAAACAATACCCCTTGCCTCCCCTTCGGGAAGTGGGGTAAAAAAAAACAAAAAAAAAACAACAAAAAAAAAACCTCATAAAAGTAATTGAGTATTGTTTTATCATCCAATAACACACTAAGACTGACATTTTGAATTTCAGAGTATTTGTATGAGTGCCCTGTAAAGGGATAGTACTCCACAGATCAAGAGTTATACCTGTAGTGACATGAACTGTCCTGGTATCATAGTTTCTCTATTTCATTTGACAGTAGAAGTACAATACAAGACAGCATGGTGTCACAGGAAATACACGAATAAATCATAAATCTCGAAGTTTTTCCGCTGTCTATACAGATTTTCAAAACTGACTCTCTGAATATTGTTTTCAACTGCCAGAAAAGGGAGTACAATCATATTCTGCAGAAAAATCAAATGCTCGGCCAAGACATGAAAAATGTTTACTTTGAAGGAAAATGGGAAGACAACCATCATCTACCCATCACCACAAATACTATTACCCTTTACTGATACGAGGCTTCAGTATTTGTTTGACTTCACTATGTTCTCTGTGACACTAGGCATCTCTCAAAATATATGATAGCAGGCGTCCATTTCTTCCATTAGAACCTATCACAAAACACACAAAAAAGATTACATGGCTTTTGTGGCACAAAACTGGGAAATGACTCAAAAATATCTTGTGTAAAAGCATGGAATTGATTGTAAACTGTGTTGCCAGGCAGCGTCCTGTGTCTGTGTCATCTGCATGGATGCAAATTCAGTGCAAATAAGCCTCATCACTAAAACTGTCGACTTCACAAAACACCAGCGTACATTTTTACACAGTTCAGCTGGTGAAGTTATCACCTGTTGAAACCAGTGTTAATTTTGCTGATGAATAATCTTCATCATAGTCTTTGTCAGTGACATATTTTTTTCTGATAAGAACGAGATGATACCAAAAACAAGTGGTGACAAGCACAACAAACCCCGAACCTATTTCACCCATTATGAGAAAATGGGAAGATTTTAAAAATTCATAAAAAAAAATGTAACTTTGACCTACTTTTCCCAAAATGTGATCACCTCTATTCTGGGTCACTGGCAATCTATAAACCCATTTTGGTATGAATTCAACCAATAGTTTTGCTGCTACAGCAATGTGAAATTTCACCCATTATAAGTAAATGGAAATAAAAAAAATTTTAAAAAAATTAAATTTCACCTACTGTTCCCCAAATATAATTAGATCTATTCTGGGTCACTGGCAATATATAAACCAAATTTGGTATGAATTCAACCAATTGTTGTGCTGCTAAAGTGTTAACAAACAAACAAACCAACCAAACCAAAAACAACACCCTTTGTCTCCCCTTTGGGGGGTGGGGTAATAAAAAGTAATTCACAAAAGCAAAAATACTGACTAAATGTAGTGACACTTTTGTCAACAAATAAAAACTAGATGAATAGGTTGGCCAGAGATGAGATCCAGTCAGAACAAAGAGGGAGAGGGAGGAGTTGAGATAACATCCACTCGATAGGAGGAAGAGGCAGGATATCTTGAGAACAAGACCCAGTTAGTAGGTGGAGGAGGCTGCACGAGTTGAGAAGAGCTCCAATCAGAACTCAACTTTATGAGTGATGCAGAAGGCGCTCACATTTGTTTTGCTCTAACTGCTGGAAGAGTGTGTCGACAGTAAAGCTGCACATGGGAACTGAAACATGTTGCTTGGAAGAAAGAGAAGAGCAGACATATGGGAACATTTGACTTTTGATATTAAGGCCAACCAGATGCAGTGTAAACTATGTACCACAGTTATTTCCAGTATTATTCAGTGGTATTTACTATTGTTGTTGCCAAGGCTTAAAAATGTGCGTTCAATTCTGTGCCATTTTTCTTGATAAGTTCAAATCCTTGGTGGATTTGTGACATCCTTTGAAATGCTTTTGACAGTTTTAGCCAATGAAAAAGTTTCAGGTGAGCACTATTTATAGTTAAATTGGTTTATTATAAACCAGTGGCACAGCTGTTTTTACAGTCTTCAGTTTCATGGAGAATACCATGTGCTGTTTGTTATGATTAATGCACACCTTAGCCAGGACAGTAGGACTCTACTCCTCATTATTTTTTCTATTGTGATTCAGATGCCCTTAAAAAAAAAAAAAAAAAACAAAAAACCTGTGGAAAATAAAAATACATTTGTGTTTGAAAGAACAGCAGTGAAATGTATGCGTACTGTGCATTCAAACCTTATTGCCATTCTATAATACTATTAAATAATAGTAGTAATAATAGTAGTCTATAATACGACTAAATCTACAATAGATTTAGTTGACTAAATTTTAATGATAACTGGACAAAAACAGTTTAGATGACTAAATTATGACTGAATAATATTTTTGTCTAAAGACTATAACTAAAACTAAATTAAAACTTGTTGTCAAAGTTAACACCGGTTGAAACCTGGTGTTAACTGCACAAACTTCACCTCTGAATCACAGCCTCTGTTTACATCACTCTGTTTCTCCAAGTTTGTCAAGCTTGAATGATATTGAATTAACCCATAAAGACCCAAGTATCCGCCGTCAAACAAAAGCATCCACTGATCTAAACTGTTTAATACCTGTTGATCCACTAATCCTGTCAATACGTGTTAACAATTGGTGTAAAATACAGTTTATCATCTTTTCATGGTCATCAGATATGACCCATTTGGACGTTCAGAGGCTCTGTAGTTACCGTGGAAACACCATTATCTTGTACAACATTGATTCAACAGTAAAACCCATGGAGTTTGATAAATGACAGTGGATGGAGACACTGGGTTTCTGTTCAGTTAATGATATATTTTGATGAAAAAGACACTTTTTCTTCAGTTTTCTCTGCTTTTGATACAATAACCTTCAACTTTACTCTGATGTTTAAAGAACATTTGCATAATCAGTAAATGAAATACAGGAAAATACACGATTTATACTGAAAAAATTCAAACTATAGAGACTAATATTAGAATAAATGGTGCTAAATCACTTAAGAAAGGTGAAATATAGAGAACTGTCATAAAAGTAGCACTGGGTCTTTATGGGTTGATGTGGTATGACATCAACCTTGAAATATAAAGTCAGATAACAGAGGGATGAGGTTTGGTGCAGAGTTTTGGTACTTAAATACAAAATCTACAGATGATCAGACCACTTTATTATATATCAATATGTCATTATTATCTTGAAATCTCAGTTGCAGAGCGCTCATATCTATTATCTGCTCATCCCCTATTGCTGCTGCTGTGTGTAAATGTGCACAGCCTCTTTTGGACCTCAGAGATGCTATGACACAATACCAGCTGTGACCCCAAAAATAACATCTATACTAATAATTCTGTGAAATCCCAAATGTACTAATTGAAGCGTATCATTTTAAGAGTGAGACATTCATTTAAAAACATGTTTCAGCCCTGCCTGAATACATCAATAGTGAAAGACTGTATTATAGACCCAAAATACTAGCTACATACAGGATTAAAGATGGTTTCAGCACTATGTGTGTGTGTGTGTGTGCATCTCTGTTTTTTAAAGACATACAGTTTGTGGGTTTTTGCTGTTTTATGCAGTTTTTATTATGGACCAGTCAATCGCTGTGTTGAAATGTGGAAAAAACTAGAAGCTCCTTGGAAAATAAAGACAAACTGCACTTACAAAATGCTATGAGTGCTCAGGGGTTTGCACCAGTATATATCATTAATGGAAAATCATTTGTGAATTGGTCCTTAAAACAGAACAGAATGCAGGTGCAAATACGGCCATTTTTGGCCATTCACTTCAATGTGTGACTGTCTCTCAGAGCGACACATGAAGAGGTAACTTCATACAAGCAGTCAATGAAAACATAGCATTATGATCAATAAACTGCGCCTTTCTTTTTATTTAAATAATACTGATGTGAGTCTGTGGTTGCATTAGACTTTTTAACTGTCATTTCGACAGACAGGGTCATAAAATTTCTGTCATAATCTATTATTACTCATCATTTTAATTGTCTTTTTTTTAATGATAATGAAGTATATTTAATAGTAATTGATTTTCAAAAAGCTTGATCAAATTAAAAAGGATTAATACACTGAAGAATCTGACAGACCATGCATTTATAACAGCACGGAAAGGAAAGGTGAACAGAGACACCAACTGTGCATCACTATTCATGTCAGCACTGGACAAAGCAGATGATTGGAATTTATTTATTTTTTTGTATTTTTTACTTTGCAGTGACGCAGAGACAACAGCTATTCCCATAAAACTACATAGATATAATATTATGAACAGTGGAGGTGCAGTTTGACACAGTTTACTATCATGAGGTCTTGTGTCTATGTTTTCAGACAGACAGCTCAGGACCGTTTTAATTTTACTATTAACCTGCGTTGTACAATGGAATGACTGACATCACTTCAGTCATTGGGAAACATTTCCCCAGAGAAATGATTGGAAGTTGGCAAGTCCATGAGTGTGGGTTTAAAAAGTATTCAGTTCACCAGGAGGAAATCCCACAAAAACCTGCAGTGACTATTCACCTGTCAAGTCTGATGTCATTTTACTGTAGAATTCATTTCCAAATCCAGTCAATAACAGTAGAACCTGTATGCGTGTCATGTATTGTTTACTATGACTTCTTTCTTTAGTGACGTATCAGTTAGTCTGATGTTTTTTTTTTTTGTTTTTTTTTTGCTGTTGTTTTTTTTTTTACCTACAGCAAATCAGCATGGGTTTACAGCAGTGCATTGTTTCACTTTGTGCTCAGCTACAGATAAAGGGGTGAAAGACAAAATGTGAAGTGTAAAGACATGAAACAGCCTTTTTCTACTGTATATTAGGGGAATGCATAAAGATCCTATTTGACAAATGCAGTGGAAGCTAATGTTAGCTAATGTGCTAACATGAACTAGGAACAAACTTTGGTTTTGTCTGTTGAGTAACCCATAAAGACCCAAACATCCACCACTGATCAAAATAATCTACTGATCTAAACTGTTTAATACCTGTTGATCCACTAATCATATCAATACGTGTAAATAATTGGTGAAACATAAAGTTTGTCATCTTTCCATGGTCATCAGATATGACCCGTTTGGATATTCAGAGGCTCCGTAGTGAACATGGAAACACCATCATCTTCTACAGCATTGATTCCCCAGCAAAACTGATGTAGTTTGACAAATGATGAGATGGAGACACTTGTTTAATGTTCAGTTATTGATATCTTTGCTGAAAAAAAGTAACTTTTTCTTCTGTTTTTATATTATTTTTTTTCTTCCTGTTTCCAATATAATAACCTTCAACTTTAATCTGAGTTTTAATGAACATCTAAATGATCCATGAATTAAATGTAGGAAAATAAGTGATATTCACTGAAAAAAAAAATACAGAGGATAATATTATCACAAATAGCAATAAATCATTTAAGAATTGTTCAATAGAGAAAAAAAAAATCACTTGGGAACTGCCACAAAAGTAGTACTGGGTCTTTATGGGTTAGTTTACTTTACTTATCAACATGCTTTTCTGTTTATTTACTCATGGAGAGCGGTGGCATGACAACCGGATGGATATTATGAACTTGAGGACACAGTGCTGTGATTGAATACAAAGTGATGAACATAAGTGGGCCCAGATAAAGCCAAGACTCCACGGTTTAACAAGTGGATTAGAGAGCCCTGCATGTTAAAAACTCAGGCTTTAAGAACATCTAGTGCGCTAAAAACAAACATCCCTATCCAACACGTTGCTCGGTAACCTGCAGGTGTCACAGACTCCTAAGCGACTAGTCGATGATTCTTCAACCTGCTGTCTGCAGCCATGTAGGGACTCATTACTAACAGTGATATGGGGGAATTACTTCAAGTTGTGCTAACTTACCCTAGAGCTCAGATCTGTCAAGATGACAGACAACCTTCAGATTTGTCTGTCACTGATAAAAAAAAAAAAAAAAGTGTTAGTCAATGTTGGAAAATACTCACTTTAACCCATAAAGACCTACTGGTATTTTTGTGGTGGTTCCAAAACTAATTTCTCTATATTTAACCTAAAGTTCTTCAGTGATTTGTCACCATTTATTGTATTATCATCCTCTTTTTCACTATTTAGCTGATTTTTTCAGTGTAAATCCTGTATTTTCCTATATTTAATTTACTGATCATGTAGATGTTCATGAAAGATCAGAGTAAATTTAAAGGTTATTATACTAAAAACAGAAAAATGAAGAAAAAGCGACTTTTTCAATACACTCTATAATTAACTGAACATAAACCCAGTGCGTCCATCTACTGTCATTGATCCAACTCCATGGGTTTTACTGGTGAATCAATGCTGTTGAAGATGACGGTGTTTCCACGTTCACTACGGAGCCTCTGAACGTCCAAATGGATCATATCTGATGACCATGAAAAGACAACAAACTGTATTTTACACCAATTATTTACATGGATTAGTGGATCAACAGGTATTAAACAGGTTACGCCAGTGGCTGTTTTCGTCTTTGGGTTAAGGAACCATTGATGTAAATACACAAGTCAAAAATAATAATATATAACACAGGCCAAGCCATTTTTAAATATTTTAATCAGGAAATGCTACATAATGTGAGCTTGATTATAAAGGAATTCACATATAAATACAGCATTTAATTAAAATCGGAAGACGGTTTTAGGGAGATAACAGGACTCCTGAAGTGTTCATGTACAGGTGACTACACACACTGTCAGCCACTAGAGCAGAGAATGTGAAGCAGTCATAAGTTTTACTATTCCTAGTAAAGTATGCTCTATAAACTTCTGTTGTTACTCATGTCCCCATAAAGCCTGGTTTTACTTCAGAAGCACAAATACAATATGTAGACTGAGACACTCACAAGCACACACACCGTCCAATTTACTGTTAATGTCACTCTCTTGGATATCCACATTAGTCTTTTTGTATGGTCATATAGACATTATTATGAACAGTAAATTTGTGTCCTAAATACACCCGTTCATGTGTGCACAAGTACACACTCACACATACTTTGGCCCTCACTGGAGACAAACAGGGCGATAAGTCATTTTAAGTGAAGACAGTAAATTTCTCTGGAGTTATGAGAAACAATGAAAAAAAAAAAAAAATCTCTGTTTTATATTGAGGTTAAGGTTCACTGAGCTTCCTCTGTAAAGTACACATGCATCTCTCCTCACATTCAGTGTTTTCCTTCTTTCTTTGATGATCTGGTGCTGCAAAAATGTTGTAATGACAGAATTTCATATTCTAATGGGTATATTTACATACATTTATAGTTAATCACTCTCTGTAAACTCTTACTACTCAAAAAACAAAGTGTAAAATCTGACCAGCTACTGGTCATTTGGGAGCATTCCATTTGAATATAGCACATATAATAGATATCAATTTAGCTATGATGCAAATTACTGACATTAGGCATAACTGATACAATCAAAACAAATCTTCTAATCTCAGATATGTACATTATTTTATTGATGCTTCTTTTGATTAGTTCCTCCAGTTAACAACTGAAAACAAAAAACTGATCCAAAAATTGGTATCATGAAATTAATCAAATGGCTGCATTAAAATGATGTAGTTTACAAAGGTTAATCTTATCTATAATCTTTTAACCAAGTGCTACTTTTATGTCAGTTCCCAATGAAATTTTCTCTAGATCCAACCTTTCTTATGGAATTTATCACAGTTTATTATCTCATCCTCTGTATTTTGCATTTTATCAGTATAAATCAGGTATTTTCCTGCATTTAATTTACTGATTATGAAAATGTTCATAAAAGCTCAGATTAAAGTTGAGGGTTATTATATCAAAAACAGGAGAACTGCAGAAAAAGTGACTTTTTCAATAAAATCTATCATTAACTGAACATAAACCCACTTTCTCCATCCACTGTCATTGATCCAACTCCATGGGTTTTACTGGTGAATTAATGTTGTAGACGATGACAGTGTTTCCATGGTAACTACAGAGCCTCTGAACATCCAAATAGGTCATATCTGATGACCATGAAAAGATGACAAACTATATTTTGCACCAATTACTTACACGTATTGATAGGATTAGTGCATCAACAGGTATAAAATGTTTAGATCAGTAGATGCTTTGGTCACCAGTGGATGTTTGGATCTTTACGGGTCAAAAGCAGCCCTAAACGTACTGTTACACTTGATACTTTAAACTTTGTGCTGTGATATTTTGGTACCTAAAGCAAACCACATTTTTGAAACCACCGATTTAAAGCATATATA
>JAPQRP010000006.1:16501941-16518665 GCA_037367295.1 Apogon hyalosoma | reverse complement strand
ATATATATATATATATATATATATATATATATATATGTATATATATAAACATCCCATCCAATGACAGATCTATTCTCCCACAGCAGTGCTGAGGTCAGGCAGGGGCTTAAGTTGTATAAAATATAAATTACTGCCGGCGTGTAAATGTATCTTGCATTGCCTCTAACAGTAGTGGTGCCTACTGTAGTTGTGCGTCATGTTAAATTCCAATAACTCATCATTATGATCATGATGAGCATAAGGCTATTTTGGTGTTCCCTCCGGCTCTGGGTGGCCTATGCACAGCATGAGATGTGCGTAATAGTAGCAGCAGCAGCGGATCTGACAACACATGATCCAAGCCAACCTCCAGGTTCCCTGACACACAATGTATAAAAGGCCCAGCCAGGAGAGCAGGACGAAACTAAAAGAGAAGGGGAACTATTATGCCTCGTGGCACATGATGTAATCTAACCTCAGCCATGCAATACTGTTATCTTTGAAAAATCTGTCACATGGAACAACAAAGCCCATGTATACATGCACAAATACACCCACAAAGCCTTAAGGACAACAACACAATACATCAACACAAACACATCCCAAGAAAGAGTCAAATAAATATATGACTATTTGTAATTCATTCCTTTGACAGTAAGAAGAGAGGCCACATGGCCATTAGAGCACATACACACAGTCATACTGTATATATACAACACAACACACACACATATAGGCCTGCACAGTGGAGGCTGGATCAGTGGGGAGTCGTTTAGAGCCAAGAAGACCAGAGGAAAGGATGGACTGGAAAAAGAAAGAGCAAGCGTAGGGCCTTGGGTAGAAAACCACACTGTGAGAAAAAAAAGAAAAAAAAACACTTCCACTGAGTGATGGTAAGGATTGTTAGTGGAATTAGTTTACAGAAAGCACCATGACTGGGTTTGAGTCAGATCAAAAGAGGACAAAAGATGAGAAGAATGGAAAAGGATCATGTTGGGAAAAATACAAATGAAAGGACGAAATGGGATGCCTCAGCAAGACACTTCCTCATGCACTTGAGGGCATTGGATATTCAGCTTGATGTATTAGACGGCTGCTGCGCCTGTGCCACCAAAGTTATGTATTGACATCCTGAAGAGTGTGGAATTGAAAACTAATTAAAGACTATCCCCAACAGTGAAACTGTTTAGGGCTGTTTCAAGAAAAAAATCCTTTGAAAATATTTTAACATCCACAAGGTGTTAAACATTAAAATCCTGTGGCAAGGATGCACAACAAAGTTCATATTAAAGTGGTTATTATGTCTGCCTTTATAAAACTAATTAAATGATGTACTTAAATAAAGGGGCACTTATTGTTATATGGAGATAAATGTCACATAACTCTTCAGGTGTCCTTAGTTGAAGTCTAAAATAAGTACTGGGAGAACATTGGATTTAAACTAATCAAATGTTCAGTGACTTAACTCCAAATGAAGGAAAACATCACTGTGTTAAAGGAATTAGCAGATAACAGTTGTTAATCGATTTGGGATTTTTCAAGTTGAAAAGCTGTCAGAATCAAAACCAATGATAACATTTCCTTTATTTGAATTCATTTAATTTGAAAACACTGCTTATCACATGTGAGTGATCAAATAATAAGTATGCAGAACCAGAGCAAAAACATTTTAATTAATGCAATAAATGAATATGTACACTGAACGGGCAAGAAAAAGTCACACACAATATTTTTAGTAATCATTTATACCATGCAATGCTTATGTAATGTCTCAAAAATGTTGCACCATGTATTTCCATTCAGACTTGCATTAGATTATTTTTTTTTTTTTGTCCAAAATTTTGTATTGATGTTGAAAGACTGGCCATGTGGTTCAGGTCTAGACTCTGTGGTGGTCAATCCATGTATGAAAATAATGCCTCATACTCCCTGAACCTCTCTAACAATTTGATACTGGGGAATCCTGGTATTGTCATCTTGGAAGACGTCTGTTTCATCAGCAAAGAAAAAATCCACTGATGTTCAGACCTGCTCCTTCAGTATATTCAGGTCTAGTTGACCTAGGTACTGAACCTAGACCTAACCAACTGAACCAACCCCAGATCATACACTGCCCCCACAGGCTTGCACTGGGGGCACTAGGCCTGATGGGTAATTACTTCATGTGGCTTCTTCTCCCCCTGTTGTGTCCATTACTCTGGAACAGGGTCAGTCTGGACTCATCAGACCATATGACCTTTTTCCACTGAAACACAATCCAATCTTTATCCTCTCTATTAAACTGATGCTTGTTTAACAAATAAGAAGCTACTCACTGTATCAGAGTTAAAGAAATTGTTGCCGCTGTGACAGACGGGGGCGGCCATAGTCACTACATCATCATAGTCTAAAATGTCACTTCCATATCCAATCGTGGAGTATTCAAAACATTGTAAAAAGGGGCAGTGATGTGTCCCGTGTTGCAACAACAGAAATTATGTACATAAAACAATCTCTTATTACTACTTTTCTCCTGACAAAAAGGAGAAAAGAAGATGGCTGAAGTTGATACGGTTTGTTGGATCTCATCTTAGTGTAGGCTAGTGCGTTGAAGTCATTATTGTTTCAGACAAAATGCTTTAATTTTAGTAACTGTCAAGTCCTTTAACAATCAAAGGTTAAAAAAGTATAAAGTCATAATTGGTTCAGACAAAACACTTACATTTTATTTTGAAATGTACAAATGTGCAAATCTAAAGAGTGATACATAAAATCCTCTTCAGACTGGATATGGCAAATGATCTTTCTGTTGTTCATATCTACATATTTCTTGTATTTACATGTATATCAGTGTGCCAAGTCTGGTCCAAAACATCTTTATCCCAGGGTTCGAAATGTCCAGGCCGGGTGCGAACCGTCTCATGCACCAAACGTCCAGGGTCCGAAAAGACTTGCTCCCAGCTAGCGTCAGTAGCTAATGTTAGCTAGCTAGTACTGATGCTAAGCTTTTTTCGGGGCGGCTGTCGCTCAGTTGGTCCAATGACCAAAGGATCGGCTCCGACTGTCCACATGTCGAAGTGTCCTTGGGCAAGACACTGAACCCTAAATTGCTCCCAGTAGGGTCTGGCAGCAGCTGCCTACTGGTGTATGAGTGTGTGTGTGAATGTGACTGTGAGGAAATTGTAAAGCGCTTTGGGCACCATGAAGGTGTGTGAAAATGTGCTACATAAGTTCAGTCTATTTACCAGTCCATTTAGCTTTTGTAATGTTAGTGTCTATATGTCACTTTAAAGCAAAATGATGTGTATATGTGTGTGTGTCAGTAATGTTGTCAACTAACCATATGGTGCTAATTCTAACATAGCTAATTAAATGCTAACATTACCCGGGCGCAGTAATGTTAGCTTTATTGCTAACACCCTTATGTTCTCTCGCTACCCGCTCTAACTTCAACCTCATAGCTCCTTTTTTTCATTGACGCCTGAACTTTCCCTGTCAGACTTCCACCTGGCATTGAATTAACTCCTGTCACTCTTTTAACCAACTTTGGGAAGTCAGAAAAGTAAGATGTCACTGTGAAAAAGGTGAATGGTTCCTGGGCTGCAGCCATTGCTGTTTACGCTAGCAGCAAGGGTTTGAAGTGATTTGTGACGTGACACTAGCCATCCCCATAATCCAGTGGAAGGCTCCTATTATTTTGATAACGATAATCTAGGACTTCCAATTCATCAATGTAAGCACTTTACCTATGTGTGTTTTCTTTGTTTTTGTGCGTGTGTTTTTTTTTATGTTTGTGACAGATGTTGCCCTCTAAACGTACTTTCAAGCTCTTTTTAAATTGCCTTGCGGGACAAATAAAGTGTGATGAATTGAATTGATATTATGTAATAGTTATGCTCAAGTAGCCTCAGTTGTAGATGGCCTACCATCTAATTTGATATATTTAACTCTGACTTGGATATCACATTTTTTTCTTTTTTCTCGCATGAACTTCCTCTCTTTGTAAACATCAGAATGACAATCTCAACTTTTATCTTTACAACAAAAAGACCAAAAAAACGCCAACATTAAAGACTTGATGACAAGCCGCTGTGCTAATATAAATAGATTTTAGTTGTTAAAATTACTTCTGATATTTGTTTTCTCTAATGGCACGGCGAACCTCTACAGTAAATGTAATAACGAGGAGGAAACCATATGAGCTACATGTTGCCTTCCATGAACAAGCATCCTAACATTAGTCTTGTGTTGAAAGTTTAAATGCTCCTCAGTCATGGTTTAACCGCCGTCACCATGGAAACATTTCATACAGCAAAAGTTTTCACTTGTTGCAGCTGAATGAACTTTTGCTGAAGTCACTGTATGGATAGATACAGATACTGGTCATAGAATAAAGGCTTTAAATCAGCTTTGTGTCTGAGTTGTGTCGCTGCTTCATTTTGATTCTGATGTTCTGAGCTTTAATAGTTCTTTCACAAGTCTGAAGTGTGTAACAGTGTGGAACGTGTATCACTCATACTTGAAAGTAGCTCCACCCCTGGGCATACTGCTACACATTTTAACAATTTTCACTGTCTTCTGTGATAGTTAAACCAAGAGTCACCCCAGATCTAATGGGTGTCTTACCTCTAAGAAAAAGCTAAGTCATGCTTTTGTCAGCGGAACAGGGTTGACATTCAGCCATGAAAGTGACAAAGATTTCAGAGATTAGAAAAGGAAACTGTCTCTGATCTGATGCCAGCTATGTTAAATTTGTTTGTATGCGTTTGTCTGTGTGTCATTTAAAGTATTTGAGTTAGTGTATATGCATGAAAATGTGTGCACTCTCCATCAGTTTTTCTGTGCTTAGATCTGAAATCGAGAATGACCTTTTCATTTATAAAAGTGGGGGCCATTGGGGATTTTTGACATCAAATGATGGGTTAGACACGGAGCCTTAAGGTACTTACTGGCCCAGACTCCACAGTTCATTCTATTTACCCACCGTGACACAGACTAAATACTGTGAGATTTTGTATACTTTCCTTCTCTGCTTTTATATATCTGTGCGTGTGTGTGTGTGAGGCCGTTTCAAGATTGAACCAACAAATCATGCTTTCTATGCAAATTACGAGCAAAGACCTACAACAAACAGAAAAATACAAATACGTACAAATCTAGCCGGGCAGAGATAAAAGTGTTAGATTAAAGTGAGGGAGGATGAGGGACATCAAAGAGAAGATAAAAGAGATGGACCTGTCTGTTTGAGCTTCACTGATTCCTCTGTTTCAGACGCTCCAGAGTGATTGTATACGGGTCAAATGCAATGCCTTCTTTTCTGACTTTTATGGCTCGCACATAAATGATCCAGGTATATCCATCTTTGTATATACACTGATCAGCCATAAGATTCTGACCACTGACAAAAGAAGTGGTAATAATATTGATTATTTAATTTCAGTGACATCTTTCACTTGGTTGGATATATTAAGGCAGCAAGTGAACATTTAGTCCTCAAAGAGGATGTGTTGGAAAAGCAAAATGATTAACATAAGGAACTAAGTGACTTTGACTAGGTCCATACTGTAACGGTGATGACTGGGTCAGAGCATCTCCATAACTGCAGGTTTTGTTGGGTGTTCCTGGTCTGCAGTGGTTAGTACTGACCAAAAATAGACTAAGGATGGATGTCCAACATCAGGACAATTGAGAATCTGTAGAAGGTGATGGACTAGTAAATCTGACCCATGTAGGTCCACCTCTACCTCCGGGACTTCAGGGATCTGCTGCTAACATCTTGGTCTAGATACCACAGCACACCTTCAGAGGTCTAGTGGAGTCAAGGCCTCAGGTCAGAGCTGTTTTTGTAGAAAACGGTGGTAACGAGTGGTGCCAGGCACAACAAACCCCACCCCTCACATGTATTGCAGCTTATTTTGGCATTGATCCTGCTAATGTCAGCATATCAATTACCTCTATATATGTGCCAAGTTTGAAGTAGATTGAAACAAAATTGATGTTTTTATAGACATTTGGAAATGTTGCCCATTATAAGTAAATGGGAGAAAAAATAAAGATAAAAAAAAAAAATCATAAAAAATGTTAACTTTGACCTACTTACCAAAAATGTAACCACATCTATTCTGGGTCACTGGCAATCTAGCTATAAACCCAATTTAGTATGAATTCAATCCATAGTTTTGCTGCTACAGACATGTGAAATTTTGTCCATTATAAGTAAATAGGGAAAAAAAAAAGACTGTAAAAATTCATTAAAAAAATGAACTTTGACCTACTTTTCCCATAATGCAATCAGATCTATTTTGGGTCACTGGCAATCTATAAACCCAATTTGGTAAAAAATGTAACCAATAGTTTTGCTGCTACAGACATTTGAAATTTCACCCATTATAAGTAAAAAGGGGAAAAAAAAGATTGTAAAAATTCATTAAAAATTTGAACTTTCACCAACTTTTCCCAAAATGTAATCAGATCTATTCAGGGTCACGTGCAAGCTATAAACCAAATTTGGTATGAATTCAACCAATAGTTTTGCTGCTAGAGAGTTAACAAACAAAGAAACAAACAAAGAAACCAACCCAAAAACAATACCCCTTGTCTCCTCCTCGGGGGGCATGGTAATAATATTCTGCTCCCACAGATGCTCGACTGGTTAAAACCTGGTTATTTCTCTGCAGATACTTTTGGTCAGTATTAACCACTTCACACTGGGTATAAACAACAAGATCTGGAGATGCTCTGACTAGGTCATTTGACCGTCACAATTTCTCCCTCGTCAAAGTTGCTCAGATCCCTACTTTTGCTCATTTTTTTACTGCTTCAGACAAATCGACTTTGGGGCCTACATGTTCACATGCTGCCTCATATATCCACCCACTGACAGGTAACGCAGTAATGAGATAATCCAAATGAATTCCACTTTGCCTGTCAGTGGTCATAATGTTATGGTTGATCGGTATAAATTGAAGACCCTGGTGCTAAAAGTACTGAAGTCACCTTTTTAGACAATTCAAGTTGGGTATATAAACATTTTGTATTTGTTTAGCTAAGTCAACCCCATACATATTTTTAACAGACTTTTTTTTGTGATTTCAGTACTTTTAGTGCCAGGGTCTTCAATTAGGCCATATGTCTTTGCCACCTTTCTGAATACTTTTGGGCAAATACAGCAAAATCGGGCCACATTTTGGCAAACCACTGTAACAGATTTACACCTACACACCTATTCCACCTTATTAATTAGTACAGGGGCAGCACGGTGGTGCAGTGATTAGCAAAGTTGCCTCACAGCAAGAAGGTTGAACACAGCATCAGCCAGCTGGAGCCTGTTTGGAGTTTGCATGTTTTCCCTATCTCTGCTTCCTGCCACTATTCACAGACAGATAGGTTAACTGGTCACTGTAATTTGTCCATACGTGTGATGGGAGAATAAACGTTTGTTCATCTCTATATATCAGCCATGCAATGAACTGGCAACACGTCCAGGGTGTACGTCCTGAGATAGGCTCTAAAAATTAACAAACCAGAAGATTCTGCAGTTGGAAAAATGGATGAAAACAATGCTTATCACATGTGCATGATATCAAATACCATATCTTGAACAACCAGAGCATAAAATGTAGTAACTGATGTATAAATGAATGTATACACTGACTTGGCAAACACAAAGTTACACATAATATTTATGCTACACACTGGTTATACAACATTACAATAAATGCCACAGTATTTATTTCTTTTCAGTTACATTGATTTTTCACCAAGCTCTTGTGTTGATCAAAGAAGAGTCAGACTGTTCGTAGGGTCCTCTCCAGCACATCCCAAAAATCCTCAATGTGGTTCCGGTCTGGACTCTGGTGGTAAATCCATGTGTGAAAATGATGCTACTGAACCACTCTGTCCACAATATGAGCCTGATGTATCCTGGCATTGAATATGCTTGTCCCATCTGAGTAAAAAAGTCCACTGATGCATTGTTCAATCCATTGAACCTGGTCTTTCAGTCTATTTGGGTCCAGCTGACCTCAGTTTACAGACACATATTGCTGCTGAACCAAGAAATGACCAACTGAAACAGACCATAACTCTGCCTCCACAGACTTGTACTGTAGGCACTAGGCATGATGGGTAATCACTTCATCTACCTATCTTCTCACACTGATGTGCCCATCACTCTGGATCAATCTGGATCTATGTCATCATATGATTTCATATTATTTATTTACGTATATGTGTATGTATGTGTGTGTTTTAGCTGTACCTGTTTTGTATTGTTTTAACTGTTCATAGTTGTTGCCTGTCATGAAAAAAATGCAGGGACACAGATAGGGATGGGAATCGATGAGAATTTAATGATTCCGATTCCGTTATCAATTTTGCTTATCGATTTGATTCTCTTATCAATTCTCATTGGGCGAGGGAGTACAAACAGGTGTGTTTGCATCAGCTGTTTTTTATATTTCCATCTTTGCACAGAAAATATAGCACATACAGTATGCACAAATAATAACAACAGATGACACAGGGCCCAGTTCAAGACGCTTTTCTAATTCTTCTAATGTCTTCCATTGTTGTGCATCACATTTTTCTTTTCCCTACCTTTGGAAACTTTTATTTGAGGGGGCAGGATGTTTGTTGCCCCCACCAGAACCAGGTCTGGATGACACCCCTGTGTTTGCTCTGCTGCTTAATTCACAAGCATCACTAAGTAGTGTATCAAATACTTGACATTCCTGCAAATGAATTGCACGCTGTGTGGACAAATGTTGGAGCGTATTGGAGGAATTTCCCCCTTTTTAAAGAAATGAAAGCTTTGTAAGTGTTACCAGTGGCCCTGGTGTCATCTTTTCACGTGAAATATAGCCATATTGTGTGTGACGTCATCACACATGCGCAACAAGGGCGGAATCAATAAGCAGAATCGTTAAGGCAAACGATTCCAAGGAATTGAGCAACTGGAACCGGTTCCCAATTTCCATCCCTAGACACAGATGCATGGTGTGCAATGCATTTATTATTAACATACCTTATAAAGAAGCAGTTACATTTAGTTGCTATGGTATGAATTTAATAAGTTGATTTTAGAATTGGTGCCATGGTATTTTATCTAATTTAACCCATAAAGACCCAAACATCCACCGTCAACCAAAACCATCAACTGATCTAAACTGTTTAATACCTGTTGATCCACTAATCCTATCAACACATGAAAATAATTGGTGTGAAATACAGTTTACTATCTTTTCATGGTCGTCAGATATGACCCATTTGGATGTTCAGAGGCTCTGTGGTAAATGTGGAAACACCATCATCTTCAAAAACATTGATATTGATTCATCAGTAAAACCCATGGAGTGGGAAAGGAAGTTTTTCCTCACCACTGTCACCAGTAACAAGTGTTTACTCCTGGAGGATTCTGTTGGGGTTCTGTAAATTAGAGTCTGATTTCGACCGGCTCTATATGTAAAGTGTCATGAGATAACTTCTGTTATGATTTGGCGCTATATAAATAAAATTTGATTTGATTTGATTTGAATTGGATCAATGACAGTGGATGGAGACACTGGGTTTATGTTCAGTTAATTATAGATTTTCTGTTTTGATACAATAACTTTTGAATGTAATCTCAGCTTTTATGAACATCTGCAAAATCAGTGAGTTAAACCTTGGAAAATAGATGATTTTCACTGAAAAAATATAAAATGCAGAAGATAATATCACAATAAATGGTGATAAATCATTAGGAAATGTTAAATGGAGAGAGGAAAAAATCATTTGGGAACTGCCATGAAAGTCACACCAGGCTTTTATGGATTAATTAAAATTACGTATATGGTAAAACACAAGAGGATTGTTTAAGAGAGGGTGGAACATCTGACATAGTATTATCAAATTTTAAAGGTCAGATGGGGTCACCTTTTGGATTATTGGTCAACTGAGGACTACCAACCTGAAACCTGGATCCAGCAGTTACACTTCGACACAGCGGAAAGGTGATGTTGAGAAGAAGGCTTGATAGCAGGAAGGGACAGCAACAACTGGAGCAAGAAAAAGAAAGAGGAAAGGATGATCTATATGGATAACAAATGTGACATGGCCACTCAGGAAAAGGAACACTTGTCTGAATAATGGAGAGACGAAGACAGGGAAAGACCTGGAGATGGGATTCAAAACATAAAGGCAAGGAGAAAAAAAAGAAAGAGTTGTATGACAAGCAGACAGGAGTGGATCTAAACGAGTGTTCCTTCCGGCCAGTAGTTTGTAGAAATCATTGTTACCTTCTTACCCCTGGCTGTCCTTTTGTATCCTTTCATCTCTTTCCAGTCTCTTCCCCTCATATCATCCTGCCTCTCTATTCTCTCCTGTCAACCCCTTGCATCTCCTTCTGCCTCATTTCTGTCCTCTCATCTCCTGCGTTCTTGAAGCTTCCAAGATGACATTGGTGCTGCTTATTCACTGGTTCCACCCTTCAGTGAACTGCATATATGACCTGACAGCCACACACACACACACACACACACACGCACACACTCACACACACACATGCATGCGTGATTCAGATGCACATTAACATGCAAGGACAAACCCAGACATACACACGCACAGCCAAAGGGAGATGCAGACAAATAAAATGAATGACACGTGACATATGTAGCTAGTAGAGGGGCTCTCGTGAATATCAAAAGACCTTGTGAAGAGGACAGAGTGACCCTTCTTTGCATGTCCTTATCCGTCATCTATCATAGACTCCTGCACTTATGTTCAGTTCTGTCTCGTTAGGTGATTCATGATTAAAATCAGGGATGTTTTGTTTTTTTTTGTCGTTTTTGTCCATCCATCTCTCCATCTGTCTGTCAGTAGGATTATGCAAGAATGCCAGACCCCTTTAATTTTGAAGCTTTGTGCAAAGATGGAATTGCTTTTCATTTTCTTTCAGATTGCACCGGCCCAGGATAACTTAAGACTTAAAACAGCAGACTGATCTCATGAAATCACATTGTATGTCATCCCAGTTCTCATGGCATTTGGTGTGCTATGCATACGCATTTTCATCCTTTCGCATATTATTCAACGCCATTTGATCACGTGTCAATGTATGCTAACATCTCTCATTTACATATCCGTAACCCCTAACCCTGACCGCTAGTCCCATGGTGTTTGATGCGACATGAACGTACACACGGAAAGCTTATAA
The DNA here is from genome assembly GCA_037367295.1 of Apogon hyalosoma. Taxonomy (NCBI): domain Eukaryota; kingdom Metazoa; phylum Chordata; class Actinopteri; order Kurtiformes; family Apogonidae; genus Apogon; species Apogon hyalosoma. The sequence continues at coordinate 16,507,513 of JAPQRP010000006.1, read as the reverse complement.
TGTGTACAGATGACACGCCAATTAAAAATGGCATGTTATGTGTATGTAATTTATGATATCACATTGAAAACGGTTTAATATGTTTAATATGTTCATGTACTGGCAATAAAGATGCAAACATCCACCATCATCTGCTGATGTAAACTGTTTAATACCTATTGATCCATTAATCCTATCAACACATGTAAATAATTGGTGTAAAATAAAGTTTTTCACCTTTTCATGTTCATCAGATATGACCCATTTGGACGTTCAGAGACTCCGTAGTGAACGTGGAAACACCGTCATCTTCTATAACATTAATTCATCAGTAAAACCCATGGAGTTGGACAGATGACAGTGGATGAAGACAGTTGTTTTATATTCAGTTAATGATATATTTTGATGAAAAAGTCTTTTCTCTGTTTTTGATTTAATAACCCTAAACTTTACTCTGAGCTTTAATGAATATCTGCATAGTCAGTGAATTAAATACAGGAAAATACATGATTTATACTGAAAAAATGCAAACTACAGGGTATAATATTAGAATAAATTATGATAAGTCACTTAAGAAAGGTTAAATACAGAGAAAAAAATAATTTGGGAACTGCAATAAAATTAGCACTGGGTCTTTATGGGTTAAGTTTGTTTTGTCCTTGGAGCAGTTGTTGATATTAACTAAGTTGATGTTAACTCACAAACACAAACTAAACAATGGTAAGAGGTAGTTTAAACAACCAGTGGCACCGACTGACAAAAATTAGGAAAATATTCATGGTTTATTTTGGTTTAAGTCTATAGCAAAGTGAGTTGATCGATGGCTTATGGAGTCCTATTTTTTTATTTTTATTTGTTTATTTTTTTTATTACCCCACCCCCTCAAGAGGAGGCAAGGGGTATTGTTTTTGGTTTGGTTTGTTTGTTTCTTTGTTAACACTAGCAGCAAAACTACTGGTTGAATTCATACCAAATTGGGTTTATAGATAACTAGTGACCCAAAATAGATGCGATTACATTTTGGGAAAAGTAGGTCAAATATTACATTTTTTATGATTTTTTTTATCTTGTTTTTCTCCCATTTATTTAAAATTAGTGAAATTTCAAATGTCTATAAAAACATCAATTTTGTTTCAATTTACTTCAAACTTGGCACATATATAGAGGCAACTGATATGCCGACATCAGCACATGCATAGACATTATGACATCACCTGGATCAATGCCAAATTAAGCTACAATACGTGCGAGGGCTGGGGTTTGTTGTGCTTGGCACCACTTGTTTGTTTTCTGTTCATGTGTGTCCATGGTGCAACTATACAACAAGATCTGTTATAGATAATGTCAATATCTCAGCATAGGTTTGATGGAATGTTGCATAGAACTGGACCAAACTTTTACATGGATAATGACTGTACAGTCTCATGAATGCATTATCACATTAATTGCTTGTTGTTTTTTTTGACAAATTTATCACAAACATTCATTCAAGGACAAACTTTTCAAAGACTAGACTCACATGAAAAATCATAATCTCACTTGTTTCCCTGTTGATGAAAACACAACCTGTGGCTAATTAGGTTAAGATCATGTGCATGACTGTGATCCAATTGTATCAGTTCCCTGCTGTCGACCAAATATTCTTCTACTACCTACTACCAGCTGACTTTGTTTTATTTATTTTACCTTTGGCTTTGACAATATAAAGGAAAAAAAGAGATAAAAATGCTTGTGTGTTTTGTTCATGACAGACTGTCATACCGGTGTCACAAACAACATTATTTTGTTCATGTTAGATCTAATCAGGAAGTGTTGTAAATGTATTTGCTTCTGGATAAGATGCTGAAGATCATCACACAGGTCGTCTGATTATTATGGGACCAAGAGTTTTTGCAAAATAGTTGTTTATTCAGGAACCTGAGCCCATTCTCCCATAGGACTGCATTCAAAGAGAAGAGCCTCTGGTCTCCCTCCAGGTGACATGTTTATGCCTACAGACTAGAATCCTGCACCTGTAGTCTGAATACAGTATCTTTGTACTGAGTTTAGAGGTCAAGGACTTATGATCCCACAAAACATATATTTGTAACTGCTGCTAATTGTGACAAGTGTATGAACGCGCTGTGATGCAAGGATAGTGGTATATAGATTAAAAACAAAAAAGAGAGAGAAATAAACCCAACAACAACTCAGTCAAATATTTGCATAGTTTTTTTTTTTTTTTTTTTTTTTTTTTTGGGGTACATGTCGTGGACCAAGCAGTCAAAGCACAAAACACAGGTTTAAAGCTCTGGCAGAAGGGATTTATTTTCCCAGAAAAAAATATTTTTACAAAACAAATAACTGAAATCAGAGTTGTAGGGCCCTTAAAAGAGGTCAACGAAATATAACTCTACTGAAGAAAATGCTAACAAAACTAGACAGTAACTCAACTAACAGACCTGTCGGAATGAGACACTGGGGCAACATATGTAGTAATGGATCAAACCACAGTTAACACAAAGGGGAAAGAAAGTAGACATCAACTCAGTCTAACACAGAGAAACCCTACCCCCCCCGGTCCAGTCCATGGGAGGACTTCAGTATCTTGCTCCACCCTCAGACCCATCTTTTGGGGTAGAGCATATTACAACATACAAAACACAGTCAAAATACAGAACAGTGAGAGGGAGAATAGGAGAGAGGAGGCGGTTTTAACGAGGATGAGGATGGATCACACAGGGTTAAACAAAACAGTGTTTATACTGGGTAAGGTGGAGATGCAAAATTGTTCCTTTTGTAATATAATAGAAAGTGTAGCGCATGTGATAATGCACTGTAATAAATATAATACAGAAAGAATGAAGTTTATAAAAAGGGTAACAGAGACAGGAAGGGAGTGGAAGATAACAGACATTTTGGGAAATAAGGGAGATAAGGTGAAGGAAATTAAAAGAAGTTTGATAGATTATTTATATAGCACGGGGTTATTTTATAGAATATAGTTGGGTATGTGTGTGCTTTTGTTGTTTGTTTTTTTGGGTAACGTAAAGTAGGTACCTACATACTCCGGTTTGGTAGGTGGCGGTATGCACCTGAAAGCAACGATTGCAATCCGCCAGTAGAAGAAGGAAGAAGAAGAAGACCCATCTTTTGTCTCCAAGCAGGAAATGCCACACAGCAGCCAGGTAACTCAAAGAAAAGAACGGGAATTAATAGCAAAAATGACAAAGGAAACTAAATGTGCATGCTCCATCTAGCGACAGTGTATCAAAGTGCCAGTAAATCCGTTTTAAGCAGAACAAACTATGTGTGTTGTAAATAAAGCAAATGACTGTAGCTCAACATGAGGTGGTGGTGTTTGTGAGGGCAACCTTTTGTGTGGCTGTGGGCACGACCATCGCAGCACATTTAAATGAGGAGGGGTGATTTCTTGGTCATATACAGGACTGTGTAGGGGTTCTAGACCAACATTAGATTTATTGGTTTAGTAAAGTTTTAATGTCCACGCATACGCATTTCTCAGTCTCTGAGGTTTCACTCAACAGATGTTTCTAACTGTTTGCGCTGCTTCTTGTCATGGGGTCAGAGGTCACACTAAATAATGGCCGTTTCTCAATACGCGTTCTTGTCTGTTCTTCCGTTCTCGTGAAACGTCATCAGTCGCGGCCCAAGTGCTGTTCCAATTGAAAGTTCGCGTAAACCAAGAACGCATGGAATACCTGGATGTTGTTCTTGTCTGCTAGCTTAAACCAAGGATGCACTGGTCGGTGACTCGTGCAGACTTGGCTGGCAAAATATCCCAAGATGCATTTCGTACAACTCTGGAATGCTACGGCGGCTTCTGTGAAAACGTAACTCAGAGATGTTTTTTGACCACATGAGCGGAACGAGATGATGTGATATAATGTTACAACACCAGGGAGAGGCAGAACAGCGAGAGATACGTCTTTATTTTCATATGGGATTCACCGAAATGTATTACAGTTTTGAAAAAATATACAAGATGTATGAACGAGATGTAAATACTAGTACAAATGTATTGAAATCAAATCAAGTGACATTGTGGTGATTTGAGGAAAATATGTTAGGGAGCAGATGACAGAACTACAGCAGAAACAGGGAAGAGAGTTCACAAGTACCAGCCGTTCAGTTACAGAAAGACTGGAGTTCTTAGGAAGTCACACAAAAAATGTACTCAAATTAAAGACAATTTTATTCTACTCAGATTACATTTGGTCCTTCTCTAAAAAGAGTAAAAGTTACTCTTTGGGTAGAGGTCTAAAAACTCAATATAGAGCCAAAGTTACTCTTTTTGAGGAAAAATACTTTTGAAATGCTCAGTAATTTTTCCTGTGTAGTTCCCTTCTGACCAAGACTCTACATTCTTGATATTGAGAAACAGCTAATGACTTTAACCTATACAACCAATTTACTTCTGTTTTTTTGTGTGTTTTAAGACTGTGCACATATTTTCTTGTATTTTAAGAAAAGAAAATGAGAAATAAATCTCTCATTACAATAATGCTAGAGGTGGCCTTAGACTATTGCGCATTACTGTAGATGCTGACGTTTCCCAGTGATGAGAGAACATACCTGACAACACAAAGTGATGTAATGCACTAGAGACTGTTTTAATAGTGAGCAGTGGGACTCCTCATAACTACTTTATTAGAAGCCAGTAGTCAGTGTTACCTGTATACATGGTGTGTACTTACTGTATATGTATGTGTCCTTGTGTTTTTATATTTTAATCATCCTTTATTATTGCATGTATTTGTTTATATGTCATTTTGAAGAAATGTGGAAGTAATAAAAGGAGTGTCAGTGACATCCATCAATTAAACACCACCATCCAATCAGCTAGTTGACAGTGATGCCTTTCAAAGAGTCACGACATGGCTAAAAATAGAGAAGCACACTCTGCACCAAACACCTACACAAGATAAGTGAATAGATAAACTGAATATATACTCTTCTGTCCCATATGCCGATTATAAAAATGTTGGCTACGTTTGGCAGTGACTCATAAACATGGATGTATTCTGGCACTGTGACTCTGTCTCTTAGTGCAATGTATTAATAACACGCACTCGCACACAAACACAGACTGGCATTCTGACTCCATCCCTGGGCACAGCACATAAATCTTCCCTAATAACAGCGGTGGCATTTCAGCAACAATAGGGATTACACACAACCTCTGTCGAATGGTCTACCAGCCAGAACACACGCCGACACCGACGCGCTCGCACACACACAGTCAAATTACACAATATGTTGCAAGTTCCTGAAGTTTCACAAGAGAAAGATGGAGACTGAGAGAGAGGGTGGGAAAAGTTGTCCTTGATTTCTCCTGTTTCCTCTTGTCAGACTACACACAGTTTAGTATGAAGAGCTATAGCCTGTCAGGGGTGTATTGTCAGGTAATGCATTTAAAAACATAAATTAATTTAAAAATTTTTGGAGCATGGTATATCCATGATACACTATATGCAGTGTAATCAGTTTGGGTCAGAATAAATCTTCTATCGTAAGAAATCTATCTATCTATCTATCTATCTATCTATCTATCTATCTATCTATCTATCTATCTATCTATCTATCTATCTAT
>JAPQRP010000006.1:16475775-16492420 GCA_037367295.1 Apogon hyalosoma | reverse complement strand
CTGTCTGTCTGTCTGTCTGTCTGTCTGTCTGTCTGTCTGTCTGTCTGTCTGTCTGTCTGTCTGTCTGTCTGTCTGTTGTAAAATATCGTGCTAAAATATGCTGTAATGTGTGTAGACAGACCCAAGTGCATTATCCTTGGAACTACTAATAATACTGAAGATACTACTGCTAACACTGATGATAATGCAGCTACACAGTGCTGGTCTTTTACTGTATAAAGAGGCAGTCTTCTACAGATATTTGCTGTATGTGGTAAGAGTTAGGGAGCAGCTGCTTTGCTACTGAATTGTGTGATATACATGATTTTACTCGCCTGTTATGGAGGAATATAAGAGGGGGAAAAAACAGAGGCTTTCAGAAAAGTGTGCCCAAAAAGGAGGAAGTGTTTGGGGGCAGAGGGACCCATACACAAAAACACTCAGGAATGCAGCTCATCTCAGAGGAGCGTGGAATGCACAAAAAGCAAAATAGATTTGTTTGTTTTCAAATGGCCACCGTTGAAGCGGGCACGAGGGAGGTGCAAGGCTCTGCTCTGCTGGGACACAGAAACAAATGATTGTTTACAGCGCGGATGCTGCTGTTGTCTTTTTTGTTTTCCTTTAATTCACTTGTTCTTGCTTAGAAAATAACATTTTCTCTGAAACATCCATGAAAATTACCTGGGGTAAACCAGTTTTATTCTTGTGCCTTTGCCACTGTAGGCGAAGGGTAAGATGAGGAAAGATAAGGCACACCTTTTTGTGATTTGTTTCAGTCCCTCTTCCCCTCATTTTTTTCCCTCCTTGTATGTCAGGCTGTCTGTCTGGTTCTTTCTGTTTTTGCCTCTCTCTGATATCCTTTAACCACGCTGCCATAAAACCCAATACGGAGGTCTATGTGTGTAATCAAAGGGCAAGAAGTGTTTGCATCTCTGTATTAGTGTGAGGGAAGGCGTGCTGCTAAGGAAAAGGGAGGTAACAGGAAAAAACACCAAAAACTACATAGGTTTTAGTCTCCCACGGATGGTTTTCATTTTTCCACTGCATAGCTATTTTTTACCACTTCTGTCTATTTTTGCCTGTGAGCGTCTGCGCTGCTTCCTCCTCTTATCACTGTTACAGCTGTGTGCAAATAAATTTCATTAAGAAACCAGCAATTACCCAAGTTCATTCTATGGAAATGTTACTGGCAAAACCACTTTATTTAATACCAGACCAATGCTGAAGCCTCCCCTGAGGTTTTGTGATGTGTTTATACGTACGTCTATAAGCGTGTGACTCATATGCACTTCTTAAAGGGCAGAGTGCACCTGTCTGGAAGCAAGATAGTGATTCTAAAGAAAACAGATTTTCCTCGTGCTTGAAAAGGAGGTATTCAGAACGGATGAGGAAGATGAGAGATGATGGTGTCATGTGAAATATACAAAAGCGTGATGGTGACTGGAACCACGGTGTCTCTTATACAAACATCCCTACTTCAACACAGCCTCACATCCAATGAAGTGAGATCGTTTGGTCTGTAATTAGACCTGCTTAAGAACAAAATACAGAGAAGTGATTCTTTTTTTCAGTAGTATGCACAGAAGTCTCATTACGGTTAACACGTATTTTTTGATATTGCTGTGACATTACTGTTACATAATAGCATTACACAATGAAGGTTCAGTTCAGTAAGTGACATCTAGTGGTGAACTTGCAGACTGCACGGCTCTGCGTCCAGATTAGCCTCCCTTCCCCACCCTACAGTAGGCGCTTTTGCATTGACCCTCAAAGTGCACAAATATAACTTGCGAATAAAAATTTTCCTAATGGAAAAACAACAATTTTGCCAAAACTCTTGTTTTTTGATTAAACGTTTTTGCGCTGGCAAGAGGTGGTTTTTCGGGCATAGCGAAATTGGTATATCTCGCAAAACTTGCAATGGAAAGACCTTTTTCCGTGACTAGAGTCTCATGAACAAAAAAAAAATGGATGTTGACTGTTACAACAAGCAAAGAAGAAGAGTTTTAAAGGAAACATTGTGTGGACACGCCAGGAAACCAAATCATTTTTGAGTTTAGTACAGGATAGAGGGATAACATATAATAATAATTAATACATCTGTAAATCAACTTAATATTTATGTTTGTTGCTATGTTTATGGAATGACTTCTCGTGTCATTTCGCAATAATAAATAAATGATCGCATCTTTGATTTGATGGAAAAACCAACACTTCTGCTTTTAACAACATTTAGTAAATATCGGTAAAGTTTTTCACATAAGTTCAATGGAAAAACACCTTCTGTCTGTTAAAACTGTGAATGAAAGTACTTGATTAAAGGAGCTATATGTAGTCATTTTATTTTCAAATATTAAATTACCTAATATTATAAAAAAAAATAAAAAATAAAACAAAAGTATTTAGTCACTCAACAGGTTCTCCGTGTTGAGGAAAACTAACGCCAAGTTGTCACCTAATTTCTGTCCTGCAGCTTTGAGACTGCATAAGTAGCTAAAGAGCGGTGTCAAAAAACGTCAAATTATTGTTACATAGAGGTTTGAATGTATGCAAAATAAAACCACTGAAAAATATTGAGACAAGTGAGGACAGAGATTACTTCTACTTTATCTCAGGTATTAAAGTAATATATCATTTTATTTTATTTATTTTTTTAATTTTCTATATTTCCAAAGTTGTTTTCAGAAGGATAAAATATACTGCATTAAGAAACAATTGAGACCAAAAAAAGTGGCAGACTGACACAGCTCTAAATGAAAAGAATGGAGTTTGACGCTGGAAACTAGATTTCTGCTCCTGCTCCTGACTCTGTTTACAAACTTTATACAACTGATCCTTTTGTGCAGATTTTGATGTAGTAGCTGTTCTTGAATACGTAACATTAACATGTGATAGTTTTAATTACATCCCAGAAGCAACATGGCAGCTTCCTTTACCAAGAAACAGTATCATTCCATTATTCTTTACATTTAGTTAGCTTTGCATATTTAGAGTAAAGTTGCAAAAGCAAGGTGTTTATTTCCAATTTCTAGTATTCACCTAATTTCTGTCCTGCAGCTTTGAGACTGCATAAGTAGCTAAAGAGCGGTGTCAAAAAACGTCAAATTATTGTTACATAGAGGTTTGAATGTATGCAAAATAAAACCACTGAAAAATATTGAGAAAAGTGAGGACAGAGATTACTTCTACTTTATCTCAGGTATTAAAGTAATATATCATTTTATTTTATTTTTTTTTTTAATTTTCTATATTTCCAAAGTTGTTTTCAGAAGGATAAAATATACTGCATTCATACTGCTGTGCATATATTCATGCGTAAATAAGGAACCTAAAAAAATAAATATGTTGAATCAACACAAATGAAATATTTAAATTCAGATTCTATTGCATTGTTTTTTAGTTTTTAGTTTAGTTTTTTTTTTTTTTAATCTTCAGCACATTTAGTCCTCTTTGATCCACAAATAAGTAAATGCAAAATAAGTACAACTGGTTGTGAATTGTATTTAAATTTGCCTATTTGTTAAAGCTAATTTTAAAGCTTTCGAGCCCATTAAAATTAGACACCGGCATAGAAGGTAATAATGTCTTAAACACACTAATATAAATCATGAAAATTAACAACAGCTAATGACTTCCAAATCCCATTGAGTTGACTACAACTGTCCAGTAAAACTGAAAAATGAGGAGAGGTTGTGCTGAGGCTCAGGGGTGCATCTTTTTCACTCCACAGAAACAAATGGGCTTATTCCTTGGCATTGAGCCAGTCAGTTACTGAGTTGCTTCACATTATCAGGGTAACAACCACCAGTGTGTCATGGGAACATCATACAGAAGCACTTACATGTTGTTTTCAGCTGCTTGTAGATAGTGGGGTCATCCGTGTTATAGCAAATGAAGGAAGTCAGTGGTAATAGCAAGACGAAAAAGGGTGACTCAGTGGAAGAAAACAGGATCCTGACTTCAAGGTTGTTGACAGAAATAAACATACCAACACGTTTGCACGAGCAGCCAGTGCACTGATAAAAGGGTAACGGAGCATTGAACTATGGGATGATGTTACGTTTCTAATCTCATTTTAGTCGGATTTCAGACCATACTGCCCGTCCAAAAAAATAAATAAATAAATGTTTTGTTTTTTTTTTTTCTTGGCAGTTCTTGGTTCAACTGGACTGGTTTAGCTCACTTTGAAAAGAGCTAAACCAAGAACTGCCAAGAAGAATGACGACCTGGGCAAATGAGAACCTACAGATAAATACAATTACATTTAAATTAAAAAAAGGTTGCCACCTGGACTTAACTCAACAGGATACTCAGATAAGATCATTTCTCTGGGAAATTACTACAGCTTTCAGCTTCAGCGAGTTCAGTGGTCCTATTATTTTTTGTCATTCAATTATTTTTTATTACCTCCGCCAAGGAGGTTATGTTTTCATCGGGGTTTGTCTGTTTGTTTGTTTGTTTGTTTGTCTGTTTGCAAGATAACTCAAAAAGTCATGGAAAGCTTTAGATGAAATTTTCAAGAATTGCTGATACTGGCACGAGGAACAAAAGAATTTTGGTGGTGGTCCGGGGGGTGGGGGGGGTGGCTGATCTGCCTTGGCGGAGGTCTGCGCTTTTCTAGTTTTATTATTAAAACTTGTACAGACAATGGTAAACCATCATCTTTTTTCAATTTTAAAAGGGTCCAGACTAAACAGCCTTGTAGCCTTAAAAAAACAGTTATCAGTGAAGATAATTAACATGATATCATGAATTGCATACAGATAACACACCACTTTTAATTGGCGTGTTATCTGTACACATTATAAGCTTTCAGCATGTATGTTCACAGTGCGTAAAATAACGCAATTAGCAGTTAGAGTTAGGTTTAGGGTTAGGGTTAATGATGTTGGATAACATGTGAAAGGATCAAAATGCATACGTATAGCACGCCATAACAACTGGTGTGACATACAATGCGATTTCATGAGACCCTAACCCTAACAGTCTGGGATAATTGTAAAAAAAGAAATAAACTCTTAAATGTGATGACAGGCATAAAGACTGGACAGAAGTTCATTGTTTGGTTATTTATTCAGTGTAGTACATGAAAGAACAAAATGTGTATTCAGCTCACAGCAATAAGGTAAGAAATAGGATAGAAATAGTAAAAGTAGGTGGATGAAGTGTTTACCCATCATGCCATGTGCCTACAGTACAATCCTGTGGGGGCAGAGTTATGATCTGGGGTTGTTTCGGTTGGTCCGCTCTAGGTTCAGTTGTGTTAACTGACAACCTGAATACACTGAATGACCAGGTTTTTCCAACAATGGATTTTTTTTTTCTTCCCTGATGACAAGAATTCATCAAGCCCAGATTGTTAGAGTGGTTCAGGGAGCATGAGACATCATTTCACACATGGATTGGCCACCACAGAGTCCCGACCTGAGCCTCATTGAGAATCTTTGGGATGTGCAGGAGAAGACTTTACACAGTGAGCTGACTGTCCAGTCACAAATACAAGCCCTTGAAACTGGGTTCATTTTGGTACCTGGCACTTAAGCAGGTTTTTAGACCCATTAATAAAAGGGAAATTCAGACACATTTCCCCCCAGGATGTACCCAATGATGACCTCAGATAAATGAAAAAAAAAATGTATACTGTTGGTCTGAGCCATCCTAAAATTAATTAATTTTTAGTAAAATATTGGAGCCAAAAATAGGGCCAAAATTGGGACAGGAAAAGCTACCTAAATGTCAGTGCATTTGATCTGGAACATATGGCTGTAAATGGCCTTATATACTGCTATAAATAAAGACACTGTGTTAAATTTGTCGATCCTAGTGGTTTTTCTAATCCAGACATGTAAATTTTCATGAATCTCAGCCTCATTCCAGGTTTTGTGTGTAATCCATCGTGTCCACTGACGTTACATGCGAAACCTGCCCATTTAAACACAAATAAATCATGAGTGATTTTGCAACAGCTGTCATTTTTGTGAAACACTCTGCCTTGCATAATTAGTTTGATTCCCAAAATGTGCCTGTGAAAGAATAAAAAGATATTCAAAAAAATAGTAGCGCCTAATTTTCGTGTCCTTTTTACCGTGTTACATGCAGATTTTTGTATAAAAAATAATATAAAAATGTGTTTTATCTGAAAAATAGTTTCTCTTTTATCTCAGTAAATATTTATTTTTAAAACAGACCCAAAGTGATTCCGAACTTGCTTCATTACATTAGTCTACATCTGGGTTGAATTTTCGCCCCCATGTCCTGTTTTTAGGACCAGTTTCATAAAAGCACCCAATTATGAGTGGAAATAAATACTGTATAATATAATAAACCTTCCTGAAAGGCTGCCCAGGCAGTACAAAATAAATACCAAATTTTATAAAGTCTGATCCATCAATTCATGAGATGTGCTGGTCTTTCACACACACAGACAACAATACACTTCTTTGTTGTGCACAGGATAATTAAATGTGACTGACTATGCATACATTCATACATTCAATATGTTCAATAACAAGGCTGAGGTCTAGAGGATAGGAAACGATTCCCAACTGAGCTGAAAGGACAGTAACCAGTGTTTAGGAAGCACCTGACCAAATACTATTATTCAACCATGCATTCAACGCTCTTTTACTATCCATTCCTTAACAAGCATCGACTTCCAAATGGGACACGCATTGACTTCAGAGGGGACTGTCTCTAAGAAGTATGGCCTTGGTGGGGGACAAGTATTGACTTCAAAGGGCACACGCTTTATTCGATTCCAATGGGGTACATTCAAAACAGCATTAACTTCAAATGAGTTATCCTTCATAGTTTATTGACTTCAGACGGAGAAAAAGAGATGAACAGCAATACAGCCAGGTACCGATACACAACCCTTGAAAAAGTGTATGATACTCACGTCTGCTGAATGATAAACACAATGAAAAGAAAACCTAAACCAGATTTTCACTATTTGATCCAAAGCGGAGTTTGACAAATTCAGACCAAAAGCTACTTTTTAGCTCTTTCAACACAAAGGCACCTTTTATTTATATTTATTTATTTTTTGCTCCAAGGCCCTTTGGTCATACAAGAAAAACTTTGTTTAGCAAGCATTGCTTTATATTCAGCGAGTACTGAATTTTGCCACGAGTGCTAATATTGAAAGAACGAGAAAAAACTAATTAAGCCAAAGTTGGTTTTTCAGGCAAAATTTAAAGATCAAGGTGCTTAAAAGCTTGTTAAGAGAATGTAATGATTTAGGATTTTTTAATCACGAATTTTAGACAGCCACTGGGAGACATGCCTTAATAATTAAATAAAGACTTAGTCATTTGTAAGCTCAATAAATAATTAAAAATATTACATGCTTACTTCTCATTCTTCTCTAACCTGTATATTGTCTAATTTTGTATACTTCATGCATCCTGTTCTTTATAACCAGTACCACAAACATATTAACATGTCAACACTGGTTCTCTGTATCATTCGTTCTGCAGGCGCTGGCTCAGTAAATCCATGGTTCAGGGTTCAGACTCAAGGAAACAAATGTTAAATACAATAGAAAAACACAAATCACACACTATTCAGGAACTCCATAGCAGCAGCAATAAATGAGTTTTTATGTGTACCGGTTCTACATCTGTGACCAGACTGAGGCATCATGAACTCAGACCATAGAGGGCGGCTGGGGTCATTCAGAGCCGACCGGGTCTTATTCAGAGTTCTGACCTTATGCAGGCGTGTAAGATCATTCAAGGTCACATCTGCGATTCTGCAGCACGCCTTCACAATACCCTGGAGTCTGTGTTTATGGACAGTGACGCTATAATATTCAGTCACTTTACAGGACAATGAAAAAAAAAATCACATCAGAAAGGACTTTCTACGCAAACGAGTCAGAGTTTGATCAGACATGGCTGGTGTGAATGTTCCCTTAGACTCTAGTCTCCCTAAAATAGTAATATAAAATAATTCTCGAAGCCACTCCTTGATCATAACAACTATGAAATAAATACATTTTATTCTACATTGGGTAAGAAAGTCAAGAACAAATTTCACAGCTATATATTCATCCATTTTTTTTTTCAGTTGAATGAATTTAAGTTTTTATTAGTCGTAGTTTGTGTTGCTTTAGGTCAGTATAAACTCATAAAAACCCAAACATTCACTGTCGACCAAAACCACCTACTGATGTAAATGTCTAATACCTGTTGATCCACTAATCCTATCAATGCATGTAAATAATTGGTGAAAAATGCAGTTTGTCATCTTTTTATGATCATCAGATTTGACCCGTTTGGACGTTCAGGGGCTCCGTAGTGAACGTGGAAACACCGTCATCTTCTACAACATTGATTCACCAGTGAAACCCATAGAGTTTGATCAATGACAATGAATGGAGACATGCTCAGTTGATGATATATTTGACTGAAAAAGTCATGTTTTATCTGTTTTGATATAATGTTTGAATTTACTCTGAGCTTTAATGAACATTTAAATTACATATAGGAGATAAAATATAAGAAAAACCATGATTTACAGTGAAAAAATGTAAATGCAGAGGATAATGTTATTATAAATGGTGATAAATCACTTAAGAAAGGTTAAATAGAGAGAAAAATGTATTTGGGAGCTGCCACAAAATTAGCTCTGGGTTTTTATTGGTTAAAGCTGCACACCTCTGCAGGGGTCTGTGAACTACCAGCAGTCCATGTTTGGTCTTATTTGTGCAGTTATTCAAAACAGCAACATGCAAAAACACACACATAACAGTAAAAACTCAAGTGTTTAAGCATTATACAATTGTTGATATCGCCACACTTTCTGATTAAATCACAGATATCGTATAAAAAAACCAGACTTTGACTCTACAGAAGCACATACCCACATGCCTCACAGCTCTCTATACTGAAGAGATCAGAGAAAAAATAGACACCACAGAACACTGACAAGGGGATACATGCCCGTCACTGTGAGTTTGTGTATCTATCCTTAAACATAAATACACAGCACCCCGGGAAACTATATATTTTACAAAATAAAACAATGCAGCATATTCATAAATAAAAGAAGGGTCAGGGCCAATTTATCAAACTCCCTCCTGACTTCAAGCTCACTTTACACTCTCTCTTATTCTTGTCTTTTCTTTCCACAACAGTAAATCCCCTCTCTCTCGTCTCCTGGTCATGAGGTTTTGTGGAGAAGCAGATAGTCTGTGACATCCCAGTGAAGCAGCCAGCCTGATTCTAACCTCCCCTCTCCAACCGGGACAAAAAACAAAAAAAAAAAAATACATGAAAATAAATGTATGCTCATAACTGTGTTGACACATACAGTACATACTCTATGTATTCCTACTGTTGTGAGTATGTGAATAGAATAAACATTAATCCACAAATCTTAACAAATATCAGATCGATTTTTCAACACTTCAACAAAAGAACAGAATCATCTGATAATTATGATTACTGTGCATTTTCTTTACAAGATGAAGAGAAATAAATCAATTTGAGCAATAAAATGCGGTAATAATTTTTTAAAATATATTTTTTAATAATTATTTAAAAAATACTATGTGTGCTTTCAAGTTCTATGAGAATATAAACTGAAAGGAGATTCAACAAACTGCTCATGTAATTCTGACATCATGCAATGTATTAATACTGACGTAAAAACACACAGTAAGGGTGTGGCCAGTCAGTTCCGGTCTGTCTCGAGGCCTCGTTTTCCCAGAGCTGTCTTTCTACCTAGCTGCTCTAAATGTGACATGACAGATGCAGGGTCACTGCCTTCATTTATGACATAGGCACCAAAAACGAGGGCTAAAATCATGCTGCAATTATTGCCACTTCATGGCTGAGTTAGCTGTATGCTAACCCCAGGCTAGCCTTAGGTAGTCCTAAACGCAATGATGATTCACTGACTTTGAGCCTGTTTAGGGACAGGAAGTGTGTGTGTCTATGTGAGTGTGTGTCCTTCTATTCTGTTGGAGGCTTTCGACCTGAATGCACACTGACCCATGAGGAGAGAAAATGAGATGGTAGAGGCAGCTTTTTGAGGGTTAAAGCAGTAGAATTAGGTTAATATTAGGGTCAGGGTTACACGTCATGATAGCTTTAATTAAGGAAAGAGTGTTGATTAGCGGATGTGTATGATACTACGTCAGCTGGTTAAAAACATGACCAGCAGGGATTTGACAGACAATTATTTAGTGAGAGCCTCCAAATACAGTGTCAAATTCCTTCTCTGGCCCCTTTCTGCTCAGTCTCTCTCGGCTTCTGTTTCCCCCGCTGTAGCTGTTGGCTCTTGATCTCCACTTCCTAGGATGTGGTCTAATAGGCAAAAAAATAGGTTCCATGTCTTTCCTTTAAACCTTTTGCTTGATGTTGAGGGATAATACCTGGAGGACAAGATGTGAAGGAGAATTTATAAGGACTTCTAAGCTAAAGACACCTGCTACTAAAATTATTTGTTATGGATACAAATTAACTTTATTTATCCCGAGGGAATCTCATTAATGACAACAAATGTTACTGATGTTAATTTGTCCTGAAAAAGGCCTAAGCAAATCTTATATATTATACCAAATGTGTTATTACTATATTGTTTCATGTAGAAAATTCATGTGAAATAAAAAGCAAATATTGGCTCAGTTACAAAAAAAATAAGAAAATGGTTATCACATTAACAGAGATTGCTCCTTTTCACCCTGTTTGTCCAATTACAACTGTTAGTCCCAAATGGCTCTTCAGTAAGCCCCTCCCATAAACAGCTTCTGTCCAATCATACGTTAGCAACTGTAACCGGGCATGGCAGGGCTGTCACACTTTCAGAACAAATAAACATCAAAGCAGTGTGCGAATGGATAGACATGTGAAGAGATATATCGTTTGTTTTATGACATTTTAGTAGCTAAATGATCAGTCACAAATAGAACAGATATTCTCAAGCCAATAAAATCAAACATATGCAATAATGGTTCTGAAATATTGATGAGACGTAGACATAAAGACTGCAATGTGCATTTCTGAGCTAGAAAATACCTTATTCCTAGACAAATTCCCTAATTAATATCAATAAAAACTCCTTTGGTTGCTCTAAGGTCAGTTTAGCCAACATGAGCTGGTACAGCTGTAAGCAATGTATAAAAAAAAAAAAAACATGTAAAAAAACGAATTGATTGTACATTGGATTTATTTAATTAATAGTAGGTTTGAAGGTATAACATGGGTTGTGTTTAGATTACTGTTCAGTTTTATGTCCACAATGCACAGGTTTCCTCTGCGCCCTCTAGTTTCCCCCCACCATCAAAAAAACAGGTTCATATAGGTTATTTTTCCTATCAGTGCCCTGATCATATTTTTTACATTATGTGATACACAACCACCAAACTTAAAGTTAGTTAACTAACTAAATAATGTGTACTTAGGAAACTGATATTAGCAGTATATACTGTATTGGTTGATCAAATTAATACTACACTGTGAAGATGGTTTGTCTAATGACTTCTGGGTACCTCTCGCTGCTATTTCATAACTGCTTTTGCAGAAATTTCCAATAGTTTTTTTGGGAATATCAGTCCGATAACACTGAAAATGCTATAGGGTGACAAAAAAGCTTGACAGGCATGGCAACAGTAACTAAGGTGGGCAGGGCTTAGTGAGGGGTAAATTAGTTTGATCATATGAAAATGAAAATTTTAAGACATGCCTAACATGTGCATCTTTATTATTATTATTATTATTAACTCAGTATGTTTCGCATCATAATATACACACAGAATGTAGGATTAGCATTAGCATTAGCACACATACAAGCACTTGGGGACAAACTGCAGATCTTCACCAGCACTGTGGTCAACAGTAGAATCAACCTATGTACCGTTTTTTTGACGGTGTGGGAAACAGGAGAACTTAGAGGAAACCCACATGGCACAGAGAGAACAGGGAAACTCAACACAACCCAGGTTATGCCTTCAAATCTACTATTAAACATATAAATCCAATGTGCAATCAGTTGGTTGGAAAAAAAAAAGCCAGACTCTTCATTTTGTGTAGCCTCATATTAGGACTTTACCAGTCATCTGCAGACTCTCAGCCCTCTCCCCAGTATCTTCTACCTGCTCTGGGTGTGGTTACTATGCTGTTCTCTGCCTACCTCATAGCTGATGTACCATCTCCTGCCTGGTTCCTGCTTGGGTTGTTTATTCCACTGTGCTGGTTTCCAGATCACTGACCTCTGCCGACCGGACCTTACCTCCAGTCTGCCCCTTACCTGGTTGTCTGCTTCTCGGCTCCATCTTTGCTCTCACCTCACCGCAGTGAATAAATCTCATTCTAAACCCCTGTGGTTTGAGTCTGTATAATCCTTGTGACAATAGAGAAGAGGGATTGCTCTGTCCATCCCTGTGTCCATGTTGTGTAATTGTGTCCACGCACAGGCACCCTTTTGAGAGCTATGTCATCTTCACCTTAAATTAATATAAAGTGAGAGGTGGAGGCCCGTTTTCAGGCGATTAGTCTGACCTCCAGTATTAGCTCTTTATTTCCCTTGGTAGTGAAACATATTAGACCATCCTCCAGCCCTTGAGCTGTGAGAGTTGGCTCTGCACAAACACTAACACTGTCATACTCAACACACACAGACGAAGGTATGCCATAAACATACACATGCAGCAAAGAATGAGCTCCAATAAATAAATAAAAGTCTGATACATTCCAAATTGGATTCTTAAGGTTATCAGCTTTCAGGCCAACTCATCTGCAAAAAAAAAAAAAAAGAGGGGGGGGAGTTGTAGGCTCTTGAATTCTAATGCTCGTCACTTTTCCGCCTAAATCCGGCATTTTAATCCCAGATCAGCTAAGTCCAGTCGTCTGGAACAAATAGCATAGGAACGCTGACAAGAAGACGGGCAAAATGTCAGAAAATCCATAGGAATTCTATATGCTTGGAGTAAGCCTCGATGGGAACTGCCGATTAACACCACACTCGTGAAATACAGCAGCATGAGTGGCACTTGGATTAAAAAAACATATATAGTGGAAGGAGTTATTCTTCTTCCTAGAATACAGACTTAAACTGGAAAGATGGAGGGGATTGAGAGGGTTGGTGCAGTCCCAAATGCATAATTTGCCTCTTTGAGCCTCACCTGTTCTCTGAGGCTGAAATTTATCTAGCAGCTCCTGCAGGGGGAGGGGGATAATATTAGGAGCGTTTGAGCTGAAGGTTTTATCTTAAGGTCAGGTTTTACATATCATACCCACACAGACAAAAATTATGCTAACACAGTTGTTCAGAAATTGTTGCGTCTTAAGCTCACAAAAAAAATGTACGTACAAAAGTTGGTTGAATTTCTCCCAAAGTGTTCTTGGCATGTGCACACATAGATGGATGTAGCTGGACGCATACTCACAAACAGCGTTAGTGACAGTACCTATCTGACACCCACAGTAAGTGACCCCGGTTAAATATGTAATGGCTGCTTGTCCCACACTCAGGATTAATGGGCTGTGTAAAGAGGAGATAAAGGCACATCATTACCACATACACTCATACACATGTGCACACACACACACGTGAATTAAGATAAAAAACATCATTAAGAGCGGGGAAATCTGTGAATATGCGGTTTGCTTCAAGGACCGCCTGGGTATTTTACATTTTTGAGTGGATATTTTCTTTGTATAAGATTATTATACTGTGTTTCTGGTGGTAACACAGCCAAATAAACAGTGTCTAAAAGAAATGTAAAACTACAAAGAGTAAGAAAAAAAAAAAAAAAACTAGAGCGATGGGTAAATTCTTGAAATCACTTTCAGTAGTGGATACATTAAGTTTATGTTCAGTCAATGATAGATTTGACTGAAACTTCACTTATTTCTGATATAATAGTCAGCTTTAACCTATAAAGACCTAGCGCTACTTTCATGTCACTTCCCAAATAACATTTTCTCTATATCTAACCTTTCTTAAGTGATTAATCAGCATTTGTTTATAATAATGTCTTCTGTATTTTGTATTTTATCAGTAAATCAGATATTTTTCAATATGTAATTCACTGATCATGTGGATGCTCATAAAAGCTCAGATCACAGTTGACGGTTATTGTATCAAAAACAGAGAAAACTGCAAAAAAAAGTGACTTTTTCAGTCAAATATGCTATTAACTGAACATAAACACATTGTCTCCATCCGCTATCACTGATGAAACTCCATGGGTTTTACTGGGGAATCAATGCTGTAGAAGATGATGGCTCTACCATGTTCACCACGGAGTCTTTGAACGTCCAAATGGGTCATATCTGATGACTATGAAAAAATGAAAAACTGCATTTTACACCAAATATTTACATGTATTGATAGGATTAGTGGATCAACAGGTATTAAACATTTTAGATCAGTAGATGCTTTTGGTCATTGATGGATGTTTGGATCTTTATGGGTTAATCTGAGCTTGTATAACCATTGGCATGACCAGTGAATTAAATATAGGAAAATGAATGATTTTTTTGCTTAAAAAAAAAAAAAAGCAAAGTACAGAGTATAAAATTAGAAGAAATGGTGATGAATCATTTAAGCAATGTTAAATCTATGGAGAAATTAATTTGGGAACTGACACAAAAGTAGCACTGGGTCTTTATGGGTTAATCCAGTGTTTTTCAACCTTGGGGTCCAGACCCCCCCGTGGGGTCGCCTGAAATGTCTAGTAATTGATAAAAATGTTTAAAAAAATTACTACTAAAAAATATTTTTTTAATGATTCAATACATGTTTTGTTATAATTAAAACACCACACACTTACTAATAAAAATCCAGTTCAAATAAAACGCAGAATATAATATTTGAGAGAGCATATCTTGATTGACCCAGTCATGAGACCGCATACGTTAGCTACAACACTTCAACCATCCTGGACACATTTGCAGTCTGAAAAACGGACCCAACAGAGAATTCGAAGATTTCTTCACCTGCCTGGCCCCACTAAGACATCTCCAAGAGAAAAATGTCTCTGTTTTGAATGTCTGGGGTCGCCAGAAATCTGTGATTTTAAAATGGAGTCATGAGCCAAAAAAGGTTGGGAACCACTGGGTTAACCATTGGAAAGCTATTTATGTCACGAGGTAAGCTGATGAGAGTAATGCATGCATTATATGTGAAAGATAGAAAACCTGAATAACTTTACTGCTCACATGTTGTCTGGAGATGTGCCTCTTTTTGTTTTATTTTTTTTTAGTTTTCCTGCATAGTGACTGCTGATGGATGACCTATTTAAGCAGATGTCTTATTTTAATGGACATCTCTATGTATATATATATATATATATATATATATATACACATATGAATACAATTTATAGGGCTTTGATATAAATTGAGTTCTGTTCAGTTAAGCTTCGTCAAGTGCATGTTTCATTGTATTTCATATTACTTTTTTGGTTTACTTCAGCTATGATGTCATTCATTTTATAAATAATATCTTATTTATTTTTATAGAAATGGGTCCATCCTGAGTTGGTCAGGCCTCCTCACATCCAGCCACTCCATTACTGTTCTTTTTTTGAAAAATGTGACCCCTTTCACATTAGCAAAAGACTATGTATTATTCTACCTCTGGGTGAAGTTTTCCATTCAGTCGTATCCTTCATGAACACTTTGAGGTCCGAAAAGCAGTTTCATGCACAGATACACAGTTTTGAATCTCATCAAAATGTCCTAAAATGTGTTTTGTTCTCTTGTATTGTTTCATGTTTCATACCCTACTGCACAGTCAACTGCTCCCTTTTTCTATTATCTCAGATATGAAACCCACGGTTCTCTTTTTTTTTACGCGTGTGATCCAAATTTCCCAGCAACCACAGACATGAGAAATGCAAGTAATATATGTTCACCATACAGTCTTTTATGCAACACTTATTCATTTGTCCCTGTAGATGTGGTATGTGCGTAATCTCCTTAATAATACATAACAGGAATAAAGCTACTTATTCCATTATTAACAATTTGGTGTTAAGGGACATCCACGGTTTATTCTGTGTCATAAGCTGGTATGCTACATGGTCACACTCACTTGCACACTCTCTCATGGATATTCATGCACAGGCGTAGTTGAATACTGATAAATCCATGCCTATATTCACTGATATAATTGCTGACATGAACAAAGAACATGGCAGTGACTGAAGGTGACTGGAGGGTGGAAGGTGTACCTTTGATTGTACCTGAGTGGATGTAAATCATTCAGGAGACAAGGATGATGATGCTGATGATGTGGGTTGTCTCCTTGTACATCACCTTCTGATGATAAACACCATCAGACAGAACAGGTGGAGGTTATTGTCTTGTTAGTAAATGGAAGGAGATGACTGGAGCTCAGAGACTCGTCAAAGATGGACCCATATATGCAGCCTGACTGGCAAATCAGGTAGAATACACAGAATATGTGCATCATAATATGTGCTGATAATGTTTTGCTTATTGTACTTTACCACTGATGCTTGATTTGATCCTCTCTTTTGTAAAATGCTTTGGATAAAAGCAACTGCTAAATGCAATGTAATGTAAATGCTTCACACTGCGAATAATTAAATGAAATAACATGTGAAATACAATATGAGAATAGAATAGAATAGAATAGAATAGAATAGAATAGAATAGAATAGAATAGAATAGAATAGAATAGAATAGAA
>JAPQRP010000006.1:16462918-16474397 GCA_037367295.1 Apogon hyalosoma | reverse complement strand
TGGATCGATTTAATCAATTTTTTGTTGCAGCACTAGAATAGAATAGAATAGAATAGAATAGAATAGAATAGAATAGACTCTTTATTTTGTCAGTAGGCGTTCACACATGCAAACATGTCTTCTGCCTTTCACCCATTACTAGATTATGTATCACACAGTGCATGTCAGGAGCAGTGGGCTCGCCGTATCAGGCACCCGGGGAGTAATTGGGGGGGGGTTAAGTACCTTGCTCAAGGGCACATCAGCCAACAACTCTCTGCCAGTCCAGGGAATCGAACAGATGACCCTTCGGTTACAAGCCAACTCTCCAGCCACCTAGGCCACGCTGCCCATATTTATCCACGTTAAATAAGGAAGGGAATAAAATTCAGTGATAACACCATGACACGTTTCCTGCAAATAAAAATCCAAACAGGAGTCTGAAAGTCTTAAAGACAAAGTCAACATCCAAGTCTAAAGATCCTTTTAGTCCTCTGATTTGTGTGAAAATTTACAAGTGTAATTATTCCCACACCACAAATGATTATCTGTTCAAACTGTATGAATGAAAATGTTACAAAAATGATTAAATGGTTTGAAATAAAAGCTTTGCACAACAACACAAAAGACAAATGTCATATTTAGCAACTAAGCAAGGTCACACACTTTTATATCTAATGAGTAAATATGTCAGTGTTTGAAAGCAAATATTCAATACCCAGGGAAATTTGCTTATTTGCTTTCTTGTCAGAAGTTAGATGATGAGATACTGTTCTCATATGTATGAGTAATAATAAGCCGAAGCCTGGCAGCTCAAGCGTATAAAGCCTGGACAGAGGGGAAACCACCAGAGTGGCTCTGTGGAAAGGTGACAAAATGCGCCTGCAGGCACCTTGAGCTGTAACTAATTATCTTGTTGTCCCTGTTTGTTTAATTTGTACAAAAGCTGAAGTGTGAAGAAAACATGTTCTGACTTTGTGTGTTTATGTGCTAAAATCATTTTTAGCCAAAGAATTGATGTTTCCTGGCAACTGCATGACAAGAACTTGTTCCTTTTCTGTTTCCACTCAGCGGACGGTCAGCTTGATTCAGATACAATATTTAATAGACAGATATAAGAGTCTCATCTCAGCCTGAAAGAAAATTATGATTTACTGACAATGCTCAAATATATTTAACACCTGGAGGATCTGTTGTCTTTCTGTACTTGAGCCTAGGCCACAGCAAAAACAAATATATGAAACACTTGGATATCATATTTATTAAAGCAAATGTAACGTCAAATTATATTTATTCGAGTCAGAGACAAGTATCTGTCATTTCATAAATAATATTCTATGGATGAATGAAACCATTTCATTTGCGAACACAAATGTTTCAAGCCTTTATTTACAATTGCATTTATGATACTATATTGTGCATGGATTAAATAATATCTTACATTATTATAGTTATATTGGTTTTGTCTATTTTAATGAAATTACATACTACTGTATATTAATTAATGCATGAAGGACATGTTGCTCTTTTTTCATTTATTGTCATCTTACCCTGTCCCTTTAAGTGTGAGGTAGCCTCAAAAATGCAAAATACCCTCATTTCATCCATTCTGGCCTTGACACTAATGAAACATAAATATGAATATTTGCCACTTCTGCAATTAAAATCCTGTAAATATTATATACTGTACCTTTAAAACTTTTTTTTTTTTTTTGGTCACCCGGAGGGATAGTAAAGAGGTCTGCTCACTTGCTGCTGCAGGCTCCTGGGATATCTCTATGGTAACACTGGCTATGTAAATCCTGTGTTTTCCCATCATTTTTGTGTGAGTGTGAGCGTAACATGCAACTTATCTGCTAGTGTTTATCACAGCTCATTACCACGACAACGAAAAAGTCAAATCCTCTTACGCCAATGAGCTGCATTTACATTTACCCAAGTGCTCAAGGGAGAGAAACCTCATTCACGAGTACACACACACAAAAATACACATGCTGATAGGTTACACACACTGTTTAGATTTATCCCAATACACAAGGGAGATTCTAACTCATTATGCTGAGGACATGTTGGCTGGTGAGATGCTTAAGCTGAGGCCAGTGCTGTGAGTCCACCAGAGAATTTAGACTTGGCTCCTTCATTGCCTCTTATTTACCCATCTCAGGCAGGGACCGACTACATCTGATAGCAGTCTGGCCACCTAGTCATTTTGGAGACACAAAATCAGACACATCAACATGTTTTATGCATAAACACATAAACAGAGTAACACAGGCAGACAGAAATACACATACACCCACTCACAGTTATTTAAATGATGAAAATGCAGACATGGGAGTAGAGGTGGCGAAATGAGATGAGGCGACACTGTCATTGCCCATGGGCTTGTCTTATGGTTAGACAGGCGCACACACACACACACACACACGCACACACACACTTTTGGCTCGGATAAGTAACAAGATGGCAGCTCTTATTGAATTGATATCAATATTTGGCCAGAAAGATATTTACACTCCCCTTTAATCAGGGGGAACAGATGGCCCTAAGGTCTGTGAACTGTGTCCATCCCTTTAACCAAGCACCAAGCGCTGGCAGATTTAAGAATCGAAGGCAGCTCAAAAGAGTGACAGGCTAAGAAAAGGCTAATAAAGAAAAGACATTAAAAAAAAAAAAAAAAAAAGGGACTTTAATGTTTTATGCTAACTGCACCGGTAGTTCTAACGACCTAGAGGCAAATGTAGAATCTTCTGCAACAAGTAAACTCAGTTCACCATATTAAAGTATGCAACGAACACTGCAACTTGTGCTTCCTGTACAAGATGTTGAGGATGTTATTATGAAAAATGAAGCTACAGTGAAGAACATTCACAAAGGCTTTTCAGCATTCTCTTTGTCCTAAACCTGTGTAATCTTACAGTTCGCTATGTCTAGACAAAGCCTACAACCCCGTCATTAGAAAATACAATATGCTCTGATTAGGGCTGTTGCTGATTCTTAATTCTCCTAATTTGAAATTAATGAGTGACTTTATTGAGTACAGTAGTCACATGATTTACAATACCTGGAGAGGTTGTATTTTGCTAATATGGTTAGCTATAAACATGGGATTTCACAGTCAGAGATGCAAAGTGAACATTCTGGTCACAGAATTTTGATGAAACCCTGGAACACCACTGTGTGTCTCTCCTGCGGCACTGTTGACAGGCTGTCAGCTGAGCAGTCAGTCACACTGGACAGAGGAGTTTGTAGCAGCCTCTGGTTCAGATGGAGTTGAGTCGACTTTTCTGACATTCACCACCAGAGTTGGAGCTGCAATCAGAAAAGAGCCACGCTGCTCTCTGTCTGACTGCCCTCACTTTCAATCTCCCTTGTCTATTTCTGTTAGAGGTAGTTTTGTGGTGAGATAATACTGAGACAAGGCTTGGTTTGTAAGTGTTTATAGTCTACCGTGCTGTTGGCTTGTATTGTTTGCTGAAATCACAAAATGACAGCCAGTGTCTGGTCTTTGAGCACCACGTTTTATGGTTCAGCCCTTGCACTGAAAGCATGTGTTTATAAGGTGTCATTTATTGTCAACTGCAACAAATCAGTGACATACATGTATGATTATCTTATTAAGGGTTCCACAAAAATGTTAGCAAAAACCAGTAGTTGGACAAAGATTTCCCATAATACATGCTGTAATGAAACTTTAACCAAATTAATTAGTTTATTGGTTCTCAATGTTGTGTCATCTGAAATTGCTTATATAAGACTGTGCATACGGTCTCTTGCTGACTAACAATACAAACTGACAAACTATAGGCTGGGGCGCCGATAAGGGGGGGGAAACATGACAAATTCATGGGGTTCATTCTTAGAGTTGTGGAAGGGGCCCAGTGGATATAGGTTTGAAGTTGTGAAAAATTTGCAAAAGATCCGCTGTATAAGAGAGGTATAGAAGTCGGGATGCGAACGTTGAAAGCATGTTAAGTTTCGTTTTCACGATATTGTTAGTGAAGTTGTTTATGGCGCACACCCCCACTTACATAACCCCCCCCTCGATCCGACACATTGCGAAGATAGTGAATTTCTGTAGGGTCCACAACGATTATGCTTTCATGTGGTGGTGCCCATGACTATAGGCATGTCTTTAACCTCACAAATACATGCAGTTATTTGTTAGTTTGATTCCAGCCATACTGTCAGCTGAAGGAACACAATGTATTAAATGCAAAACAACAGTGAAGCCCCGGTTTGAGTAAAATGACCTGAACATCTGAGGAGTATGAGTTAGAAAAGCTGCCCACTTTCTTTGTGGAAGATGAGGTTTTATGTATTCCACTCCCTCTGTATCCACAGCTGACAGTCAAAGATGGGGCAACTAAAGAAAGTTCAGGACGATCTTGTTGAGCACCAGGTCTTATGCATGTGACAGCCTCAGGAGAGGTTAGATCAGTGTTTCTCAACAGGGGCGGTACCACCCCCCAGGAGGTGTTGGGACATTTTCGGGGGGCATTTCAAATGAGAAAGCTGAGGGGGGCTCAGGCACAAATGAGAGTGTTAGTCTCTGTTGTACATTAAAACATTATACATCATTGCCCCCCCCCCCCCCAATGTAAGGAGCCCTTGTCTGACATATAACAGAGGCACATACTCCCACCTGGTCTTAGGGTTAGGGTCACCTGTTTTCGGGGGACGCCAGGTGGCCAATGATGAGTTGAGGTAGGCTTTACCTACTGAGCTATATAACCCACCATGTCCTCCACAAACAGGTCAGTTGCGTTACTTATAGAATAATGTATCCCACCATCGCAATTTTTTTCAGGGACAGGGAGGCGGCAGGAGGAAAGTGGGTGTTTGTTCAAAAAAGGTTGAGAAACACTGGTTTAGAGTATCTCTAGAGGGAAAATGTGGCCCTTCACTAATATGTCAACAGGAAAACATGAAACAGACAAGACAAGGACAGACCAGTGGCAGCTCTAAAAAAAAATTAAACAGGAGCTTGATAAGTGGCAGAAGGAGAGGGGGCACCTGATTGAATTACAACAGAGCAAAATTAAAATGCTCACGGCCAGTTTGAGGATTGCTGATGATGAAAGTCAGCTCAGAAAAATGGCAGGGGAGAGGTTTCTTCACTAGAGGAAGTTAAGACTTGTCATCAGGTGAAAGTTCCTGAGCAGTGGACCAAAGCTGAACAGCTATGTAACTACCAAGTGAAGTGCCACACACGGTACGAGACAGGTTTAACTAGAAGCAAAAGGAAATCACAATGATCAGCACCAATGAACGTCCACTGGCAGCACCGGAGGAAGATGGGACGCTCCCTTCTAGAAAGCAGAAGAAATCAAAACACTCAGCAGCAGCTTTACACACCTTCAATGGCTGGCTGAAGCATACCTTCAATGCCTGCAAAGAGGAAAAAAACACAGCTCCTCTGTAACTTTGAAAACCATTGGATTGCACATCACATCAACGTTCAAGAGCTGCCACAGGGAGGAGGAAGAGGAGGAGGACAAGAAGAAGAAGAAGAAGAAGAAGAAGAAATGCTAGGGGAAAAAACCTGGAGATCTTCATAACACCCCAAACCCATAAACCCCTAACCCACCTTGTCCCCAGACCCCTCTTACCCCTTACTCCCCTTACCCCTTGCACCCCCCTAACCCCCTAACCCTGAACTCCACACACCTACACACTCAGTCATCCATGGAAAAGGGACCCCTCATTGAATTGTCTTGGAAATCCACCCTATGTTCTAATGTTCACTGGACCTTAGAACATGAGCTAGGGCTGGACCATCTAGAAAAGTGACATCTCACATGTAACAGGATCTAGAAAAGGGACTAATGACAGGTTTACAAAAGATCAGCAAAGTGTATATTTATGAGGCTGTAATTACATGAAGAAAGAAAAATTCTGGGAAGGTTTTGCTTGATTTGCGGCAAAAAAAACATTCAATAAACAGCAGTGATGGAAAAAAAAATACAAAACACAATGTAAAATTTTTTTGCAATTCTACACTTAAAGCCAATTATAAGACATGTGTAATTTAGTTTATTTCAGACACAAACATAATACAAAACATAAGGAAAAAATAAATAAACCAAAACCAAAATAAAAAATGAATAATAGAAAAAGGAACAACTGTTGTGCCTGAAAGGGAGTAGGAAGAAGCCACTGCTTATCCAGTCCTACCCCTCAATTCCAGTTGTCAGACTGTTAGTGCCTAATCACATAATATACAACATTAGCTTGTGATTAGTCATAAACACCCCCCTACAAACCTGTGCACACATACACATACAATCACATATACATACACACCAATTTATAACTACAGTTGCTTGAGGATTTCTGTTTAATAGTATGTTATACTTGTACTGCACTGCATTTCAGAGATAAACATATTAAACAAATGGTCTGATCTGAAAAATAATGTTGATTTTCTTCTGGTGGTTACTGCTTTCTCTGGTTGTTGGGTAACAGCTGTGAAAAAGGTTAGTCTGTTTTGTGTGTTGTGTGCAATTTTGAAAAACAACTGTACTTTGTATTGTATAGGTTATTGTTATATTTTTTACTTTTATTGACTGCTGTCTGCAAGAAAAATTACCACTTGGGGACTTTGAAGTTCACTGTACTCTATTACTATACTGAATTTATTCAAGAACTTAGTTACATTCCACTGGAACCAGTGGAGTAGTGGTCCCTGAAGGAGTGGGTATACTCTCAATTTTTGCCTTTTTATTTTTTATTTTTTTTGTAAGTAGTCCAGAAAAACACCCTGTTTAAGAAACAGAAACAGTGTTTAAAAACAGTGACATGTAAGACTACTCTATTTAGTTTACACAAAAACCCGTCAGTAGTATTTTCTCTCTATTATAAAATTATCATGACTTGATCAGGAGCAGTTTGTAGGTATTACTGGTCATACAAGCAGCTGCATGATTGCAAATGTATTCAACAGGAGGCAAACATAGTGTTGCAGTTATTTTTTGTACATTATTTAAATAAAATGCTTACAATTCTGAAGTTGACAATTCATCCTTGTTCATATTTCACCTTAAATAAAACACACAAATCATTCTCTTCTACACATTCTAAACCAGTCAGATAAAGTCAAAAGTGCACTGTCGTAAAAGTGAAATAAATTATTTGGTTTTCAATAGCTGAACACTATTTTTGCATATTTTGTTAGACATATACAAATATGTACAAATATTGAATATTATCATTTTTTTGAATGAATGCTTTGTTTATTCATTTTAATTTAAATCATTCAAGAAAACAATATGTAACAACACAACAATATTTACTGAACAATGAACAAAAATATATGCATTTACAACACATCAACAGTGATATCACTCGAAACACATTTATTCTGCCTTTCTCGTTCGCATTTCCAATAGGACTTGAAGTGACCTGTCAATCAGCTGGGGTGGCACTGGCACCTGAAGTGTCCAGTCAGGTTCCAGAGGTGGCCAGTGCTAGTTAGCAATATTTTCCTGGGCATGACCCACCATACCCTACCTTTAACTAGCTCATCAGTCCTCATGCCTAAAGTTAACCAATCTAATCAGTGAAGGCCGAGAGTACTGGCCAATTAGAGGCAGA
The DNA here is from genome assembly GCA_037367295.1 of Apogon hyalosoma. NCBI lineage: Eukaryota > Metazoa > Chordata > Actinopteri > Kurtiformes > Apogonidae > Apogon > Apogon hyalosoma. The sequence goes on along the minus strand of JAPQRP010000006.1, from coordinate 16,466,822 downwards.
GCAGGGCGGGTCATGGCTTCACTGTCCTAGGGGAAAAAATGGGCAATTTGGCTCGCAGATACTACTGAATGGTGTGCATCAGGGGGCTTTAGAAGTGGGTGTACTCGATACTGACTGAAAAATATATAGGTATACTCCGTATACTGGCACAGACCCAGGATTACACCAGTGACTGGAACTGAAATGATGAAGACTTCATTGATTGAAAGTTACTAATCATTGCTTAAAGAAAACACACAAAAATGATTCATATTTAATGTTAAAAAGGAGTCCATTTTAAGAGCAAGAATAGCCTTATTTAGAATTGCATGACTAATGGAATCACAGCTACAATGTCAGTTTAACCCATAAAGACCCAAACAGACACTGGTGACAAAAACCATCTACTGATCTAAAATGTTTAACACTTGTTGATCCACTAATCCTATCAATACATGTTAATAATTGGTGTAAAATGAAGTTTGTTATCTTTTTATGATCATCAGATTTGACCCATTTGGACGTTCAGAGGCTCAGTAGTGAACGTGGAAACACCGTCATCTTCTACAACATTGATTCACCAGTAAAACCCACGGAGTTTGATAAATGGCAGTGGATGGAGACACTTGTTTTTATGTTCAATTATTGATATATTTGCTGAAAAAGTCACTTTTTCTTCAATTTTCTCTGTTTCTGAAATTATAACCTCCAACTTTAATCTGAGCTTTTTTTTAACATCTACATGATCAGTTAATTAAATATAAGAAAATACATGATTTACACTGAAAAAATGCAAACTAAGGAGGATAATATTACAATCAGTGGTCATAAATCACTTATCCCTTTATAGGACACTCATTGAAATACTCTGAAATTCAAAATTTCAACCTTAGTGTGTTATTGGACATCTTCATTTACCTCCTCTTGCCATAAAACATCCAAGCAGCACTTGCTAAAAAGTAAACACATGCAGTAAAACAAATGTTATGAGGTCACAAACTGACAAAAATAACTCATATTCATTATTTACAGCAAGAAAAGTTCTATAAAATCTCTCTGAATCACTGTAACGTGTTATAAAACCAACATGCTTCTCGACCTCACTGAGGCACAGGATCGGCCCCATATTTAATGTTGCTGAAATTACTAAAAATAGTCACTTGCCTGATAAGAAATGGTAAAGACAAATTTATTTTAGGAACTGCCACAAAAGTAGCACTGGGTCTTTATGGGTTAAATATGTAATATATAGTATATAACTACAAAAAATAAACTGTGTGTGTGTGTCGGTGTGTGTGTGTATACCATATTTGCCATCAGATAGCTGCCCTTAGGTGTTATATATCCATCCATTTCAAGCAGCCACTGACACTTAAAGTTGACAGTTGCTTTAAGGTGTTTGCTGCTTCACTGCCACTCACAAACCAGCATCCACTGATTCTATGTCCCCAAACATATGAACACCTGACCACACGAAAACACCACAACCCACACACACACACACACATACAGGTGTAACACAGAAAGGCTCCCAAATAGATACCAACACATTCTAATCCCAGCTGAGGTGTTGAAATTGCAGTGATATATTTCTATAGAATTGCACAAGAAGGCAAAAATTGCATAAATGCAACTTGGGAGAAAACCTTTTCACCGTTCCGGGGATTAAATCTTCCTTCTAAGCCCAGATCAAATATCTGATTGTTCAGCCTGCTGCTTCAAGGTGAAGCAAACATGTACACATACACACTTTTTGATTACACAGATTAATCCATTCCATTTTTTCCCCTTTGTATTTCATATTCTCAACTTTCATCACAATATATATTTCATCTGTTCACAAAATCCATAATCATTACTCTCACTGCTCTAAAAGAAAGCTTTAATTGTCCGATCTTCAATTAAGTATAAGCCAATATCCCTGAACAAAATCCTCTTTAGTTAGAATGATACAGGTATCTGTCTGCCTTTACAGAGGAGGAGGAGATCGAAGAAAGGAGGATTTATGAAGCATAGAAGATTAGGGTAAGTTCTCTTAAAACGTACAAATTTAACTACTGCCTCTTTATCTGTCTCAGTACAAGTCTGTGTTTTGGATTCTTTATATTAGTTTCCAAGTATTTGCTTTTTTTTTTTTTTCTCCATCTTATCTATCTATCCTTCTGTGTCTCATTATCTCATTTTTGTCTACAGTGTCTTCCTGCGCCACAAACCCTGTCTTTGGTGCAGAATAATGAACACGTTACTGCACCATTTCCCCCTATTCATCATCTCAGATCTATACAAGAGACAAAATCTGCAGCTTGGAATGGAAGCTAGTGCAGATGTATCTCAAGGTGCACAGTTTTCTTCCATGTTATTCAGTGTATGAGCTGAATCAATCAAAGCGTCTTATATTTTAATATGACAATTTCATTTATTTTTATTGGCTTTCTGGTATGACATACACTTTAGTGATGATTGGATTTTCAAGGCTTTCAACCGGACTGTGAAAATATAAACAATATTCTCTTCTGTCTCATGGTTGAGCATCATTCCAGTCAGTGAGGACGATACAGAGGAAAAGAAAAGCTGTGTGAACGAATACATTTTAAGCAAAATGTCTCTGAAATAATAATAAAAAAAAAAAAATCTGCTTAAATTATAATACTAGTCCTGTGTCCTGTGTGTCATGTCAACATTTACTGAAGTTGTTTAGGTCATTTCTGTTCACTTCCTGGTCCTAAAACATTTGTCGATCAGAATAAACGAGGCTGCACTGTCATTAGAGGAATAAAGAATAACCTTAGGGTTCTAACTGTTCCACCCTGTTGCCATGAGATAATTGTTGTTTTTTGATTTTTTTTTGGTCCTTATTTAGTTGTATAATTTTCGCTGGTTTGCCAGTGAATAAAATAAGGATGCCATCAGGAGCAGAACGAACCTGAGGTAGATGATTAACCTGCAGCAAATGTCACAGGTAACAAAGTTTAGTCCTGTTCAGCCCGTTACTCCTCCATTTCATCTGTTCAACCTCTGGGTTTTACACAGGGACTGTAATTTAATGGAGTATGAGGCAAAACATCACTTGGCTAGTCAGCTGCATAGTAATATAAGGCCCCACTTGAGCAACTGGGCTTTGATTAAGTATACTGTGTTTATTTATTTATTTAAATGTTAAAGGGGCCATAGTTTGCTAAACCCACTTTTATTAGTTTTTGGTACATTTGTTTGGCCCAGTCCCTATTCCCCCCTTGGCCCTCCCCCTTATCCCGACCCCTCTGTTTTGCGTGTACATGTGAAGAGGTAGTGTTGCCCTGATTCTCGATTAGTCGGAGGGGAAGGGCTGTGTAGCGCTCGAAAAAGAGATTTTCCAGGACCACACTACGAACAGAGGGGTAGGAGAAATCTCCCATAATTCTGTTTGAATCATTGGCAAGCTGGAGGTAAACACAGCAAAAAAAAAGTGCAGCAGTGTGAGGAAAGAAACACACAAATGTACGTATTTTCTTCGTAAACCACTTAATCATTTGACTGACCCTTTAATATCATTTCAGTGTGTCATAGACCACATTTCTGCAGTTCACAGTTGATAGCTGCAAAAGGATGACCAAAGCCCATGGAACAGATGGGTAACAGCTGCTGACAGCATGGTGAATTCTTTCAGTAACAAAGCTGTGGCATCTGTTAATAGCAGCATTGATGACTACTGATGATGTAACAGGTCGTGAAGGGTTGTCCCATTTCATATGGGAATAGTTCAACCCCTAGCCCTAGCTCTGTTTCAAGGGGTAGTACCAAGGGCAAGGGGTAGGGGTAAGGGGGAGGGCTACGGCATGAACTGGAAACAGGCCTCTGTGTATTTGTGAACCCTAACAGTTCAAAAAGTTTGAATTTGAACCCTCCAGGTGCTGCAAAGCTATCTTTATATTCATTTAGGCAAAAA
>JAPQRP010000006.1:16434994-16445999 GCA_037367295.1 Apogon hyalosoma | reverse complement strand
CATCTTAATTCCATTGTGTGTGCTCTGTGTATACAATGATCATAAAGGAATTTTGAGATTCGTACTCTTCCAGTTTCATATAAATAGTTGCAGTAGTGTTTGTATAATCCGGCTCACTGACTGTGCTGTTGACATTCTGTTGCAGACGAAATACAGAAAGGTGTTTTTTTTTATAATTTGGGGGCATTTGTTTCATATATACTTCCACTAGTATCTTTTAGCCTTAGAAATTTGCTCAGGGGAAATTCATAGACATTCATGCATTATTATACCCCGACTCACCTTGAATGCATAAGCTGATCTAAATAAAGAGGAGTGAGTATATAGATCAATAGAAGGTGATGAAACAACTGCAGCATCAGTAAGACCTGAGAAGGACATACATTCTCAGTGTGAGGTACAGAAGGGGAAAAGAAAGGGAGGGGACGTGTTGGATTAAGACCAGGCAGCATCTGCTAAAATAACAGGGGGTGAGGACCACACACACATTTAGGCAGGGTGAAGTGAAACATTCTTATTGCAAGTACTTTGATGGATGCTTGAGTTAGCACATTAGTGTGATTTTTTTTTTTTTTTTTAAGCACACACAGTAAGCACAGTTGTCAAAAAATAGAGAAATCAGAGGCAAATGTTCCATATAAAAACCCAGTATGTATTAGTAGAGTGTATGTTCAAATCTGACAAAACACATCAGCATCTGTAGAACTACCTCATCCTTTAGGGATGCTCTGCCCTTTAACCTTCACCTCCTGGGTCAAGTTGGCATTTTCACATTGAAAAGCGAGAACAGGGTCAGGGGAAGACAGCTTGTGACTGTCACGAACAGGATAGAAAATGGTGGATGGAAGGAAAACAGCGTAAATGTGAACTGACAGAAGGATTGTCTGTTCTTCGTCATTACTGAATGTCATAAAAGCACACCAACTTCCAATCCTCTTTCACTAAATACTGTGGACTGTTTGGTAAAACTCAATTAAAAGGTAAAAAATGCTAAAAGATCCATAAAAACTAATGTGAAAATAGGAATAAAGGTACTGAATCTATGCAGTAAAGTGGGTTTTTTTTTCTCTTTTGAATATGCAGTGCACTTAAAAGTAAACATTCATGAAGTCAGTCGATGGTGGGTGGGTTTTGTGAATTATTAAAGGTTTTGAAAATGTAACAAAATAATAATCAATATAAGATAAGTTAGGCGAGAAGCTGTGAGAAGAAAAATATTTCAGTTGCCTGTTTGCTCCGTTTAGTTTCCCATTCAAACATCATTTTCTGTTCACTTAAGAAGAAATGTTTTGAAAAGGATTTGCCCTGTTTAAACTGCATTAACTGTTCTGTCACAGCGAAATGTGGCTTCTGCATTGAGTCAGATGGAGTCTAACATGAGAAATAAGAACGCGTACATCCCTCTAGATAAACATTAATGAAAATACGTGAGTTGAGGTATAAAAAAAAAAAAAATGCATGCTGGTAAAAAAATGTCTTAAAAATGAATACACTTCTTTCTCCGTGTTGTGGAAACATTCCAATAAAAGCATGTTGACGTGTCCTTTCTCTCATAATAGCCTGTTATCTCTTATTAGAAGACACCTCGAACTTATTAGAGGTTTTGCTGCTCTGCCTCAGAAATACACATTAATCTGGAAGAGATCATAATATATGACCAATGTTGGAGGAAATTAATGATCACATTTCTGATAAGGTAACTAGTGTGAAGCTGCTTACTGGCAACATACACACCGTTGTACAGTATGTGGGGAATCGTGTTTGTGTTAATGCCCATAGGAATGTGGATGTGTCCATGCAGGAGTGTGTGTTTAAAAGTGTGTATTTGTGTGAGTGTCATACCCTCTCCCACTCATTATAGCAGGACATCTCCACGTGTGGCATTTACCTCTGACCTCTGCTCCACGGCAGGTACAATTATTGAAAGGCCAGACTCTTCTGCAAATGTCCATCATGTCCACTCTCCTCCTTTGCTGCTTCCTTTTTCTACGGCGTCTTTTTACCCGTAAGAATCACTGGCGGAGCTGATTTAAGAAGAAAAAAAAGAAGAACTTGAGTCTGTTTGACATGTAGTTTAATAAGGTGGAACTTTATCTTTTCATTGTTCAGTCTCTTTTCTCTTTTTCCACCATTCTTATTAATTGTTCTTTACAGATGTCTTTTCATTTCTGCTCCTCATTCTCTCTGATGCATATTCTCCACTCTTTAAGTCAGAGATTAAGTGAAGTTTCTAAGTGAAGAGAATAAGATAAAGAAAAAAAAAAAAAAGAACAAGGTAAAAAAGATGATTGGGACAGAGTGAGAAGGGAAGCCTGATTGGGGGCAGTCATAGGCCAGCTTCATGTCCCTACTCCCGCCTCCGGCACAAACTCCCCCTCAATCCAAAGGTTACAGGAGAGGAGGGGATGAGGAGAGGATGAAGAGATTAAGAGCAAATTACACTTCTCTTTGACAAGACAAGGGAAGTGGAGAGTCGAAACTTTAAACAACTTTTGAGAAGACGGGATCAGGGGTCGGAGAGAAGGCTGGACCGAAGAAGGACAGACAGATACAGAGAGAAAAAAAGGACAGAGAAAAACCAACTGGGATTTGAGGTCACAGCAGATGAAGGCAAGGGGACTAAGGAAGGACTGAATTAGAGAGGAAACAGAAACTTGATGTTGACCTTAGACAAAGAGGTCAGTGTGGTGGCAGGGAAGTGTTGTCATTTAGGTTAAGTCAGCGAGACAAACAGAACATGAGGAAAAGCACCAACTTTTTTTTTTTTTGCATAGGAGCTCAATTTAGTCCGTTCTATTGGAAAAGGATCCACAGGAGTTAGTAGTCTGGATCCGGCTTAACAAGTCCAGTCCCTTTGAGGTGATTCTCATTTTCTATTTTCTTCTATTTATCAATAACTCAGATAATGACATTTGTAATGCCTTTCAGCCACCAAAAAACTGCGAAAACATGATTATGCATGTGCACACAGGAAAGGTGATTTAATAATTTAATATGATGCAGCTGAGGGAAGGTTACTGCTAATGTATAAATGGATCAAATCACTTGTCATCGTCTCAGTTATTTTGACGTGTTGAATGCTGTTGTTGACAGTCGCCAGTAGTGTTTTAGAGAGCTTTTTTTTTGCCCGTATTTGTGTTTTGATATTTTTTCTTTGACATTACTGATGAACTAAGAGAAACAAAACAGAAACATGACACTGACCTCAGAAAAAGAGGTCACAGTGGTGGCAGGGAACGGCTGTCATTTAGGTAAAGTCAACAAATCTGAAACAGAGCACAAGAAAAAGCACCAACTTTTTAGTGAAACGATTCAATATAGTCAAATCTAAAGAAAATGGATCCACAGAACTTTGTAATCTTGATCTTCTTGTGTTTCTGAAGTACACTGATGAACAAGTAGAAATATTTAATAGGTTTCAAAGACATTTATTGATAAATAAATCACATTTAGGGCAGCAAGAAGGTCCTGAGTTTGATTCCAACACCAGGAACCTTTCTGTGTGGAGTTTGTATTTGTATTTGTACTCCGGCATGAGGCCATTATTGTAGCAATATCATTTGCAAATGCATGTGGAGAGTTGTGTGTCCGTATCTCAATTTATGTGTGCGCAGTCGGATTTGCAAATGTGTAAATTAATCTGTAAATGCGTGATGAGATTTGTGTGTCTGTACAAGAATCTGCAAATGTGTAAAACAACTTGTGTGTGTGTGTGTGTGTGTAATCAGGTTTGCAAATGTCAACAATTCACAAATCTGTATTCAAATTTGCAAATGTGTCGGGTTAGGGTTAGGTAACCAATCTGTAAATATGTAGACCGATCTGCAAATGTGTGCTAAGATCTGCAAATGTGCAGACCAATCTGCAAATGTGTACACCAATCTGTAAATACACACAGTGACATGAATGTCTGAAGTATTTTCGCTACAAGACCCAGAAATAAAGACAAATCATTGGTTACAAGTCAAGCGGCTTCTCGATTGGCTCTCTTTACACACGTGAATTTTGCCACAGTTCTGTCGTGAGAGATCCACAAATGTGTATCAGGATGCGTATGTATAATGTCCGGGTTTGCGTGCCCTGAGCTCAGGCTCTGCTCGCTCTGTACCTTAAGAGAGTTTATGTGAGTTTCACCTGGGCAAGGAGAGATGGCTGCTAACAGTGAGATGGGTCAGACGTTTGGGGCTACGAATAATCCATGGATAGGAGACGTTTAGATTTTAAAAAACAAATGCAATGCAACATACTTATAAATAATATTTGCAAATAATATTGCTACAATAATGGCCTCATACTCCAGCTTCCTCCCACCATCCAAAGACATGCACTAGGAGGTTAGTTGGTTCATCTAAATTGCCCATAGCTGTGAATGAATGATTGGTTGTTCGTCTCTACATCCATTTAAAATGAGAATCAGTTCTCAACTAACTTATCTGGTTAAATAAATAAAAACTTAAAATTAAATGAAGAATCATTTGTGTCAGTCTTAAAGCTTTAGGCCATGACTGTACAAATGGACAAAAATCCCTTCATCATCTCAGTCATGTTTTGTTGCTGATGTCAGACTAGATTCTGACAGTGTTTAATGCTCCACTTTAACACAGATAGTTTTCTAAACAGACAGTTCCTCCAGGAAAAAAAAAAAAATGTCCACAGGTTCTTTCATTTTACAAATGATCTCTATCCACACAACAATGGAAAAAATAACTATAAACAAGTGGTGCCAGGAAAAACACCCCCCCCCCATTATAAGTCAATGGGAAGATTAAAAAAATCCTAAAAAAATTTAACTTTGACCTACTTTTCCCAAAATGTAAGGACATCTATTCTGGATCACTGGCACTCTATAAACTCAGTTTGGTATGAATTCAACCAATACTTTTTCTGATAAAGTGTTAACAAACAAACAGACAAACAAACCGAACCAAACCAATACTCCTGTCCTCCCCTTTGGGGGGGCGGGGCAAATATTCCAAATGCTCTGGTGAACTTCAGACACCACAGATGATACTGGAGGCTTTAATCTGTCATGAAGGTGAGTAGCAATGACAAATTATTAAATTGTAAATGTACTTTGACATTATACTTTGCACCAGTTCAGTCTCTTCATGATCATGTCAATCTACTGGATTTACAGTTTGGAGCAGGTTCATCACACAAACAAATCACACATGCAAAAAAAAAACCAAAAAAAATCTCAGTTTCTACAATTTAAAATACAGTTTAAACATGGACAAAAGGTGCAAACAGAGAAAAATATCCCTTTAACAAAATACCTGCATTAGTATGTAAGGGGCATTAGAGAGCCAAACATCCACATCTGTATTTAAATATATTTGTTTTGTCATCGTGTTAAGAAATTAAATTGCTTTTTGGGTAAAACTGAGCTCTAAAAAGATGTTAAACTTTTTATTTGAAGCACTAAAAAAACTGACCCGACAGCATAATGTGAGGCGTTACCCCTGCAGATGCATTTCCATTTAACAACAATAAGCACCTTCTGCCCATTTATAAATTGTTTATATTCTATTGTGGTTAAACTTTAATTAAATTTGTATGGCTGTAAATAAAATGTGTTTGAGACGCGCAATTAAAATATAGGAATGATATTTTAATAATTTTCTGCAGCTCTTTAACATCACATGCAAGTCAAAAGTTCAAATAATGTCATTTTCTGATACTGATTACGTGAAGAGAAACACACAGACATGCTAAAGGGTTCATTAATCTGATCAAAGTACAGTATTTTATTACCTTCAGGGAAGACAAGAAAAGGAAACGCTTACTCCCTTTTCTGTCAAATTAACTTTTAATGAAACTAGGAAGTTGAAAAAAGACAAGGGACTCTTAAAGAGTAACTACATATCCATGTCCTCTTTGAACTGACTTGCACCTCATGCACGGCTGCTTTTCTAAAATCTCAGTGGAGATATGGCTGAATGAGAACAAGTCTGGTTGACAGAATGGCACAGTGTATAGAAGAAGTGTATATGTGTGTGACAGGGTAATGTAATTTGCTTTTGTTTAACCCTGAGCTGTGGGGTCTCTTGTTTTAATAGAGTTGTAGATTAGTTTTGCAATCCTACATAATTGGGTAAGTGATAAAGCGTACAGTGGTATTCCTATCATGCCGTTATTCACACAGATTTACACATACACTGTTTTAAGTTTGTATTGATTTATTTTTGCTTACAAATACTTGGGAATAAATGACTAATAAACCAAATAATACTTCATTACTTGGAATCTCAAACTCCCGAATATATTATTTTAAGAAGATTATGGTGGAAAAGTGTTTTTTTTTTAATTTGTTTGTTGTTGTTTTTTACATGTCATGCTTTAGCCTCTTTATTTCCCTTAAGATAAAGACTGAATCAAGCCCATTAGTATTTCTATTTTTTTCCCCCTCCTCCTTTTGTCCATTAGTGAACAACTTGAGCACATATAATTCCTAACAACAACAAAATCTCCTGTTAAGAGGCACAGAATTCACATTTGCTTCCTTATATTTACCCTAAATAACTGAGATGTAATGAGATTTGGGAAATCGTTACATAAATGCTCATGTTGCAAAGGGACCATAACTGATGTGTTTACAGTTGATTTTAGGGAAATATAAATATTCTGCATGATAATTAATATGGTATTTACATTGTGAACACAGCTGTAGTTAAAGAGGCTGGTTCTGCTCCGTGATTTTACTCTTTCACACGGACAAAATGCAGGTTCTAATATCATAACTTGTTAAATATAGGTTTGGAGATATTTTAGGGTTAATGTGAGACTGGAATAAGGTTAGAGGTAAAGGAGTCCAACAATGATTAAGCTCTCGGCCCTTGACATTTAGATAATGAGTTAGTCATATACTGTATATGCAAAAAGGGACAAAATGTCACCAAACATATGTATAACCATGTATAGTCATGTATGTCCTTGGTCTATGTTGTGCTACCAACCCTACTACTACTACTACTACGACTACTAGACATGGGATGTGAGTTAAAACTGCACATTTAGGAGCAAAGACAACATATCACATAATCTATATTCCAATTCCTAACTTTTTCATTGTTTAATAAGTGGTGCCAGGCACAACAAACCCCAGCCCTCGCACATATTGTAGCTTATTTTGGCATCGATCCAGCTGATGTCATCATGTTTATGCATGTGCTGATGTCAGTATATCAATTGCCTCTCTATATGTGCTAAGTTTGAAGTAAAATGAAACAAAATTGATGTTTTTTACAGACGTGAAATTTTGCCCATTATAAGTAAATGGGAAAAAAAAAAAAAAAATTTAAAAATTCATAGAAAATTTAAACTTTGACCTACTTTTCCCAAAATATAATCAGATCTATTCTGAGTCACTGACAATCTATTAACCCAATTTGGTATGAATTCAATCAATAGTTTTTCTGCTAGAGTGTTAACAAACAAAGAAACAAACCGAACCAAAAACAATACCCCTTTGCCTCCTCTTTGGGGGGGGAGTAATAAGAGCAGTTTTGCATGATTATTAATACACTGTTGCTCATAACGTAGGAATAAAATATTTCCACTCTTCTAATGAAATGATTGTGGCAACATTATTTATTCTTGATCAATAAACTGTAACTGGGACTCAGTATGTCATCATTGCACCCGGGCCAAATGGTGATGACTGATGTGTAGAAACTGGAATAAAAAAGAGGAATGTGTCTGAAAACAACAGTGTATGTCTAGCAAGACTGCAGGTCAACAGCAACACAGTTTGAGTCCTGTCTTGAAGATCCTCAGAGATGTTCCACATCCTCTCTGTGGTCAGTATGAGTTACTGACATCAGGATGGAGGTGTCCACGTAGACTTCTGATATCCGCAGACTAACCCTAACCCATATCTCTCAGTATATGTCAAAAATAATTGGTCGATGTATGTTTACACTGGTACTTTGCTCTATTTAATTACTTGGGATGCTGTGGTTTTCCACTTCGTTTGCTCTGACATGTCTTTTTTTGATTTTAAGGTCTTTCCTGTTATAGTATTTGTCTGACAGTTGCCACAAAATTAATTTCCAAAAGGATAATTCAGTTCAGTTCAATTTATTTTGAATATGCAACAAAACAAATTAATCCTAATTTAGTCTTTAATAATAAAACAAATTGCAAGAAAACCTGACAATCTTATACATATACATGAAAACAAAATATGACTTCATTCACATATTTGAAAATAACAGCAATATAATATTAGATAATAAGGTAAACTACCTATGTGTCTCCTTTGGCTTCTATGTTTTTCACTTCTCAACCCCCCCAAGAAAAGGGCCGAGTGATGGTTTGGTTTAGGCTTCGGTTTAGAATGTAAACAAATGGATTGTTTATGGTGGAGGTAAGTCCTTCAGTTGTGTAATCACAAAAAGACTAATGAATTTGCGATACTTAGGCTATCACTTGGGTTTTACAGATTTGATGAAAAATTGGTGATGAATGTCAAACGCAGCTTTAATACCTGCTGATCAACTAATTCTATCACTACATGTAAATAATTGGTGTAAAATACAGTCTGTCACCTTTTCATGGTCATCCGATATGACCCATTTGGACATTCAGAGCCTCCGTAGTTACCGTGGAAACACCGTCATCTTCTACAACATTGATTCACCAGTAAAACCCATGGAGTTGGACCAATTACAGTGGATGGACACATTTGGTTTATGTTCAGTTAAAGGTTTATTTTACTGATAAAGTCACCTTTTCTTCAGTTTTTTTCTGTTTCTGCTATAACGACCTTCAACTTTAATCTGAGCTTTTATGAATATCTACATGATCAGTAAATTAAATACAAGAAAATATGTGATTTTCACTGGAAAAAAGAACCCCACAAAATACAGAGGATAATATTATAATAAATGATGATAAATCACTTAAGAAAGGTTGAATTTAGATAAAAATTCATTTGGGAACTGAAACAAAAGTCACGCTGGGTCCTTGTGAGTAAATGAAACTGAAACTCACAAAGGGAAAAGGTAAGGAGAGACAGCAGGATAATTACAGGTTGTTTGATGATCCTCCTAGGATACTGTATACTGTGAGGCAGTTACTATGACAATGTCAAATATAAGCAAGCCCACAGCACCAAAGCAACCTTTACTGCCCTTCACTGTTTTTGTGAGTCTGTACATGGAGATTATGAAGCTTTGAAGTTCAGAGTGTTGGGCAGCCCACGCTATTAATACCAGGGAGGGGTACAAAAAGCCCTAACACACCTCAACTCTGGTATCCCGTGCAACATAGTTGTCAGATTTTGAGGTGTGAATCTATAATTGACCTCTTCTCTTGCCTGTTTCTGCCTGGTTGCAAAGAGAAGGGAGGGTAATGCATGAATGAGAAACAGATGCAGGACAGCAAAAAAAAAAAAAAAAAGGAAAGAAGAGCAGGAGAGAGTGTGAGAATCCAAGCTGTCAGTCAGATAAAAAGCTGTAGACTGGAAAGCTTCCAATGCATTCGTACCTCTCACGTAGTATACTGTACAAGATTATAATATCATTTCGACATTTCAGATACAGTACAGCAGGGCTGAAGGGGTTTGCTTGCTTGCCTTCCTGTGTGTGTGTGTGTGGCTGTTTGCATCATGTCGATGTCACAAACCAAAATGGGACATGAGACGAGTTGTCAGCGAGCTCAACAGGGGGCTTTTTATCCTGAGGTGACTCCACACCTGCCTGCTCAAAACTCAAATCTGTGTGGTATAGGTATCAAGTACAGACACCTCTTTGATGGTGGAGCTAAAGATGATGAGAACATATGCAGAGCTATACGTGCCAGCACACAAAGTTTAAGTCCACGCATTTACACAGACACACACTTTATGCTCAGCTGTTGGAGGATAAGCAGCTGCACTTAAAACTGTACTGTGTTAGAGAGCGACTTCTCAGAAAACATCGCTATAGGTTGTTGTTGATGTGACATATTTTCTTATGAAGTGCAAACACTGTTAAGACTATATGATGGTATAAAGTTAGTACTTTTAATTATCCGTACCAAAACAAAAAAAGTTAAAACATGTTCTAATCTACCCTTTGTTGGCAGTGTTTCCTGGTAAAGTTTCCAGCAAAAACAGAAATCGTTAGTGTCATTAGTCACTAGATATTGTTGCTACAGGTATTTATGGAAAACAGCATCATTATGGAAATATTGCTTCTCATTTTTCACTACATTTACCCTCTAGATAACCTTGTAAAAGTTGCAGCTAATTGCCGATAAGGTGAGACAACAAAACCACTCAGTGAGCAACCTCTTGCAAAACATAGATATATTTTGGAGCAAAGGTAAGCACAGCATGTACTGGGATCACATGCTGCTGCCTGTAAAGGTTCATTTATGCTCCACGTAAACGTCACTGCATTTATACTTCCTAGCGTCCATTGCATTGGAATGAACGTTTGCCAATTAATTCACTAGAGGGCGCTGGTCTGGACTAACATTCAGGTCAAATAGCAAAATGAAGAGTTAGTTAGGCACGCACTGTGTTTACGGAAGTAACACACCTGGGACGCAGAATTGTGATGTTTGTCGCATTTCAGTGACGTAAAGGTCGGATAAATGCGACTGGGCCTGTCAGACTGAAATCGCATTGTAAAATATCGGATAAGTATCGCATTAAGGACCACATTTGAAAGTGGCCTGGGTCGGATTAAAAAAAAAAAAAAAATCAGATTTGTGCTGTTCAAACTATCTTTAACAGATTGGAAACAGGTCACGAATGGGCAAAAAAAAATCAGATTTGGGCCACATTAGCCTGTAGTCTGAACGTAGCCTATGAATCTCCTCCTAGCTGTTCTGTAAAAGCTGCTTATCTCTACACCCCATCGACGACATGCTGTGAATATATCAGTAGTTTCTCACACAGTTACCCTTCAAAAAATCCCACCATTTCTGGAAAATATTTGCTTCAAATTTCAACACTTTCCCCTCGGTTTCTGGTGGTACTACTCTGTTTGGGTATACATCTCTGAAAGGTGAAAAC
>JAPQRP010000006.1:16403354-16414985 GCA_037367295.1 Apogon hyalosoma | reverse complement strand
GATGTTTACAAACTTCCTTACATTCCCCTGTCTCATTCTTGTTCAAATACATGTACAATCACATCCACAAATATACAGAATTTACCTTTTATGCACAGCTAGCTTGGTAATAAAACATCACTTTCTGCAAGTCTGCATTCAGTGTCCTCGGAGAAGAAGAGTGTTTTCCAGCAGCTGCTTAAAATCAATCCAACCTGCCATTTCTATCGACTGAGCCTGTTTCAGAACGCTTGGCTTTGTTTTGTGTTTTTTCCTTCCAGCCAATTTGCTGCGGCTGTTGGCATCCTCATACTGTCTCTATTAATATCCTTAAAACACTCAAATTTGCTTCGTTTCCCCCTCTGATCCCCCATTCTTCCCTCCAAACCAGCCTCAATCTGTGCCCACCTACTTTCATTCACATCAATAATATCTAGAAAATTAAACACAAAGAGGAACACCTGCACATTGAAGGAAAGATATGAAAATAAAGATCACATATGATAGAGGTTTTGTTCACACAGATGGTCACAGAAACACACACAGCTGCACCTGTTGTTCTATTTTTTCATTCCGGCTTTACTTTCGTAACATTTTCTTTCAATGCATTTTTCAAACACACAACACTCTTTTTGTTGTATGATATGTTTCAAGTTTCTTACACTGGAGATCACAGCCTTGTTTTTGATGAAACCATATTTCACAGGTGAAGCCCACGAGAAGATTGTTTCAGAATGTAAAGGTTGAGTGTGTAGGATTTAGGACAGGGGTCAGTGACCGCGTTTGTTTTTCCAGGCTCCACAGTAAGGGCCAGGCACTGGAAAAGGAAGAAAGCCTGTTGTGTGTGTATTAAGTGAATATCTAACAAAATTATATGTACATATCCCTTTTTATATTCCCAAATCTGAGGCAGCTCACTGGGCTTCTTGAGAAGTCAGAAAATAAGCAAACATTGCATTCAACCACTAAAAAAAATTCTGTTCAGAAATGCAACTAAATAACTGTAATTTGACATTTTAATCAAGAAATAATGATGTAAGATAAGGTAAGATAAGGTAAGATAAGATAAGATAAGATAATTTCAGTCAGAGTTTCTTTCTTTGGCCAACTTCTGGCTGAAGGGGTATTTATTTATTTATTTATTTTGAACATGCAAAGAAACAAAACAAAATAAGACAAAAACAAAATAACATTTAAATGAACAATCTCTCTTTAATTACATTAAGTCTGAACTTTTCATGGTCGAAAAGGAATAGGAAGACATATGAACTTATTTAATCCTACCCCTCAAGTGCTTTTACACATTTATCACTAGCTTAATACAAGAATCAACAATATATAGTTTTCGTTTTTTTTTCTAATTTTAGCATTCAACCACAACTAATACATAATGCAGTAATTGAATTACACACAACAAAATGATCATAGTCATACAAACAGACTCAACAATTCAACAACTTGCTTTAATAATTACAGCATATGTATCAATACATTAGCCATAAACAGCCCTCATGTCATTATTAAATGCTGTACCTCACAAGAATCAATTCTTTATATCGTTTTATTGTAATCGTTTTGTACTCTGTTTGTCCATTCACGACATTATTTGAAGAATACATTGACATAGCTGCACTAAATTTATACTGTGAAAGGCATGGAGCAGAAGCCTATGGAAAATAGAACACCTTGACCTACTTTTTCAAGGTCAAAATGCCTTGTGCAGTTATATCTGAGTCCTTTCAAATTTAAATATGCATGTAGTAAGTTGTACACAAAGACAGTCTAATTCAATTATAGGGCAGAAACTTTCAACAGAATTTTACACTATATTAGGCCGCGGGGTATTAAAAGTGTGCATCATGGTGTGTTTTTTTTATGTGTGCAAATTAGATATTCATTCATTCATTTTCTATGCTGTGACAGTGAGAGTCGCTGAGCCTATGCCAGCGCCTAACCCAGCCGCTAACTGACATGGACAAATGAAGACCTATTCACGCTCACATTCACACTCGTGGGTGATTTACAGCGACCAGTTAATCCATTAAGGTGCATGTTTTTGGAAGACGTACCTGCAGAGAACCCACAGAGACACAGGGAGAACATGCAAACTCCACGCAGAAAGGCCCCGCTGCCTGCATATTGGATACAATTATTACTGAATTATTGAAATTATGTTGCACATTGGACATAATGTCAGTATTCAATTACTTAAAATATGCTGAAGTAAAACAACTCATCAAATATGTGTAACTAAAGTCTGTGTTATTGTATTTATTTATGTGTCTTTGTTTATTTTTATTATTATTAATATTTTTTGTCTCATGTGCGTGATGTGCTGATGTGTTGATACTGATTAAATTCTATACTGTCTGTATTTATTGGAATTACCTTAGGTCGTCTTTAGAGCAAGGATTAGGTTTTAACTTAGATGGAAATAGGGACTGTTTCCATAATAAATTGGACTGTTTTGCTTAATGTCTTGGGCCCCCGTTTATAAGCTATGGATAGCCTCTGGGGTTACCCTTTTTACAAAATCATAACCTGCTGGAAATTATGAATACAACCTGTATACGTATTTTAAATGATTTGTAAATAAATGTGAACTGAACTGAACAAGTTGAAAATCAGCAGATTCTTTATAACCTTTTGTACAAGTGAAGTCTGAAAACTATTTGATACATGACTTTTTCTCCACATCAAAAAAAAAAAATTTTTTTTTTCATTTTAGCACTGAATTGAATAAATGTTGCACTGAAAGAAAATCACTTATTTATGCAATTTTATACAATATATATGGCCATTATACAATAGTTTTCTGAACCTATAAGCTGCACTTGAATGCACCATATTCATACACTGTTGCTTTAACCTTACAAAAGCAGAGGACAGTGGTTCATGGTTATGATCAGTAATTCCAGAAAACTAAGTGCAGAATGCAGCACCTAATAAATTTTATGCATATATATATATACATATATATGTGTGTATGTGTGTGTGTGTGTGTGTGTGTGTGTGTAAGAGAATAATACAGAGCTGAGAGATGATGGATTTATCCCACAGTTAAAATGCAAACATGCTGGGTTGGTAAATGATTCCAAATTAAGTGCATCTGATTTGTTTTTGGACTAAATCCTTGTGTCCATCCATTAGTCCATCCATTATCGTCTGCTTTTGCTGGTTCAGGTCTCAGAGGCAGCAGCCAAAGCAGGATGACCTGGACCTCCATCTCCCTAGCCATGTCCTCCAGCCCTTCTGGGGGGACACCCAGGCATGGCCATGAGATTGTTGGGTTAATTCAACATTTAAAAAAAAAAAAAAAAAGAATGCTACATATCCCAAAAAACACCTCACATTTTATGAATTTATTAATGTTCTGGAAACTTCTGCAGGCAACCAGTGGATGAGCAGTGATTTAATTGGATCTACCTGTAGAAATAGAATGTACTGTTCAGAATCATAAGAAAATGAGAGCTGCTGTGTTTACGTTCCATTAGAATGAGTCGTTTACATCTACACAGGTCATGGGTCGACTCCACTGTGTTACTATAGTCCAGAAGGAAGTACTTTGTTACTAGCAGTTCCTTTTCCTCAATGTCTGTTTCTTAAAGTGTACCTGTACTGGTCATGCTTCCGAAACTAACTGTGCTTTGTGTATTACTTTTAAGCATGAGAGGCACAAATTCAGTAAAAAGACAAAAAAATTGCCATAAATGCACCATATGGGACCTTTTTGTTATGTGAATTACAGGCAGGGGGAGCTATTGTCAGCCGGAAGTGATGCACCTGTATTGATTCCAGGTGATGAGTGCAAGTAAACAAGCAGCAGTCAGTGAGTGAGATTGAGTGGGAAGCATGCGTTCCCACTTGTTGTTTGTGCTGCAATTCCGCCATTGTATGAGGGACACGACCCAGTGCTGACCGACACTGTGTCATCTTAGACTGGATTTATGGTCGCACTGACATCATGTGTCACTACCTACACCGCCACTTTGGACAGCCCAGCGTTGGCCCGCACAGCCTTGATGTGCACGTCTTCCAGATTGTAAGTACACGGCACAGGAACGCAGAGACACTCCCCCGGTTGGCCAATTTATGACCATGTGACGCCGCCATATATAGTTTATAGTTTTGTTTTTGTTCATTACATTTATTTCACTTTTGTTCTTGTCTGTTACTTTTTCCTCCTGAAAAACCTGTGTGGTTATGCACATTAATAAACCCACACAGTTTAACAAAAGTGTGCCTTTATTTGATTAGTATAATCAATAATTATTAGATTTTGGCATTCCTCGTTGGTTAACCTATTTTTGTTTAGTGGTTTCACGGCCAGTCTCTTATGTTGCCTCATTCTCTGTTGCTTACGCTGTAATACTTTTAAAAGAACAATGATATCTCTGTTGACTTCTACAAGCTCGCGAAGACACTGCTCCATGTCGGCTGCTATTGTTATTCTAAAACAGGAAATGCCTGCCGGAAGATATCGAAACCATAGAAAAAACTGAGCCCAGTGGAGTTTTATTAAAACCAGCCGATACCAGCACTACTGCCACCTTCTGATTTGGAGGGGAAACTACAACACTTTCTCAAACAGACGCAGTACACAGTGCACTCGAGTGAGAGAGCACACAATGCTCTCATTAGGTATGACGTGCCTACGTGACGCAGAACTACGTGTGACCATAGATCCAGCTTTAGACTGGTGTCTGCTGCACGGGGTCAGTGACCAGTCCATCACAGCCCAGGTAATCGGACAAAACGACGACTCTGGGTCACTATCAGTGCTGGAACAGCCCGTGAAGGAGGAAACATGTCACTAACTGATGGAGCAGTGACTTAGTACCGGTATGTAGGGGAGACCGGGGTCAGCTGTAACACGGGTCAGTTGTAACACTTCCAATTGCTCCCATCAGGAACAGGTTAGAACTCTCTGATTCACTCTACACATGCTCAGTTTAGTCCTAAGTCCACATGGGAAGCTGTTGTGCCGTGAGGGAGACACATCAAAATTTGTGATGGAAAACATGATTTTGTGTTTTTTTTTTTTTTTGCTCAAATTACTTTTGTTATTACATAGCTTGCTTTGTAGTTAGACTCATTAAAGGTATGTCATGTTGATTATGTGTCTGTTTAGCTATCTTTCATTGAGGTTATTTGTGGTAATGTTTTAGCTTCTAGCTGTAAGACAAGCTAGCTCATCACTAATGCACTCAGGGACAGTTGTAGCAAATTAGCTTGGGATAGATTGTAACACTTTCTAAAAAGTTACAACTAACCCCAAGCTAATTTTTTTTTTTTTCCCAGGATTTCATGACCATGGGAACCCTGTAATTACTATTATTATTTATTTTATTTTATTTTATTTATTTATTTATTTATTTATTTATTTATTTATTTTGTTTGTTTGTTTTAACATGCCTAGGTCCCAGAAGAGAAAGACGGGGGTGCTTCTCAATAATAATAATACAACATTTTGAAGAGGGCGTCCACTGATATAAAGGTCCATGGAAAGTCAGTCAAATCTGTGGCAAAATTGTTTGGCATATGCCATGTCACTATATAGATTCTGCAAAGGGAGGAAAAAGTTAGAAGATCAGGGATCAAGCGAATATCTGAGTATCTGAAAGGCACTGCTATTACATACTATGGACTGTGTCCCCGAGAGATAAGCACATAAGAATTGGTAAAGGATGAGTCAGGCTGAATTTATGAAAGTTATACTGGTGGAAATATATAAAATATATATTAAATAGGGAGATTTTTTTTAAACATTTTTTTATATGGTTTACATTACAGGTAAGATAACTTGCACAGTGTGCAGAAAAATATGGCTGCAAACATCCAAAGTCATGGGATGAGAGTTCAACTGCTGGTCCAGACTGGATTTCCGACTTCATGAAATGAAACCCAACTCTTCCCATTAGTCAGCCAATATCTTAAGTCATTGTCATCGCCCTGATTTTATAATGTTACATTTTACCCCAAGGTATGTTACAACTGAACCGGACTATGGGGTCAATTATAACATTTCACTCCTTGTGTTTGAGATTAAGTCATGCATTTTCTATTTGTGTTACACCGACATTTTGTAGGTCATTTATTAGCAGACACTTGAAGCTAGTTTATATAGCAGTTTGAAGACACTGGGTTAAAAGACCTCAAAGTTAGAGACAGAAATGTCAAAAATGTTACAATGGTCCCCGGTCTCCCCTACTTGAAAACAGGCTATGACGTACATAACCTGACGGAACTGCCAGTATTACACATGATCTTTTGAAATAGCTACCAATTCACTATAGGTACCCTTTAATTTGGGTGCAGAAGGACAAACCAAACACTGCTGGTAATGAAGGCATTTTATGTTTTTAATTTTTCATTAAGTTCAGTAATTACAGCTGTCAGTCATGCTTCTAACCCCCGTACCTGTCTATAAACACCTAAGAGCAGCCAAAACATCCCATCATGGGGTGAATTTTCTCCAGGCCCAGAACACAGCCAACAGTAGGTGCTCAAAGATAATTATGGATTTGTTTCTCAATGATGCCAAATACCTGGAGCTTTAAGGGATAATAACTTTGCTTTACAACACGTGCTTGAGAACAGAAATACATTTTTTTTTTTTTTTTTAAGTTGGAGAAGAGTTCCTATGCAGAGATAGTACATTTAATCTTCATTTGTTTGTCCTTTGTGCCAAACACAGATGGTTTAGACATGCACGTTTTCCCTCACAGACATGCAGGGACAATGGCCAACAACACTTATCTCTGTCTCTGTGATTTAATTGCAGTATTTATCATCCAATCACGGCGGGACATCAGGAAGTGACAGGCCAATATGCACAACAACAGAACCCTGTGCTCACCGCTGTGAGACATTTTAAGCAACTTTTGGATGTGGCAGAGCTCCTCTTCGGAGTGAAGTTTCTCCAGAGCACGTAAGGAGGCAGAAGGGGATTTCAACAAGTGCGTCAGTGCATACTTCGATAAATACAACCTTGGACACACGAGGCCAGGGGATGTGTGACAATTCTGCATGTCATCATTAAATCCAGCATTCATCATCCGATCTGGCAAATCCGACCGAAATGACTGATGTAGCTGCAGGTTTCAGTTTCGATCTGAATGTAGATCAGACGACTGCGATGATGGAAAAGGTGAGCAACTCCCTGGAACACATAATCCAGCCTTGTTATGGGACTCTTTTTATGTTATATCTATCAGTCTCTGTCTATGTTTCCAGGACTTATCTGGACTTATCAGCGTCCCTCCATCCATCTATCACTGTTGGTATCTGCACACTATTTTACTATACTGAGATAGGATCATGTCCTGTCTGTATGTGTGTGTGCATTCAGCCATGTGTGTGTGTGTGTTTTAGAGTTTTATTGCTTCCAACCCCTCCAGTGTCCAGACTCATTCTATAAAGGCCCTTATCACTGGATGGAAATACCAACTCTACAACCCCTACTGCCCTGGGATTAATAGAGAGACCGACATAGACAAAAAGACGAGGTGGGTAAGCGAGAGAATGAAACAGCAGAAGGGAAGTGAGACCGAAACGCATAAACGCTAAATAAATCTGTCCAAAAATGTGCCAGAAACATTACATACCAACCTGTAACCAAAACATGTTTTGTTATAAAAAATAATTTCACCCACATTACATGTTGTGTCAACACAAATGTTAAAATGGCTCTTGTTGAAAAAAAAAAAAATCCCCTAGTTTATTACTCTGAAATAACTGCCAACCCACTTCAGAATCAACTGATTTTAGCATCAACATTTGTAAACTTGGCATTTGTAGCACCTGTTTAGGTTAAGGAAAAGGGCACATTTCTAAAAAAAAAAATTGATTAATTTATTTATTCATTTATTTAACCCATAAGGACCCGGTGTGACATTTGTGGCAGTTCCCAAATGAATTTTTCCTTTATATTTAACCATCCTTAAGTAGTTTATCACCATTTATTCTAATATCATCTTGTGTATTTTGTGATTTTAATAAAAATCAGGTATTTTCCAACATTTATTTTATTAATCATGTAGATGTTCATGAAAGCTCAGAGTAAAATTGAGGAATAATATAAAAAAAAAAAAATAGAGAAAACTGATGAAAAACTGATTTTTTCAGCCAAATCTCCCATTAACTGATCCCACCCCAAGTGTGTCCATCCACTATCTTTGATCAAACTCTGTGGGTTTTACCGGTGAATCAATGTTGTAGAAGATGATGGTGTTCCCACGTTCACTACGGAGCCTCTGAACGTCCATATCTGATGACCATGAAAAGGTAAGAAACTGCATTTTACACCAGTTATTTACATGGATTAGTGGATCAACAGGTATTGAACATTTTATATCAGTAGATGATTTTGGTAGATGGTGGATGTTTAGGTCTTTATGGGTTAACCAAGCGAACATACTCAAACCTATTCAATGACTACTTTAACAACAGGACATGAGTTTCATAGTGAGCATAAAGATTGGACTGAGTTTCAGTGGAAGAGATGTGGATGAAATGATTACCCATCACGCCTAGTGCCTACAGTACAAGCCTGTGGGGGCAGTGTTATGATGCAGGGTTGGTTCAGTTGGTCAGGTCTGGGTTCAGCAGTGTTCTATGTCCATAAAAAAAAAAAAAACAAAAGTCTATAATGTTGTGAAACGTGGGAAATGTTGGTATGCTGAGGCTCAGTATTTCTCAAGGTTTTAACCAAACCACAAACTTTTCCTCGTTTAAAAGTCTTGTCACACTGTCACCTACATCAACCTCCGGCCCACTCAAACACAAAAGGACTTGCAGATCCTCCACGGAGAAATGTCCTTGCAACATAATCAAGGCACAGATAATGTTTGTCATAAAATTCAATGCGGGCAGCCTTACATTTATTACAAAACATAGTTGGATTTGCTATGTAGCTGCATATGAACACCATGTCTGTGATCAGATGTCATGTATGAGACAAATTACAGGATTAAAAAAAAAAAAAAAAGCTTTCAACAAAGACCTTCATTTTCTTCTGTCTTTTATTCCTTTGTGAATATTACCTTCTGTCCACCACTGTTTGTCTGTGGTTATGGAGATCTCCTGTGGATCTGACAATGTATGTGGGGACATAATGAGAAACATAGGGAAAGAAAATGGGGGATTGAATATTTGTTTGTATGGGTGTAACGTGGACAGACACAGAAAGCAGAACCTGAATGAGACTTCTCTGTGGTCGACTTATACGGTGACAAGGACATGAACTCCTTTCATCACACTTTCCCTTCAATAACAGATAACATTCATTTTTGAACGTATCTTTTCTTTCTTTTTCCAGTATTTTCACCCTTCATTTTGCTCAAAATCCATACGTTTTTGTCATCTTATTATATCCTCCTTTTCCTTTTCCTCCCTCTTTTACTGAATATTAATTTTTCTCTTATTTAGCCCCTTCTTTCCCTCTACCTTCCCTTCTCCCTGTTGCACTGTCCTCCTGCTCTCTACCCCCCCTCCCTCCTTTCTGTTTTCCTGGTCTAGAAGGCATAACCGGCCTCTTGTGTCAGGCTTGGCTTGGCTTTGGCGTTCTGCTACTTGTTTCTCCTTTTCCTTCTCCCGCAGCCTGGGTTTTGTTCCCTCAGCCTCTAATCGGCTTTTCTGGGTTTGGGATCGTCTCTTCCTAACTTTACCCTCGCTCGGTGCCACCGGATTATCCCTGTCAAAGAGGCCGGACTTCCTGGCTTGACAAGTGTGAGTCTATCTGTGTGCGAGTGATTTTTATATGCCTGCATACACACATGCACGTGTGTGTGTATCTTTGGGGTTTTTTTTGTTTTTTTGTTTTATTTTGTTGGTGTTGTTTTTTTCTACCCCTGATCCTCTGTAATCACTTTGAGACAATCCCATAATGCTCTGTAGGTTCAAAGGATGGACTGCGTGCATGTGTCTGTGCATGTTGGTGGGAAAGGAAGGGAAAGAGTGTGTGAGACGTTCACTCATCATGACAAACATTCACCGTGAAACCAAACAACTTCAACATATGAACATTATTGTTTTTATCTTTGCATGTACTAGTTGTGTTACACAACTCACCCAACGACCATGTCACCCGTGTACAGATGACACTGTTATATTCAGAGTAAATCCACGATGAGGTGTTGGTGAAATTAATCATAGTGCATCGATCTACGCTGCTGATCAACGACATCGTGGTACAACTCCAAGCAGGAAGGAAACAGAAGGCTTGGCAGCCATTTGGGAACTGGCATTTAGTCTCAGTGTCTCCCTTCTTCTTTTGTTCTACTCTTTTTGCTCATTTCCATCCCTCCATCCCCTCTTTATTTAACTGGCTCTCTGTAAAGGTCCTGCTGTCAGCCTCCACCTGTCCCTGTCACCGTAAACAAAGACAACCAGGAGACACAGCACTCGCTCTGTTCTCCTCGGTGTCTGCTCCCTCTTTTTCTCCTGCCTTCTTCTCTTACTTTCTCATGTTGTGTCTCCTGTTGATTTTCTTCAATCTCCCGCCTCCCTCTTCCCCGTGGCTTCCTCCTTCTCTCTCTTTATCACTCTGTCGTTCTCACTCAGACATCTTTTAATTTCTTGCTCCTTTCTTTGCTACTATTGTTCACATTTCTTGGCTTTATGACAAACTTATATCATCATTGTTTCTTTTGTGTATGCTCCTCTCTCTATTTCCAATCTTCTCCAAGGTGTGAAATTGACCAAACTCATGATCTCAATTAACCCAATATGAGCTACATGCACAAATGAGCAGACAACAGTGCATGCATTCCATCACTGTGATGCCCTTTCTTACAGTCCACATTTTTATATTCTGGCTGGCTTTACCACGTACAGAGCCTCAGCACACTGCAAATGTCTGCATTATGCAAATCACTTCCTACCCGCACAAACAAGCCGGGACCAATCAATGTCAATCCCCATTCCCTCAGCCAATCAATGTCATTCCCTCTCCTACAAAACCAGGCCTAATCGAAAGGCATTGTTCCTCGGGCCCTGCATGCTAAATGAGGAGGGGTGGCATGTCTGAAATTCTCCCACACTGTACCACGTAACTTCAAGAATCATCACTTTACAATGAGAAAAGATGAAAGAGGACATAATGACTAGGAGAAACAAAGATGACACAGGGTGAAAAGAAAGTCAGTGAAACTTTTATGATGCCTTAGACAGGACAAAGAAGCTCTACACTGCTTTGCTAGTCTATTTGCATATGTGTTAGGTTATCACATATGCAGCTGTGGCACTGGTTGTTGTGTATCCTATCTCAACTCAGCCTGGCTGCAGCCTGTTTGATTCTGCCTCCAGATTATAAATAGTGCAGCATAGACTAGTATAGACTGTAGAATAAACTAGAAATACCCTTTCATAGACATATGGGGTTATCCCAAATGAGATGAAAATGGAAATGTGACAATGTAATTACTAGCATTCGCCTACATTGTTCAAAGTGCAGAAAAGAAAACCAACAGAGTGAAAAGCTGATTTAACACACACTGCAGAAATCAAAATCTTATCAAGTGGGATATAAAGAACTTATTTTTAGACAATAGAACTTGGAAATCTTATGTCAAGAAATCTTACCAAGATAATTTTCACTTGTTCCATTGGCAGATTTTTTTCGCTTGAATTAAGCAAAAATAATAATAATGA
>JAPQRP010000006.1:16384759-16400879 GCA_037367295.1 Apogon hyalosoma | reverse complement strand
TGATTATGTCTAATTTTAATTGTGATGAGATATTTTTAATAAAAATTAAAAAAAAAAAAAAACACACTTGGTAAGATTTTGATTTTTGCAGTGCAGATAAACAGTAAAAGTACAAATGTAGAAATATGAAACTAATCCATTACAACTTATTCTTGAAAAATGCCTGTTTTAGAAGCAAAATGAAGTAAAAAAAAAAACAAAACAAAAAAAAAAAAAAACATATCAGAGTTAAAAATGATTTATATTCCAAACTCTTAACAGCAGAGGGAAATTAACACTCAAAGTATGAAGCTCATCAGTTTTTCTTCTTTAAATATAAAACCATTGCTGGTTATTTTAACAGTCAGGTTAAAATAACATTGTACATCTTCATGTGCTGCATCAGCTGATAGTTTACATTATAGCTCTGTTTCTAAACAAAACAGTCACAGTAAAAACACAAACCAGTAGTGACTCATTATTCCCTCTAGTGTTCACATCATCTGTTAAACCAAGGGTTCTCAGTCTTTTTCTGTCGGGCCCCTTTTGGAGTAGGAAAAATCTCCAGGCCCCCCTCAACCCCAACAACATTGTAACAGTGGTGCAATTATAACTTTTATTGAAAGAAACATCAATATTGTAACTATACTTTTTTGCTTTTCTTTGAATAATTTTTGTTTAAATTTTAAAAATAGCAGATTTTTGCTTGAATAATACAAATAAACTCAACAAGAGTGCTACCTGAGATCATATTTTTCCAAATAAAAATAGGAACTGCGCAATTATCTTACAACTATGACAATAAAGTTACTTTTTTAGAACAACAAACACATTTTGGTAACAAAAGATGAACATTAACAATATCAGTGGCTGCCCTGAGCCTGCTTCCATTGCACATGTCAGAGCTGTGCAAAATGTGCAAAAACAGAAACATTGCACATTTTTCTTTTCCAGTCAAATTCTTGCCCATTCTCCAAACCTAAACTCTTTGTCTAGTCTAGTGACAGATCACCATGGCAGTAGATTTGTTTGTTGTACGTCCCTAAAATGAGTCCAGGGTGCTCCAATGCTAAAACATTAGTTCCACCTGCTACATGTTCTAACCTGTAAAAAAAAAAAAAAACACCCAGGAGTGATCCCATGCCCGCCCCTGCAAGCCTTCACACCTCCCCTTAGGGGGCCCACCCCACAGTTTGAGAAACATTGTGTTAAACTGTCAATCTGAATACGTCTATGTAGATGACAGTAGTAATATTACATATAGCCTCTGTATCATCTGTAACCAAAAATGTAATCATATAATATCATTATATAGTTGAATTAATTCATTTATAGTAAAGCATCTGAGCAGTTGTTGTTTTATGGTGAAATATTAGATCATTTGAAAATTCATTGAAATTAAACCATGTAAGAAGTTTAGAGATAACATCACCATTTGGCACAGCACTGATGACCGAACTGTCACTGCTTTTTGTGAGAAATGAGAAGTCAAACAGACTGGAAACCACTGATGTATACAGTGGGTTGGACTTTAAGAGCCTGTTGCATTATGTGTTTGGTCCAACCTAACTGAAAACACACTGAACATGTTAAGCTGCAGTGGAGTAAAAATACAACACTGTCTCTGAGACGTGATGAAGTAGACGTACCAAACACTGGCCTGGCATCGTCAGTCTAACATCTCAAAAGGGCATTAGCCAGTTTCCAAGGAATATTATCAATGTGCACACACCAAAATACCACTGCAACTGGACAGACCTACATTCAATCACAGTAACAAAACACATGTTGAAAAAGTTGGTAAATTAAACAATTTTTTATTATGTCAAAAAAAAATAGGGCAACACAGTTTTCTGAGTTATAAAGACTTTATGTGTAATTATTTCTCATGTAAAATACAACTTGCTTTTTTTTCACTGAACAGACGCATGTTCCTTGATTCAGGTATTTATTTATTTATTGCCTTATGTATGTTCTAGGTCTTGGTTGCAATTGTTTCTTCAGTGCCACAAACGCGCCATCATCGTGCCATGACATTGTAATACTGTGAGAACTGTATATGCAAATGGACTTGAGAAACCTCCATTGTCAGAATACAAACGACACTAGCCTAGCGTGCTAATACAACTATGTTTACACATTTGAGGAAATGTGTTTTTAACTGCTGGCTATGAAAATGCATGTTTCAGGTTACAGATATCTTCAGTAGGACTTTGTGTGTGATGTAGCAGTGACCTTTGCTAACCCCCATTCGTGAATCCTCCTGTTCTGTGATACTCTCCCAATATGGCAGCCTATTTTTACACAAACAACCACAAATTAACATTTACTGTACACAAATGTTAAATTTTAGATCTATTAAAAAAAATGAGCAACAAGATCATATTTACAGCATCAAATATATTTATCACTTTTATATTACGAAGAAAAATCAATTAAGCAGCAGGACTTGTGGAGATTCTGTCACTATTTATTTTTGATCTGTCTGTCATAACGTCACGTGCCATGAGTTTCAGTGACGATTTGGACCACGTTAAATGCGACAGAATATAAAGAGAACGATGACTGATGATGAAGCGATGAACGATGAATAAAGCCCATTTTGGGTGTTTTTTTCTGCGATTGAAACCATCTGTTCCTGACCAATTAACCGAAAAATTGACTGAGGTAAGTTAAGCAAGGCAAGCCAAGCATAAAGTAATGACTGAGAAGGTCTGTTTTAGAACAAGAGGGTCACAATATGTATCAGTCAGGTCCACATCAGGCGCTTAAACAGAGCATACTGTTGCTCAGATAACGTTATAAAAAAACTCTACTGGGGCAAGGCATCACGTTACAGTATGTCATGTTCCATTCAAGGGTTCCTCTTAAAGTCGGACTGTAGGGCTTTCATATGCGGACAAAAGCTAATGATCTACTTGAAGAATCACATATGGCAGCCTGTCATCACATCAAACCACATCAGACCACATCAGACCCTGCTCATATCAGATAAATGTGATATGAATGGGAACAGAGTCAGAGCTTAAAGCTGATGTTCAGGCAGATTCATGCATTTCACAACCTCATAAAGTTGCGTTATACCTGGATGCATGCGCTTACCTACCTTTCCACTAGTGCCTGCATACACTCCCTGTTATCTCATATGTATATACAGTGTTGGGTCAGATCGTCATGCAGCCTGCCACCTTACACCTGGGATGTCAAACTCATTCTCTTTCAGGGGTCACATCCTGCCCAATTTGATCTCAAGTGGGCCAGACTGGTAAAACAATAGCATAATAACCTATAAATGATGACGACCTCAAACTTTTCTCTTTATTTTGGCGCAAAAAATATCATTACATTATGAAAATATTTACATTTACAAACTATCCAAACAAAAAAGATTTCTTTGGAAAAATAAGTGCAATATTAAAGAATATTATGCCTCAACTTATCATTTGCACATGTGCATTACAGATTGGATCTGCAAAGGCACAAAATATGTAGTAACAGGCAGAATGTTGGTAAAATTGCACTTAATTTTCTTTATATTTCATGTTGTTCAAATTATTCACATTTTATTGTTAAAGGACAGTTGTTAATACATATATTTTCATAATTTATTGTTTTTTTTTTTGTTTTGTTTTTTGCACTTAAACAAAAAAAAAAAAAAGGAGTTATCATTATTAAGACTTAGATGAATTTTATTGATCCACAAGGGAATTACTTGGTCACAATAGCTCAGTTGCATACAACAACACTCTTGAAAAAACACTAGCAAAAAAGCAAAAAAGGAAAGTAAGTGTGAAGAGATAAAAGTAATGAATAATATAAACAGAATACACTAATAAAGCAGAAAAGAATCCAAGATTTGCATATGTACAAAATAGGCATAATGTAGTATTACTTTTTTCACATTCAACCAAAAAGAAAATTTGGAGTCATTATTTATAGGTTGTTATTAGGACTGTCAAAATGAAAACATTAACATGGATTAATCCATCATTATAATTAATCTGATTAAAAATTTGAATGTTATTAACCCATCTGCAGCACAGAATGACTCTGAACGTCTCTGCCAACGCATTTGGGTCAGTTTGTCCAAGTAGAGTTAGCGTTAATGCACATGAACAAATGGGCAGTTGATCCGGTAGTGACAGGCAGCAGAACCAACCCATAAAGACAGAAGACACTAAACAACGCGTTGGCCTCTGGATGGAAATATGAGGACAAAAAAACCCAAGACAGAACAGTTGTTTCAAGTTATTTTGTTGAAACTGTTGAAGGTGTTGAATAAACACAGTAAGTGCAAATATATTCCCTTCTTTCTTGATTCTGTTTTCTCATGCAAAATGAAACATGATTAATATAGATTAAAAAGTAATGATATTTAATTGTGATTAATTGAAATTAATCCATAGCAACCCTGTGATTAATCTGATTAAAAACTTTAATCATTTGACAGCACTAGATTTTGTGCTATTATTTTATTTTACTAGAACTCACAGTTGGTCTGTATGTGAATCCTGGATTAAAATGAGTTCTACACCCTTGATTGTTAATATCTTCAGTGTAATTTTTGCATTTCATAAATTGGAGTGGAAGGTATGGAGGCTGGTGCACACCTGAAAAGTCTTCAGGGGACAGGTGCGTAGGAGCATGAGGTACAAGTGAAGAAGAGAAAAGGTATCTCACACACTGTCCATTCAATTTGCAAAAAACTTTAATATAGGATAGCGACGTTTCGGTTCTCTGGACCAATCTGCGCTTGAAAAAAGGTCCAGAAGACCGATACATCACTATCCTATATTAAAGTTTTTTGCAAGTTGAATGGACAGTGTGTGAGATACCTTTTTTCTGCTTTACTCTATAAATTGGAGTGGAACCTTTGGCGGGACGGTTTTGGCCCACGGGCCGCATGTTTGACACCCCAGCCTTACACTGTATTGTCTTTGTCACAGCAGAGTGGATGCTATTGCAGAGCGCCATCATAGATCATCTGTCCATTTGCAGTCCTCCTGACCATCATCATTCTCCTCATCACCGATACATGTTGAACAGTTTGCGCAGACAGTGACTCTTTGGCCAGACTCATACCATCCTGGAACTCACAGCTTCCTCTCCTCTTTCTAACCTCATCCTACTTTCCATATTATCTTTAATAGTCCTTGGTTCTTTTTATCTCGTAATGTGGTGGAGCTCATGCTGTCTGTGTGGTGTCATTAAAGTCAGTGAAGCTGGTTTTAATTGTTGGTGAATTGGCCTTTTATGACTAATGAAGCTTCTAGTATGGGCTGCTTGTACTATTTAATCAGCCATCATGTTCTCTGTACCACCTACACACTCTGCATTAAGGAAATGGGAGAGCGGCAAAAAGTGAGCTCTGAATTATGGTAGGGGGAAGTAAAAAGGTAGATGATGAGTGAGTGAGTTCAAGTAGTTCTGTATCGGTGAGAAGCGAAATAGCAATGTGTATCATCTGTGATAAATAACTCTCTGTCAGTGTTTTCTACACGTGGTACCGAGGTCTTGTTGTTTCCCTGGAACTGAACCGTGGGTCTCTGTGCTTTTGTTTCAAAGAGTCTAAAAATGGTAAGCACCAGTCGCATGTGAATAACCCTCTTTCTCTTTGTCACAAGCCTTACAGTATGAAATCAGGCTGTGACAGATGCTCTGGCAGATGCAGTCAGCTATAAATACAGCAAAAAATATAATGATCCCATTTTCATGTACTTAGCACAGATTTCAGAGGGAATGCACATCAAAGTGGTGGCTTTCATTAATAATTTTGTAATACACATGGATCTGAGGAGTAAGCATGAGAATGGCCCCTGTATCTATTTATTTCCCAAAGCGTTTTTTTTTTTTTGTTGTTGTTGTTGTTTATTGCAGGGCCTCTAGGGTAACTTTGAGCTCTTCACTGAGACCAATAAACAAGATTTTTTTTTTTTTTTGTGATATAATTTTTTAAAAAACTGTTTTCTAGATAAACACAAACAAACGCGCAACTTGTAGCTCATATTGTGGTTTGTTTTCCGTCTATTTTATTCATGTTTCTCATTTGTACCCTCTCTGTAACATTTGTACTGTTCTACAGTTTCAGCCAATTAAAATTCAAAGCCTCTGGGTTCAATGGTCAACTATTATACTGCAATTTAGCATTTTGCAGCTACGGGGTTTCTTACTGCAGCTCAGTTCAGTGCACATTATTGTCCCAAAGGGAAGTCTACATTTCAACAAAAATACAACTTCTCATTTTCTAATTACTGTCTAATAAAAAGTGGATTTGATTTGTAGCAAATGATATTCTCTGCTGCTGTAGTAGCATAAAACCATGCACAAGATTCAGTGTTTTTCTTGTCTTTTTTTTTTTTTTTTAATGGCATTTATGTGTTTTTGTTTGCACTGATCGTCATTTTCTATTATTTGACAGCTGATTTGTCACGCTGCTGTGACAGTGTCTAAAAATTTACCTTTAAAATCTTTAGACTACTTTCATCTGAAAAACCTGGCTGAAAGCCCCTGTGCAGACAAATGACTGCTGCAACGCCCTTGAACAAAACACGCTGAACTGTACCAGCTCCAAGACTGGTGTTCTGTAAAAATCATTTTCTCTTTTTCTGTGAAGGACAAGGTATTTTATAAAAAGCTGTTCCGGCAGAAATCAATAAAGGATATTTTAATACATTAAATATCATCCTAGGTGTACTGCATTATAATTATTTATGAACTATATGGTCTCTCTCTCTTCTATAATTTAATGGAATCTGTAATTCAGGGTTATACTATAAGTTTAAAAGATTGGTTTTGCAACATTGATGTAATAAAATTAAATCTAAACACTTTTTTGAGACCCAGAGCACCTGGAATCTCTGCAAACCTATCATGTATCTGCTTGGATATTATTATTATTATTTGTACATTAAATAGTTTGCATCCTTGAAGACCTAAACATGTATCAAAAGGTGGATGGTTGCTGTTGCAGGATCTTTACAATCAACACTTAAGTTCACCAGCGCTACCTCAAAATTAATCAGAAAAGTCTTAACATACTGATGAAAGCTGTTGTCATTCAGTTAATTAGAAAGTTGTTCAAGAGGGGCTAAGAGAGCTTGAAACACACAATCTCAATTTAACGCAGGTAAACCACTGACTATAGAAAAACTGCACTAATAACTGTGTTTGAGTTTGAAAACAACATCCGTGTCGAATGTTGTAATGACCCTCAGCCCATTTTGTCAATGAGGCCCACCTAATCTGTGCTAGCATCTCCTCTTTGCCCCCGTGACCATGCACTGACCCCAAAGACCTGAAAAATGAATCAGAATCATAGTCATATTTATTGCCATGTAAGTAAACAGGGTTCACATTACTATGAATTTGCCTCAGTGGGTTGGTGTCTTTATAGTTGTGATAGTATTTATTATACAGTTACATAGATGGTAGTGGTTTCTATCATTTGTACTAACAGTTACAGTAGTAGTACATTAACTGTTGTACTACTTGTATTTGTAGTGTTAGTATTACCAGTCATGGACAGTTGCTCTGCTTATTGGTAATTATACTAACACCGGCTGATCTACTTTGACAATTCAAGTTCAGTTATCTGTGCATCAGTTGCATCCATGTGTCTCCCCCTACTTCCCCCCTTCTCCCCCAGTCTCTCTCTCTCTCTCTCTTTTTTTCTTCTCCTTTACCCTCTCTCTTTAACCCCAGCTGGTCCAGGCAGACGTCCATCCTCCAGGAGTCTGGGTCTGCTCCAGGTTTCTACCTGTTAAAAGGAAGTTTTTCCTTCCGCTGTCACCAGTAACAAGTGTTTGCTCCTGGAGGATTCTGTTGGGTTTCTGTAAATTGGCTTGAGCATCTGTTTTCAACCAGATCTATATGTAAAGTGTCCATAGATAACTTTTGTTATGATTAGGTGCTATATAAATCAGCTTTGATTGATTGATATGAACATGGAGTGGGTAAGAAGCATGCAGTAAAAAAGAAAAGAAAACTAGTGTGTTGGGAACCATGTGTTCTAGATCCTCTGATACAGTTTATTCCTTTACTTTCTTGGTAAATTACACTGGCATTTTCAGTTGAATAACCTCTCAGCTGGCATGTCTGTTTCTGCACATGAAATTTGACACCATGGCAATGTGGCCCTGTGGTTTATCTGTTGCCACTTTAATGATGATTCTATGATTCTGGGCATAGCAACGTGATTAGCCATTGGGAGGCAATTGTATACCAAAATAGCTAATATCTCCCAAAATACTGGTCCTATGAACTTGCCGTTTTCGCTAGTCTCTTCTTTGACCAAAAATACATAAGTATGCCAAACTGCAGCAGTCAGCTCTTTATAGATTTTGTGTGATGCCTGAGTCCACTTCACTTTTATAATGTAAGATGGAATAGAATAAAATAAACAAACAAGAGGATAAATAAGTAAGATAATGTTTCAAAATATACAATACACAGTGTAGGCAAAACCAATGGGCTGCTGGTCAACGTTGCCATCCAAATGTGACATTAACCCAATTTGAACTTGAAAAAAAAAAGGTCAAGGTTGATGCCCAAAGAGCTCATCCAAGAGTTTCCCAAGTTGCACCTAAATACCAAACATAACAGAGATCAGATGATTTGGTGAAGAAAAATCGCACTGACACTGACACATAGACAACAATACCCCTGCAGCCGATGGATGGCCAAGGGGTAAAGATGGATTTAGGCCTTTCTTAATCCTAACCGGTGCATCACTAAAGGAGGAAATTATGATCAGCAGGGATACAGAATCAGCTGTTGTCAACTGTTTGGGTCCGGAGGTGACTTTTCCAGAACCACGATGCCAGCCTTAACAAGCAGATTGGTGTTGATAGCTGTCGACAGTCGTCATTGTTCAGGAAAAGCTTTCTACAGCCTCAGGGGTTTGTTTCAGGATTGTTTAGGGAGTGATTCCCCTTTAAGGCCCAGATCAGACCAAAGACTCAGGATGAAATCAGCTATAATTTAACTAGTTCCATCGTTGTGAAAACCTGCCAGTTCGCACCAAATTAGCGAGACAAGATCGTTTCCATCACAGTGACTCTGTGCATTCATTGGACTGTCATCATTTTAGGCTTTCTGTGGCTGCATATAATACATGACATATTTAAATATGAATGAGCATATTCTGCAGTTGTATTGTCTGGCACTGTTGAAAAAACAAAAACATAAAAAAATGAAAGGGTCAAGAATTTCCCTCCTCTGTTCCCAGAGCATCTCCATTATTTAGAGGAGTTGGTGTCACCTCTAATGGCAGGGGGAGTACAGACTATCAACACAGCATTTTATCAGGGCAACAGCTGATAATAACACTGCACAACTACCCATGAATGCTGAGAAAAAATACACTATGACAGTATATTTACAACCATTTGACAAGTTTAGTTCACCGCTACACCGTCGGCTTGAGTTGAGCTGAAATGGGCCACTTCACATCACTGCAATTTTTACCTGTTAACGTCTAAAACGGTTTCACTTCGCAACAACTCCTTGCTCTGGACTGGACTAAACCGTTTGTGCTCGCTATCTGTTGTCCAGAGAAGTGCATGTATGATTTGGAGCGCACTCCAATAAATATTTCTGACAGTTAATCGATCAACATAAAGTCAAACTTGAAAAAAAAATAGAGCTGACGACTCATTCAAAACAACTGGTTTTCCATTCAATTCCTGTTCACAAATCACTGCCATATTAGAGTGTGTTACAACGCAAGCACTCACACACAACGACAAGCACCGGGACAGATGTGCACATAGAAAAAGGCATTTGATTGAATGAGGTAATAAAGCAAAATGAGGTCAAAGGGGAGGCTCAAAAATAACTGCAGCTACAGAGGAGGTTCATGACAGCGACTCACGCACACGAACACTACGACACTAAACCTGCAGGAGCCAAAAGGGGAATGAACACCAGCTCCAAATCAAAAGACTACGTACAAGTACAGATGACCTGACAATAGTCGCTTTTCCATTGACCACAAATATAACTTGCACATAAAAATGTACCTAATGGAAAAAAAACAACAATTTTGCCAAAACTTTTGTTTTGTTTTTTTTTTTTTTTATTAAAAGTTTTTGCACTGGCAAGAGGTGGTTTTTCAGTTGTAGCGCAAATGGTATATCACGCAAAACTGCAATGGTAAGACCTTGTTCCACAAGTAGAGTCATGTGAATTAAAAAAAAACAAAAAACAAAACAGATGTTGATGGACGTTACAACAAGCAAAGAAGAAGAGTTTTAAAAGAAACATGGCGCAGTGTGTGTGGACACACCAGGAAACCAATTTTTCTTTTTTTTTTCTTTTTTTTTTAGTACTGGATAGAGGGGTAATACATAATAATAATGCATATTGAATATCCATTTGTGATTTGATGGAAAAAACGACATTACGCACTTCTGTTTTTTCGACATTTAGTAAATATCGGTAAAGGTTTGCACATATGCCCGATGGAAAAGCGATTATTGTTTTATGGCTCTATAGAACAGTGAAGCTACTTTTCCAAGCAGTGAAGGTGCCACAGGGTCTACTTTCCACAGCCTGAAAAAAGAGGTCAGAGATGGGGGGGTGGAAGTCTTGTTTTCTTTCAGACAACTTGAATGAAAATGTACTGAAACATGACTATTGAGTATTATACTTTTCTTTCTTGCAGATAATTAGGTTAAACGATAAGACTTGTATTATCTCTGCTAAGAAAATATGACAATACAGATGTAAAGAATATGTTTTAACCAATTAGTTTCACTTGTAGAAATAAAATACAATTCAAATAAGATGACAATTAGTGGTGCTGGAGTGTTAAATGATACTAGAAGTTATGGAATTACAATAGGTACAATAGGCCATGTCGTCCATTGAGAAAAATTAATTAAAATGGTTAAATTACAGTTCACCTAAATCAGAAGTCGTCGGCTAAAATTGCAAGAGGTTGACAAAGCCAGTCCTTTTCTGCAGTTTGGGTCTGAATGTGTGCATACAAATGTGGCTTTATGATTTTTACCACACTAAAGCAAATTTAAAGAAAAGCCTTAAAAAGAAAACTAAATGCTAATTCATTTAGTGAATCAATTTGTGTCTCTAGAACATGAACCTCATGGACCACATTCAAGGTCAGAAACATTTAGGAATGCAGAGAAAATGCATGTGGGTTATGGTATAATAATGTGTCTCTGAGTGACTGTTCTGTTCAGTTTTAGGCCTAATGGGGTAATAACATGTCTGATAGTTAACTGATGACAAGATTCAACTTTTTCCTCTCACCTGTGAAGCGGGAGGTGAGCCCTATGTGTGTTCTCGTTTCTGGTGTGAAGCTCCTCCGTGGGCAGTGACAGCTGTGGAGTTTGAGTGGGGATAGGGGTTACCTGTCAAACTAGAACGCAGGTATCCTGAGAGGACCTGAGAGAATAAAAGCCAACTGTATAATGATATTGGAGTGTGCATGGGTCGGAGTTAACTGTTAACTGACCAGGGAATGCAGGGATAAAGGCAAGGCAGATTTATTTGTATCGCACAATTCATACACAGGCCAATGCACAGTGCTGCAAAAATGGAAAAGAGACAAGTTAAAAACACACAAATACAATTAAAACATAATCAATAAAACATAAATAACAAGTGGTACCAGGCACAACAAACCCCGCCCCTCACACGCATTGTATCTTATTTTGGCATGGATCCAGCTGATGTCATCATGTCTATGCGTGTGCTGATGTCAGCATGTAATAAAAGTGATTAGATTTATATAGCACTTTTCTATGAATGCATACTCAAAGCATGTACAGTGGATCCATTATTCACTCACTCTCACATTCACACTCTGGTGGTGGTAAACTGCATCTGTAGCCACAGCTGCCCTGGGACAGGCTGACAGAAGCGTGGCTGCCAATTCGCGCCTACGGCCCCTCCGTCCACCACCTCATCTATACACCAATGTGAGCACCAGCACTGGAGGCAAGTAGGGTGAAGTGTCTTGCCCAATGCCCACATGACTGCGGGATGGGCGGGATTCAAACCGCCAGCCCTTCGGTTATTGGACGACCCGCTCTACCTCCTGAGCCACAGCCACCAGCATCTCAATAGCCACCAGATACTGCCCCCTCTTTGGTGTTCTTCGTTTGATTAGGTAGACGTGGTTCTCCTTTTGTTTTTGACACTTTCTTTTGGGTTCCCCACCAACCCCTGTTAGCATAGCTGTGTTTTAGTTTAATTTGGCGGTGTCTGTTCAGCCCTCTTTGTGGTCAGTGTTTGATTTTTTGCCTGTTCAACCGAGTGCTACTAAATCAAAGAAATTGCACTTAAAATCTGCTACCTCACGGTTTCTTTTGTTACTTCCTCTACTTGCGCTAACCCCTGGCGGAGCTGAGTTGTAACAGAAGTGTGAGGGTTAATATGAGATCTGGCACAATGGACGACAAGTTCCACTGGTCTTTTACTTGCACGCATAAAACACGAAAAACAAATTTCATGTTAACCCCCTTCCATTGATACAAATATTTCACACATGTGGTCGGCCAGGCGCTCTTTGTTGAGATTTCAGCAGGTTCCACTCATATGGTACTTGTGTACAATTTTAAAGATGGATGCATGTGATGGGAAATGAACATTCGGGTATTCTCGACTGAACTTCTCAAGGACAACAGGGTCACTTTTACTTTGATGATATTCGGTGACCGTGAAAGCTCGCTGCCGGGGTGTATACTGAGGTCTGACCATCTTCTACCAAGCCACATGGACGTCCAGATGAACAGGAAGGCCGATGCGCAGAATGTGCACAAATTTATACCCGTGAATTAAGCCGTTTTGAGGCCAAAATTACCAGTGGTTATTGGTCTGTTTCTAACAAATGAAAGCACCAAGAGGAAACACCTAGATGATGTCATGTTTGTTATCATTGACTTTCATCTTCTTCTCTCCAAAAACTCTAAGAAAATATGACAATCTAGATAAAGTTAACCCTTTAAAACCTGACGTGTCATCGCTGACACACCCTGCGCATATGCAGTTTGGATGGCTGTAACTCCTTCACTGTTTGTACAATTGGAAAAATTCCAACTGTTTCTGAAACCTGAGATGTCGCGCTTTATAGGTTTTTTTTGGGTCATTACAATAATTTGACTCACTCCTGTTCTAGAAACTGGAGAAGAAGCCATTTGAGCAGTATTATAACATGCAGTAAATTGTAAATGACTGTTATGGTAAAAGGACTCACTCACAACATATTTTCTAACCTTTTTATGGTCAAAATTAGAAAAAAAGTCCAGACAGACCATTTTAAGCATAGGGTTTAAAGGGTTAAGGATTGAATATATTTTAACCATTTACTTTCACTTGTAAAAAAAAAAAAAATTAAACACTAAATCACTGACTTCCCCTCTCTTCTCTCAAAAAACTCATTTTTTTTGGTACTTGGTCAGTCTGTTAATTGAGAGCGGCGCACTCTGGTGGATGAATGAATAACACTCGTTCCACTACAATGGACACATGGAAGTACAAATGCAGTGACGTTTACACCATTTGAAACACATGCATTTGTTTTCATACATAAGCTTAAATGACCCTTCAAGCTGCAAACGGCTCATACCAAAGAGGGCGGTCATGCTATTATACAAGAACGACTTTCAGTGCAAGATTCCATCTGAAAACTACTGAAACATAATAAATGATTCCAATATGTAGTGTTTATTACTGCTGCGAGGTTCACACTGCTCCTTTTAAATGTATATTATACGGACTTCTGTCATTTGTTTAGTTGTAAAATCCAACTGTAGCCTGTCCTGTACTGCTTATACTATACCTCCTCATGCAGACGCATATAAACAGCATGTTCTCATACAGGAACCACAAGACCCTATCACTGATCTCTCATCTTAGCAGGTAGCATTTTCTCTTTTCTTTCCGTCTTGGTGTCCCTGTCTGTCTCTATATCGCTCTCCATGCCTCCCTTTCTGTTTCTCAGCGGTCTGTGCTGAATCCTCTTTCACACCTCCATCCTCTACCTCTCTCCCCCTTTTTTCCTTTTACTCCTTCCCACTGTGCAGTCCTTCCTGAAACCCCTTTAATACTTTCTCCTCTTTCCTGCCACACACTCGCTCTTTCTCTCGCCGTACAGTCTTTCCTCAAACCTTTTCATGCCTCCACCACCCCACCCCTCCCCTCTCTCATATTCTTTTCTCTGAACCTGGCATGACTCTTCCCCCATCACTGTGGTTTCCCCTCTCCACCTCTCTGACAGCTTCACATTAATCATTCCCACATCCCCAGGAAGACTGCCTTCCTCACCTTCTTCTACTCTATCTCTTTCTCTCCCTTCGTTCTGCCTCCGTCTTTCTCTTTCTGTCACCCGTTCCTCCTCACCCTGTTTCTCTCATGCTCCTTCATACCTTCTTTTTCACCCCTCATCATATCTTTATTTATGTACATGTACCAAAAATGGTATCACAGTCCTAGCAGTTATGTCACATTATCACTTGGGATATGTTGCAAAAATAAAGTGTTGAGCTGGCTGCAAAGCCTCAAGAATGGAAGAAAATCTGGGTTTTGATGTCAGATACAGGTGGTAACGAGGTAAAATCTTAGACATCTGGTGATGATTTCAATAGAGTTTAATGCAACCTTCACCAGTTATGACTGGAGTCGTTTATTATCATCGTCTTAAACTGATCTATTGGTACCAAGGTTATAATAGTTTGGGATTTTTCA
This sequence comes from Apogon hyalosoma, assembly GCA_037367295.1. Lineage (NCBI taxonomy): Eukaryota > Metazoa > Chordata > Actinopteri > Kurtiformes > Apogonidae > Apogon > Apogon hyalosoma. The sequence continues at coordinate 16,386,191 of JAPQRP010000006.1, read as the reverse complement.
TTATAGTTTAGTTTTAAATAATTTTGAGGGTTTTCTTCCTCTAATTCAGTTAGTTTTAATTAGTTTTTAGAGCAGGTTTGCTAGTTTGTTTATTTTTTTTCTTTTTTTCTAAATGCTTAGTTTCAGTTTTTTCATATGTTTTATCTTCCTCACCGTCATATTCAAAAAAATCCCATACAGGACTCTGCTGCTTTCCCCCATCTTTAGTCTCCATGTTTCCAGGTCGAGTGGGGATGAGAAGCCGACTCTAAACGGCAAGTGACGAGAAGTGACGGACCGTGAAGTGCCGTATGGTGCCACCGGCTAAAATTGCTTGAGCAAAACAAATCGATTTCATACCAATCTGACACTGAGACGAAAACGAAGGGAATTTTATCCATAATTTTTATACATTTTAGTTAGTTTTGTGAGCACACAATACAGTTTCAGTTATTTATCATTTTTTCCTTTTAATTATTGTTTTTATTTATTTCAGTTAACAAAAATGTTTTTTCAATTCTAGCTTTTGTCACTTCATTAGTTTTCATAAACGATATGTTGCAGCATAAAAACACACATACTAATGAATAGCTCTGTACAATATTCTCATGTACTTATCACTGAGGTCTGTTATCATGGTGTTATTTCTTGTGCACTGTATTCATTATTGTGTGGAATATAATGAATGTGTGCAATAGATGAAATGGTGTGTGTACTAAGGAGCACCACTTGAATTTTGTTATGTTATTTCTTTAACAATGTGATGACTTAAAAAAAAAAACTTGGAACCATAGATTGTACTGTATATATTCATTGTGGACAGAGGAAGGGTGACATTAGACATTGGTTTTCAGTCTGCTTTTTGGTCTCAAAGTGATCATATTTGGACAAAAGCACCAGAGCCACAGGAGCTCCAGAGGTCAGAGATGAGCTAATGCTAAGCTTTACCTTATTCAGTAAAATTATACATTTCATCCAGCATTATGTTACAAAGTACTTCCACTGTCTTTTTGCTGAAGCCTGTTAATGACTACAGTGCTTTATTAAATAAACCTGCTAATCAATGAAATGAGAGAAAATATTAAAGATAGACCACCAGATTACTTATTAGATTAAAAAAAAAAAAAAAGAAACCGGAATGAATCCCAGGAAAACAAAACTGTTGGTGTCATTTTACAGAGAAGTTCATTTTAGGTCTTTTTTTGGCGCTACCCCCAGTGGCTATCAGCGGTATTACAACTTTAAAATACTTCTACCTTGGCTTTATTTACCCCATGGTTTCAGTCAGGGACTTTAAAGGGATCATATTTTGCTAAACCCACTTTTATTAGTCTTTGGTTCATTTATTTGTGTATTTGGACCCTAACAGTTGAAATAGTTTGAATTTGAACCCTCCAGGTGCTGCAAAGCTATCTTTATATTCATTCCAGCAAAAACCGAGTGGATTTCTACA
>JAPQRP010000006.1:16350267-16366220 GCA_037367295.1 Apogon hyalosoma | reverse complement strand
GTCATTGTCATGTTGGAACATTCAAGACTGTCCCATGTGCATTCAGTCAGGGTATGTAAACTTATGAGCACAACTGTGTATCTTCTCAGTTCATTTGTAAACCTGCCTCCTTTGGGAGAGTTAGGTCTAAAAGTCTAACTGTGCTCATTCACAGTGTGATTCAGTAAACACGCTTTAATGTTCGTAACAACAACATTTCACCCGAAAACACAAAAGTTTTGCCTTGTTGGTTTTACACAACAACAAAGTGAAAACAGCTCTAATTTACACCTGAACACTGATGGGACTGAAACCACTGTTATATGAGTGTCAGTCAGTGAGTGATGTAACTCCACATACTAGAGAAGAAGAACAGCCAGGTGTTACTCTTGTCTGGTTCGTGCATGGCAGTTTGAATCCAACTGTAATTCACATGCAAAAAGTGAAGCGTGATGTACCCATTCATATGGTGATGATGGCTGTTGTGTATGGGAAAAATTCCACTCTGGAGGCTTTATTCAAAGTTTCATTTTAAGTCTAAGAAAACTTTTGCATTTCATCCTACAACCCTAACCTTATTAGGGGAAAAACAGGTTATTTCATCCTCGCAAACTGGATTTGATCACAATTTAAAAATCCCAGACTGAGTCGTTTTTACCCCTCGGCCATCGGCCACAGGGGTATTGTCGAACCCTGTGGCGTCCATCTGTGTGTCTGTCCGTCTGTTTATCAGTGTCAAATCGTCTGATTTCCTTTATGTTTGGTATTTAGGTGAAACAGTTGGATGAGTTCTGTGGGTGTCGACCTTGACCTTTATTTCAAGGTCATTTAGTGCTGATGTGTCAAATTTGGACAGTAACATACATGTTTAGCAGCCTACATTTGTCAGGTCTTCTAGGGGTCAGTACATGCATTCTGTTTAATACAGGACGTCTCAGTCACCACTACCGCTACCGTGCCTGATGATGTTACTTCATGTATGACCTTGCTCGATGTATTCCCACTCCCATATGGTTTTCAAAAACTCTATTCCAGGGCTAACTGTGTTTTTCCCATGGGCCAAATTGTCAGAATGCTATGGACTGTGGGCCGGACCCTGTAGTATTACTCTAATATTGGATGTACAATTGACACATATCACCTTCACATTTTCAACATTTTTATTTAAAAACTGTTAACCTAACTTAAATTTTAACATAGGGTCCGATCAAGCGGTAACACGTGGACACATTTCATGTTCAACAGTCTCTGTCATGTAAGCAGAGTAACTTATATGCATGCATTACACATATTTGAGTAAGTATTTATAAGCACTGTAACATTATGTATAACTAAATTGGGGGAGATCAAATTTTTAGGTGAAAAATGTCAAATTACTGCTCGGTAACGTGGACTTGAAACGGACAGTTTTTTTAAGCTTTACAGAAACATTCAAAACATGCGGTTCATGACACAAATTGATATCAAGTAGAACAAAACCTTTTAGATATTATGTTCAACTATTGCTGAAAATACATTTTGGAGTAAAATATTAAAAAGTCTCTGTTTTATTGACATGAGAATGTGGTAACACATGGACAGGTTGCCACAGTAACACAAGGACGACTCTTTACCAATTTACATGCATCACCCAAAATGTTGACTTATGTTTTAAAACAACAAGCCAGATATGATCACAATGATTGATTTAATGTACTTAATACTAACACAGCATTATTTACATCGTCTGTACTGATATAGGTAAATTACAAATAACAGTTCACAAATAGTCTTTTTAAATGTGACATGTGATGTTCACTTTCGCTTGATTGGACCCATAACAAACACCATCAGTCACAGTAACTGCTGGCTTTTAGTGCAAGTAAGAAATGTAAACATAACATTTTTAGCCATTTTTTGACAATCAATATTGTTTTCTTCTCTGACCAATTAAAAAAAAACACATATAAGCCATTTTTATATTAAAGTCCAAAACCTGAAAGTGGACACAGGCAGCTTTCTGTATGTGTATGACTGCACTGAAGGGATGAACAACAAACAGACCAGTCGTTAAATTTTTTATGTTCATTGTCAACTTTGTGTGTCTTCTCTGTTGAATGTGCCATGTTTTCATATGGAAGCTCATCTCTCTCGCCTTCCGTAAACAGTGGCAGTGCTGCAAAATGATGCAAAGCCGAACTATGTATGCGCTATTTGCAGGTAGAAGGGCCGCCTGTTGAATAACCCGGCTCCATACCATTATGGTTTTGTCTAACATATTTACCCTTATTATATTTTACAGGAAAACTCATGCACATTCTACCACTTTATGTCAACTCCTTTTAACTTGTCTCCTCTTTAACCTGTATATTTTTTGTTGTGGCTGTACATTGAGATTTTGGGAACTATTAGGGGTCACATGTAGCGGTGGCAGTAAAATTCTATCCGACACTATGATGATTAAACGCTGGTGTTAATTCGCTGTTCACTTGTGTGCTGAACTGTGGGGTGCACGTTCAAATAAATAGTCTGTTACACCACTAATTACTATACAGCATGTGGCTCACTGTCAGCTGGAGCTTAGGTTGACCTCTGACCCCATGAGGCACAAAGCCAATAACTTGAGAGCCAAAAACAAAAACTATCATCTCAGATATCTGACTGAAAATCCAACCCATAATAAACACACAGTGCAGAGGATGGATTATTAAAAATGTACTTCAGAGCACAGAAACAGGTTGAGTTTCTAATATAATCCAATTTATTCAAGTCGAGTTGTCTCTTATCTGTGCAGAAGAAATGAGCCTCTGTGCATCTCTGCATTGTTTGTTCTGTATCTTTATTTCGTAAATTCTTACAGGAATTAACATGACGCCGACAATTCCTGGGCTGGAATATGCCTTATCACCAACTGTAGTGTGTGTTATTAAATTATGTACAAATGAGAAATTCTCCATTTTAATTACATTTTTCTTAATTTGACAGGGGGCTTAAAGGCACATGAAATCAAAAAGTATGGGAATATGAAAACATGTCAGTTATTTTATACTGAAATATCACTGAATGCCAATTTACCCGTAATTCAGAGCGTTGCCAAAGTCTATTTGGAATTAATTTACTTTTTTGTAAAGATACTAGCTGATGATGTAAAAAAGTGTTTCAGACAAGTTTGAATGAACTAAGACAAATGCTTTGTCCAAACTCTTGAGTCTAAACACTTCCATGAAACAGTACAACCAATGAAAAGTGTGTAAAATTACACATTCAAACTCCACATGTACACATAATAAACAGTTTCTCATTGCTTTGGATCAACAGTAAACCTGAAAAGTTGGTTCTCAGCTGAAACCAAAAGAAATCGGTTCCTCCTCAAGAAATGTGACATCATCAGTGGGCGTGTCATACTCTGGAAGAGGAAAATACAAACGCAGAGTAACGTCCTTTGACTCTGTTTCACTTAAACTGGTGTGAACGTGGGTTGGTTTGCAAGAAAGCACCACAGTTCTGAGACTCCGGGACAGAACCAGAACCAGAACCGTGTCAGTCTGAGAACACCATAAGTGTACACAACCCTGGTCGTGATATGTTTATCAGCCCACATCATCATCTTCCGTCCATTTCCTCATCAGTCCTCCACCTTCCTGACAGAGGAGGTGTGCAGTCTGATGACTCCAGAGACAAAAGATCTTCTAAATCTGTCAGCTCTGACAGAATCTGCCACTGAATGTGCTCCTCTGTTGAGTGACAGCAGTATGTCGAAGCTGAGCAGCATTATCCAGGGATTACCTTTGGCTGAGCCCCTCCTTAAAACAGGTACTGTCCAATCAGATGTTGGCGTCCATAACTAGGCACTGGAGCTCTGGCAAACTTTCACAAAAAGTGATGACTGGCGTGTGTAAAGATGGAGCTCATAGATATAAAGTTTGTGTATTTAGTTATGCAATGCATGCCAGTAATTAATGTCTGCTATTTGTCTTTTAGAAACATTATAGTGCCGTTTGTATCACCAGATGAAATTGTTATTTCACTGGATGTTGGCTAAAAGCTTGGGTCATGGGGGCAACAGCCCAAGTAGAGAAGCCCAGATTTCCAGCTCTGGATACCATGGGTTAGAGGAGTTAGTTAGGATATCTTCTCTATATCTCTCAGCCTTGTTATTAGAACCCTTCCAACCATGGCTAGAGGCGTTATGACGAGTGGTGGAACATCCCTCTGTAACACTGACTCTGCTGTTTCCTCACAGCATTTTCAGCCGCCTCCAGTCTATTATCCCAGCAGCACAAACTGGACACCACTAACCACAGTTACAGCTGCTAGATATGGTTACTAACCACGGTCAGCGGTGTTGGTTAGGGGTTTGTAACCATGGTTACAGGTGTTTGTTAGGGGGTGTTTGTTAGGGGTTACTAACCATGGTTAAAGGTGCTGGAAGTCGGTATGTCTTCTTTCAACTTCGTTAGAGTTTACAGACATTCTAATGACAAGTTATGAAGACTGATGACAGATTGTGATAGTGAAGTTTCTGCTGCCCATCTGTATTTAAGTAGAATACAAAGTCAATGACTGTTCTGTCTTATACTGTTGTCTTTGATTAAACCTCTCCATGGATATGAGCTCATTCCTCAGCTTCTTGTTCTCATTTCGCTCCAGTACAGGAGCCTTTTCCAGATCTATGGTGGTAGCTTGGGCACTGGTTTCTGCTTTGAGCTGGTCTACCTGTGGAGCACATCTCTTTGGCTCTGCATCTCTGCAAACTGAATTTCTTTAGGTGCTGTTGCTGGTTCCCGTCTTTATATTTTGGTAAAATACAAAGAGGGTTGTTCTGCCTTACACTGTTGTCTTTGCTGAAACTTCCCCATGGATGTAAACTTATCTCTGAGCCTCTTGTTCTCACTTCACTCCAGTACCAGAGCCTTTTCCAGCTCTTTGGATGAAGCCTCAACAGATGTGAACTGCTGCAACTGAGACTCGAGACAGTTTTTCTTTCTCCATCTCTATAAATTGTCTCCACAGAGTGTAGGTGTTATAAATCTGTTGTTTAAGAGTGTTGCACATTTTTTTGATGACAGACTTTGTGTATTGGAGCGGTGATTTTAAGTACTCTACCTCATGTGCTGTGGAGACTGTCGCACTGGACTGTGTTTGAAGGGATGGTTTCTGTTGGCTTATTGGGACCCTGCTCCACTGAACAAACATCTGGGGTTTTGTCTTCCTCATCCTCAAAAATATTGGTGTTTTCATAGACCCACAGATAGTCCATGTCATCATATACATAGGTCTAACTTTGAATTCCCTCTCTTCCATTCTAATTTCACTGACAAAACTGTTTATCCAAGTAACAACAATTTTACCAAAGCATTTATATAAATATATTTACAACATCATGAATGAATGAATGAATGAATGAATGAATGAATCTAGTTTATATCTGTTCTAGAAAAACAAGCAAGCTAGTATAAAGATAATATTAGATGAATTAAAATCTCTGGTGAGACTGTGCATGCTTGTTGATTAGTAAAATGTTGCTGAATATCTTAAATGGCAAATATTGTAAAAAAAAAAAATCAGTTCAGCTGAATTAAGTCTTTCAGCTAAAAAGACTTAATTTAGATATAATTAGGAGGGAAAATAAATTTCCTCTTAATTATGTGAAAAATTAAGGAGGAATTAAGAAGGAACAGAAATTAATTGAATTAGAAAACACAAAAGTGGAAACAAAATGTTGAATCAAAATCTGAAAAGGCCTCATGCAGAAAACAGTGGGGAAAAAAAATAACACTAAGACAGAAGTAGAAATATTTGTCATGAATCAGGAGTTTATAAAGTATAGAAGAAACAATTGCTAAATATGAGGGAAAAAAAATAAAATAAAACAAGAGTTCAAAAAGAAGGTGAAAGACTGTGGAACAAAAATAATGTTGCTAAAGTGGAATAGTCAGATAATAAAAGAGGAAGAAAGCTGGTTCTGTTTTTAGAATCGACACACTGGGAACTGTAGTGCAGAGATGCACACTGGGTAAGGTGGAGAGCATCCAGGTCATCCACTTCATCCCATTCTGACAAACTAGAAAAGCAGCTGCAGTGGGTGAATAACCTCATTAAGATGCAGGACTGAGAGCTATAGAAGATCCTTCATGTCCACTGTCATCAGACTCTACAACACCTCAGTCTGATGAGTCATGGGCTGATGACGCCTTGATCATTGTGTGGTTGCTGATGCATTTGTTCTTTTTTTTTTTTTTTTTTTTTTTACATTTTTTATGAAACCCCTCCTGCATACAGTTGTGCAATTTAAACCATTCGAACACTAAAACAAAAGCCCTGATAACAATCAAACGTTAAAGAGATGGTCTATCAAACCAGCTAAAATGTCAAAATAAAAGCATGCACTATACTTTTTTTTTTTTAATAGAAACTTTCCCATTTTAAACCTTTTCAGTTTCTTTCCATTGCATCAAATTTTACTACTACTACTACTACTGTCAATTTTATTTTTTCAATTTGACAGTGATCTTTGAATCAAACTATTCCATCTAAATTCAGCCATGGTTCACCAGCGATTCAACTACCAAAGCTTCAACTCCTCTTTCAACTTCCATCTTTCACTAGAACAGTATTTCTGCTTTCAGCATCTTGAATTTGCAATTCAGTAGGAGTTCAGCTATGTTTCAGCAAAGCTTCAGCTATGCTTCTCAACCTTTTAATGAATTCATCACATGCTATACACGAGCACATGACATGATTACAGCAGGCAATACCATCATCCATATGATTTATACATTATTTATTATAAACTATTTCCATCCTGAGGGGCCCTTTCATTTTACAAAGTGCTTGTGGTGGGTGTAGCCATGTCTATCAGAGGCCAATGACACAGGGACACACGTCAAATAAAACTATATTACCCCTGATTGATTGACAGGGTTACGAGACACAGAGCAGCGATGGACAGTTGTGTCAGAGGTGGGAATGCAGGGGAAGAGGGGTGGGAGGTAAAGCGAGGGTAAAAGAGAAATAGGTGTATGCTAGTGTTTCCAGGAGAACAGAAAGCTGGGAGAAGAACAGAGTAAAGCAAACAATGACATTGAAAACTTTTAAAGAATGAATGTGGAATGAATGGTGACAGATAAGATGTTTGAGATAAACCAACACAGACAAAGAGAAAGACTCAAATACTGACTCTTTCTGAGATAACAGAGGGGGATAGTTCACTCAGTGGACAGTAGCTATTGAACCAGAATAATCTGCAATGTACCCATCATATTGAAATAAAACATCACACACACAAGCTCCCAGTGTTGTCCTGCTCACAACTCATCATTCCAGGGAGTGCATGTATAACAGCCATTCCATTCCTGTGTCTGTTGAATTCCAACACAAACATGCCTTATTCTACTGAATAAACACCTGATCCATGTCTTATTTAAGAAGGAGAAGTATAAAAACCACTACTGTGGCCATCATTATCTTCTTACAATAGGCAAAAGCAGTGCTATTAGTACCGCAAAAGTAACTGAAATAAAAAATAACTGTTGAAAACTCCTGGACTTCTGCTCTGACAATGTTCCCAAACTCTGAGGACTGGTTCTTCTATCAGGTCAATGCTACTGGTCTCAGCTGGGTCCGTAAAGGTGTGGATGATGGACCACCAGATGCAGACCCTGTCATGTCCAGCCCAATCTCCAGACCTGAACCCACTTTGAAAACTTCTGGAGGAACATGGATGGACACAAGCCATCGAACTCTGCTGAGCTTCTTGAATTTCTCTGCCAGGAGCTGCATAAAGTCATCCAACAGCAACGGAGGAGAGATAAGACACATGAAAGCTGTCACTGAAAACCAGGATTATTCCACCAAATATTAATGTCTGAACTTTTCCCAAGTTACAACATTAGTATTGAGTTGTTTAGAAATGAATATAAACTGGTTATCTTTGCATTATTTAACATCTGTATTTTTTTTTTTTTTGTTATTTTGACCATTTGTCATGCTCAAAATAACAATACTTTTATTTGAAATTCGGGAGAAATGTTGTCGGTAGTTTAGAGCATTAAATGAAAATGCTCATTTTACTCAAACACATACCTATAAATGGTAAAATCAGAGAAACTGATCATTTTGTTGTGGTCTCTTTTTTTTTTTTTTTCCATAGCTGTATATATGACATGGTGTCAAGTCTGATACCGTTGATTCCTTACATATCCATCGTGAATTATTTTGGAAAATTTAAACAGACTGTGCAGCATTATGTATACTATATCGTATCTAAAATGAAACCAAAGGTCCGGCGGTGCTGCAAAAAAGCAATTGCCAAACCCAGCCTGTGAGTCAAAGCAGTATAAATAATATGATTGACACTTTATCTGAACTGCCTTGATGTGACTGATGTAAACTCCAGAAATTCCATGCTTCCAGCAGCCTAAACAAACAAAATCACATTTACAACACACGCCTGTTGCACTGATATTGCTTTATGCAGGTGTGTTTTGGATTAAATAGGGCAAACAAACACACAAAGGCAGAGGAGAATGCCCAGCTATAACATAGATAGAGGAATTATGTGAGTTTTCCAATGAAAGAACATTTTGTTACTACTCTATGGTTTTCAGAGCCATAGTGTGCAGGTAAAGTTACTATTTTATATCAAAGTCTTAGCTGTTTTGACCCCATTTAACCTTAATATTGATTTTCTTTTTCCTTCATAGATATTACTTTGAAGAGACAACACCTTGAAAGAGAAGCCTGTATATTATACACCTTAAAAGGTCATTTGCATATAAACAGAATGTATTATCCCTGTAGCATGTACATTTTATTAATTCTCCAAGCCTTGCCCCTTGCAATGATTGAGGTGTTTACTCCCTTGCATATGTTTTATAAATCAGCACAGGGAAGGCACCTGCTTAGTGTCCCATTCTTCCTTATTATGGTTGGCAGGGTGATGGAGCACATAGCGATGGATCAATATTCCCCTTCACACTCACACTCCTGACGAAGCTACGCAATCCTGCACATGTGGAAAACACACTACCTAGCACCTACAAACTTGAAATCGCGCATAAACATCAATAGATACGCACGAGTAAACACACGCACATTTGCATATGGGTTTGTGCCCATTTTCCAGGTTATGAGATGATTAGCATCCCGTTAACAACAGTTTTCCTGCCCTGCACACCCCCTCTTCATGCCACTGGTGCCGAGGGGGATGATGAAGCATTGTTATCAGGGGCTATGAATCATCCTCTTCCTCAAATTAAACATGCTATGTCATAAACACATTATGACCAAACCTGCAGTTCAGAATAGATGTGTCCGTGGAAAAATGTGTGAATGGGAGTGTGTGTGTGTGTGTGTTTGACTGAGTGCCTAGTGTCCCAGTTAAGTGTAATAAAGCACAGGGCTAAAATAATGTGATGAGTTTAATGAGCAGACCATCCATGCATTCAACCCCTCATACCCCACCCCACCCCTCACCCTCCACCCTCTGTCTCTGGCTCGCAGGCCTTTTTCTCATGCCTCGTGTGTGTGTGTGTGTGTGTGTGTGTGTGTGTGTGTGTGTGTGTGTACAGGGAGTTTGGAGTTGGGCTGGGAGGTAATGTGATTCGACTGGAACGATTAATCTTGCTCAGGTGAGAGTGCATTGGGAGAAACAGGGAGGGTGACAGGGGGAAGAGAGATGGGTAGAGATGGTAGTTTAAATGTAAGTGGGGGGAAAAGAGAGGAATGGGAAGAGAGAGAAGGATGACATATGGCTGGTGATTTCTCTCCTTTCTCTCTCTGTCGCTCACTTTCCATCAGCGTCTTTCTGCATAAGCAAAGTCCTTTTTTTTTTTTGCACTCTGATCCAATCATTTCATTTGTTGCATCACCTTTTTTTTGTTTCCTGCTCCTCATTTTTCACCTACCTCATATACTCCCACCTTAAAAATCTTTCCTCCATCCTTTTATTCACCATAACTTTGACCTTCTTCTATTCATGTTCAACAAAATCTCAGCAAACACCTGCACATTTCATCTACAGAGCCCTATAAACACATGATATCAAGATCTGTAATGGCCTTAATAGTGAAACAAATGAGAAACACACCTCATTAGCCTGTTACGCTTACATAAAGGGCGTTTACTGCATGTCTGACTTAGTTTTAAGAACCATTTTCAGTATGCTTTAAACTCATTATCAGTTCAAGCATTTTATGCAACTTGGTGACTTTCCTTGAAATTACAGCAGCCCCTTGTTGCTGGGATAGTTTTAGAGACATTGTAATAAGCCATTATGAGCCAGCCGGCGTCTATTCTGCTTTAGCGATGCAGGATTTCCTAAAGCATTAGTCTTTGAGGTGAAACAGGAGAAGATTAACTGGTGAACTGAAAGTGAGGTACAGTCACATTCTGTGTTTGCTAAAACGCTGCAGTACAATGCCTGCTGTGATCTAATCAAAAGTTAAAAGTATGCTTACACTTGGCAAGGTGTAGGTAATCCGTAAGCATCAGCAAACAATGTCCTTCAGCTTAGTTGATGAAATAACAATGAAACCTAAACGAAGAACTAACAGTATTACTGGCTGGTGTACAGTGCTGGATCTCTGCTAATTTCTTAATTTGATTTCCCTCCTCAAATAGAGCGAGTAATTTGTTTAGGGGACCAGAATTTGCCCAATTTAGCTGGTAAGCTCCTTGGCAGCAGTAATGGGGATAAACAGCTAGCAGAAACTGTATCCTAATTATAGTGCGTCTGTCGAACTCGTACACACATACATTCGCACACAGGGAAAACACATCAAGGGTTCAGTAAGTATAACCAATATAACCAGTAAATATGTTTACTTAGCATTTACAGAAAATAAAATAAGAAACATGTTTTGTTGCCTCTGCCCAGCCCTCCACAACTGTAAACTTTAAAATTACAGCTTCATAAGACCAATCAGCGTGCCAAGTAGCCTGTTAGCCAAGTCAATTTGTACAAAAACACTCACACACCAAGGAATTCTGATTTGCTGCCTCTCTAGTATCCACACCAGTGTGACTTTGGCTTAATTGTAGCTAAAGCAGCAGGAAAAGCTATTTTAGAAAAGGACATTAGTTTTCCCCAAAGAGGGCTATGCTGGTTACCCAATAGCGATATGTTTTCTATGTTAGACAATTACTGACATAATTGTTAATCAATTAAAGGATCCAGTGCTTAAATGAGAACAGGCCTATGCACAAGCACAGCAGTGCAAAGCTGAAGAAATACACCAGAGGATGAGAAAGACATTATGTAACTGAGTATAGGAAACATACAGAGAAATAATGGGGAGAAAAACTGTGGATATTCACACAGACAAACATGCACACACTTAGATATTTTGTATACAACTTGTTTTTCAGTCCTTGGAGGATCAGAAATATATGTTCAATATGAATAGACATGTCTACGGCAAGTTTATTGCATCACTGGCTCTCCAGACTGTTTCATGGAGAGACTAATTGGTCACTCTGGTCCTGGTGAGTATATACAAACACACATCTCTACTTACACACACTTAATATTGTACAACAGAGTTCTGCAGAAATGTTTCCCTGGACAGACATTCACAGTTACAGAAATACAGCTCAAATCCACTTTGAGGAGCGTACACACAAACACTCACACTCTCCACCTCCATATGCAGGTATTTTTGAGAACATCACCCACCCAGCACATCCAGGGCTAGGTAATGTGTGTTATAGATTATCTGGAGCGAGTCACTGTGTGGTTAAATAGTTATTTTACTATCATGAGAAAGTCCATGTGAATGTGTGTTCATACTATTATTGGCTGTTTTTCACATTCTTTTGCCTACTTTGTGCAAACTACCCTTCCATCCCTCCTGTCATTTACTGTTTGCCTTTACGTACACCAAATTAAAACTCACCATCCACTGAGTTAACACATAAAACAACACTGAATCCAGCTCACCTTCACCTATACGTGACACATGCCCGTGCAGGAACGTGGTAAACAATTTCAGGGCCTAATATTTCTCATCTCATACAATAGAAGTGTGGGTGGAATGAATGACATGTAGGTTTGATTGACACATAGCCCCAAGATAAAATGAGACAAAACATCTATTCATTCTACATAAACTACTGTCAATGTTCCTGCTTTTTATCTCCCCACCCACTTGCTTCTTTCAGCAAATAATGAACTCTTTCACCTCTTGAAAGGTATTTTCCTGTCACTTTTCTCTGAGCTGTCTGTTGTTCATAGCCTTTGTTATCTGACTAGATCCTCTCATTTACTTTTATTCATGCTCTTGCTCTACTTGCACTTATTCTCCCCTCCCATAGCCTCATTCCCCTCTCTGCTTTTCCTCCTACGCATGGTTCATAACCGTACTCTTCTTATTGAACGTTCTCCAGATCATCTATTCATCATTGCAAAACACGGATAAGCCTGGAGTTGTGGAGGACTCAGTAGTGCAATTCCAGCTGGTGTGCTGAGTGACAGACTGTTGGCACTATTTGTGACATTCAACTGATAACTAGTTGCCCACCCCTTTATTTAACTGGGCATGGCAAAATGGAAAGTGGGGTCTCATTTTCACAGCAGTGATACCAAACAGAGTGGGGAGGCATATGTGCATGAAAAAAAAGAACAAAAAAAAAAAAAGAAAGAAAGAAAGAAAGACTTCTAGGAGGCAATGCTTTTATGCTACAGTCTTCTCCTGACTCTTTAGGCACAATTCTTCTATGTGAAGAGGTACAATTTCATCCAGAAAGAATGTAACCAGAGCTGGGATTTAAACAGCTTCACTGTTGTCTAAACCAGCTGAAGAAACCCCTGCTTCTTTTTGACATGGATTTTGCTCGGAGCAAGAAGTTAAATCTGTTTGAACTCTTGTTGAACTCCGTGTCTCCTGCGGTGTCGGGAATCCCAAAAGTAGGCAAAATATCCTGCTGAATTTTCATAAATATTCCATAAATCTTTTTCATTTGTTAATTTCACTTGTAATATACTTGGAATGCATGTTGTACAGTCAGATCAGCACCATGGACAGCTCCACATCAACAGCCATCTAGAAATCCTGAGTCTTTTAAGAATGTGAGACGTATCAAAGAAGAGGACAAATGTGCACAAATACACCATTTGTCAAAACAGTGAGCATAGGCATGGTTGACTTTTTTTTTTTAACCCTTAAAAGACCTTAACAGCCACTGGTGACATCTACTGATCTACTACTGATGTTTAATGATTGTTGAACCATTAATCCCATCATTGCATTTACATGCAGGTAAAATACAGTTTCTTACTTTCATCAGATACAGAATGACCCATTTGGACGTTCAGAGGCTCCACACTGAACATGGAAACACTAACATCTTCTGCAACATTCATTCGCTAATAAATCCCACGTAGTTTGACAAATAGCAGTGGCTGTGGAAGCTTGTTTTTATGTAGAGCTAAATTTATTTGTTGATATGGTTAATGTATTTTGTTGGAAACATTTTCTTCAAATGTCTGTACTGTGATAAAATTACTTTGAATTGACAGATTTTTTTTATTATTTATTTTTATTTTTTTTTTGATTGAGTGATTTATTCCAAACATGCAATGAAATTTTACATATGTAAACAAATAAAACAGAAATAATACAAAAATCAACAATCAAGACAATCTTAGAAAGACGAACAGCACGGTAGTTTCATTTACATGGCTGAAAAGGGGTGCAAAGAATTGCAATGTATTTAATCCCGCCCCTTCTTCATAAAATATTAATCATATATATTTATCTCCCAGGCTCTTATGAATATCTGTATGATCAGTAAATTAAACATTGGAAAATACCTGATTTTCATTGAAAAATGCAAAATACAGAGGATAATATAATGTATTGTGAATGTTAAATGTTGAGGGAAATTCCTTTGGAAGTTGCTACAAAAATAGTTTTAGGTCTTTAAGAGATAGAACAAATAGAACCAGAGACATCTGAATACACAGATCTCAATAACTGGCATGCAGAATCTGGAACTGACCCTGACAGTAATTTTCTTTTTTCCATTAATAAGATCTGCAATTATTATACACAAGAGCAATTTATTAATACTGTTGTCCTAGAGGGCAAGTTGTCAATAATACATTTTAACAGTAGAAGTATGTACTCAAATTTTCAAAGACAATTTTCAAAGACAATTTTCAACTTTTCAAGCACCCCTTTAGTATTACTGCCATAACAGAAACTTAAAAATAAAGATACTGATTTTGATTTAGAAGACTACGAAATAAGCTATATGAACAGAGAAAATAAAGTAGGAGGTGGGGTTGCTCTATATGTTCACAAATCTATTCAATTTACAGTTTTAAAAGACATGGCACTTGCAACAGATGACATAATGGAATGCCTAATGGTGGAAATAATTAACAAAAAGAAGAAAAATGTCATTATTAGCTGTATTTATCGGTCACCTGGGTCAAGTATGGAAATTTTCAGTGAGTGGATGGAAAAACTGTTTTCTGTAATGCATAAGAAAGATTTATTCATCTGTGGAGATTTTAACATAGATCTACTAAATCCCACTAAGCAAAAAGCAACAGACTCTTTTATTGATACAATCTATAGTATGTCCTTATACCCAACAATAACCAAACCAACCAGATAAACATCTCACAGTGCCACAATAATTGATTACATCTGTACTATTGACATGTCAAATCAAACTATTAGTGGCCTGTTGACCTGTGATATTACTGACCACCTCCCTGTTTTTACAGTATATGACTGTGATTTCAGGAGAATTAAGGAAAATACAAGAGTAAACTATAAACGAACAAGAACTGATGAAACAATCTTTAACAACAGCCTAAAGTTACAGGACTGGAGCTCGGTCTGTCGTGAAACTGATGTGGATAATGCATCTGGAACAGTCCGGAGCTTCACCTCAAGCAATGCCAAAGTATCCACAGTTTTAAGGCACTTTACAAACGGATGGTCTGGTCACAGTGCAGGGAGGGCGGGGCTTATTGTTAATTGCTGGGCCGTTCCACCCTTGGCTCTGTCTTACCTTTGTTGGTTTGTGCTTGTCGTTGTTTACCATGTTGGTATGTGTCACTTCCATTACCATTGAGGGTATATGATTATTGTTAAATATGTTGTATTATAAGTTATGTAGACTATCATTTAGATAGTTACTATGTGTAATTTACATCAGTTTTCCTAATCTGTTTACTATCTGTTATTTACATTATTAGCACTCTAAATAGATGTTACTTAATCATTAATGAAGCAAAAGTAATGTGTTATGTTGTATAATGTAAGAGGAGGTGGGGTTTAATAAGTTTTCTTCTTCCCACTCCTCTTTGAGCAGTTCAAATTGAATTTATTTTGTTATTGCTAGTGTACTTGGCAACTGCTATAACATCTTAATCACCTTTATTAATTAATGTATTTGCTCTGCGATTAGTTCCTTGTACACAAAAAAATGCTTAATTTTCTTCTGCGCAAAACAAATAAATAAAAATGAACAAAAACAGATAAGAGTTGATAAATTTTCCTTCGATGTGCGGTTTTCTCTGCCTTTATGTTTTACTTCATATAAATGCAGATCTAAAGTTTATTGCACTGATATTTTAAGGAATAGTGTACTTAAGGTTCACCCACTGCTTGGATTAGTGGAGGGAGCATGTTAACATCACATCATGAGTCACCTTAAAGTTGGTTTGATCAATAATTACACTGCACTACAAGTAAAATGCCTCCAGAATAAAATGAAAGTTTAAAATTTGAGTCACTAATTAAGAAAAATTAAGTCAAAAATGCTAATTGGCTGTAGTTTCCAAGGTACAGTCTTAGGTCAAAATGATAAATTCTGAGAATTAACGAGGGAATGGGTTTTACTCAAAGAAATGTTTCTCTCAGAACTACTAGATCTACTGCACATTAAAATACAGTCACAGAAAAAATTATTAGACCATCAAAAGTCATCAAAAACAATGGTTATGCAATCCAGTCCTAACTCCTGTGTGTATCATG
>JAPQRP010000006.1:16334027-16350167 GCA_037367295.1 Apogon hyalosoma | reverse complement strand
CAGCTCTGAAATTAAACTACTATGAGCTATTTTTGTTGTTATCATTATATTTGTCCAAACAAATGTACATTTAGTTGGACCAGGCATTAAAATGAACAAGAAAATTAAGAAAACAAGAGTGGTCTAATAATTTTTTCCACGACTGTATATTTACTTTACATGTTCTGTCTAGTGGAAGATTTCTAAATCTATTGTATAAATGTAAACAAACCAATATATATGTGTAATAACACTTTATCGTATACACTGAAAACACCAGCTTACCATCACTTTGTCATTTGTTTTCCAATTCTTTGCATTAAAGTATGTAAGACTCAGCACATTTAATATCTGAGGCAGATCTATATTAAAAAAAAAAAGTAGACCATTTGACGTCGAAAAGTAATTAAAATTCCAATCCCTATAAAATGCATATATGATTTTTCTACATTAATTACTAAACAGTAAGAGCTAACTATCTAGTGGGAATGTAAAGAGGTATGGCACATTCTTATGCATGATTTCCTCACACCATGTCTTAGCTATTGTGTCCTTCCTTGCCCTTTCACTATCTCTCTGCTCATTCCTTTCTTCACCTCTACCTCTACATTCCACATTTTGAGTTTTCTACCCATCTCCCCATTGTGTTTCCCAGCTGATTTGATTACATTTTAGGCAGGTTTTTGTGCGAGTGTACAAATGCGGCCTCTGAGAAAGGTTCAGCGATAATTCTGTTCGAATGCTTTTTTTTTTCCCACTTTGAGATGAAAATACAGAAGTAAAAAAGTAAAATATTACAAGGACCTTGACAGCAGCGCAGCAGTTGCAGGCTGTATTTTTACAGTTCATCACACACACACAGTAAGTTGAACGAGAGATTGACAAAGATTGATGTGAAATGACTTGAGTTATGATGAGCAGATGTTGAGCTACTTATTTTTTTTTCGTTTCTTTTTGTCCTTTATTATACACTGTTAAATACACAGTCCACATGTATTCCAAACACATGTCATTACACAAACGTGATGCAGCGTCATACTGCAGTGTCCATCTAGTAGGTTTATGGGCAAAGTGATTCTAAGCAGCTGATGACTATAGGCGTGTGCGCATAAAACATGTGTGTTTTGTGTGTGTGTGTGTGTGTGTGTGTGTGTGCGTGTGTGTGTGTGTGTGCGTGTGTGTGTGTTTGAGTGACTAAGCACTTTCAATATGATTTACGACAAAGGAAAGACTCAAGTCCCCTCTGATTTGTTTACCTATTAATGTGCCCAGCCTGCCAACAGACACACTCACAGACTGACACACATGCAAATGAACATTGTCACTGGTAAATTCCTCTCAGAAATGAGATTGATGCACAAGTAAACTCATATTGAGCCTCCCACTAAATACTCACTCAAGATTTAAGTCACTCAGGAAAGAATTTATGGCTTCTTTCCATGTAGGAGATCACACACACGCGCACACACGCACACACACGCATATTCACATGTTGTGGAACTATGGGTTATGTGTGTCATGTATAATATATAGTAATACGACCTGTCACATTATGACCCCCCCCCACACACACACACACACACACACCATATCTTACTCATTTGACCTCTAACCCTTCAACTTTTGAACTCGGCCTCACATCAGATTAGACTCAGGCCATGTGACTTCCACTGGCTCCTCCCTTTCAGATCTCAGCATGCCTCGTGTTGAAGGTGACAGCCCTGTGGTGACTGTACGCAAAGGCGAGAAGTGAAAAAAGGTCGGCAGAGAGGAAGCATGCTACAGACGCACAGCAAGGCATCATGTTCCACGCCATCTGTTACAGCCAGCAGGATGGTGTCACTGCTGCGTTTGCCATCAAAGATATGCCATCTTTTCACATGATGTGTGTGGAGGCTACGTTTGAGGCCACTACATGATACATACAGTTCATGTATGTTGGGTTTGTACTATTTTTGAACCAGGCAATGGCAAGTCATTTTTTTGACAGCTGCCTCTTGACATAGTTTTCCTTCTAATGTGTCTTCGATTTAGACTCTGCTTGTAGGCATTCCCTGAGTGACTCACATTACCTCCCCAGTATGGGGTAGAAGGCCTGGAGGATGGAAAAAATAAAGCGAAGACCTTCACTGGATGTGGATTTGTTATCTCCTAATCAAATTGTCACAGCAGATTTAGCCCCTGCATAAATAATTCTCTCTTTAAAAGATGCACAACAACAATATGAAACAACTCAATACTACTATTGGTGCATTTATAAGACACATTTATACCTCAGTTACAGTGTTGGGAGTAATGCATTACGGTAACAGATTACTTTTTGCTGTAATGCACTAGTGTACGCCATTACTAATCGATTTTCAGTAATATTTTACTCGGTACATGTTGAATTGCACTTGTGTTACAACACACTTTTTGCCCATAATCAAATTGCTAAAAAAAACCAAAAACTGCAAAACCATGAGACCTTAGTGAATCAAAAATGTGGCAGGAACGTTCTGTTTCCTGTTGGTGTTCAGCCAGTGGGTGAAGATGGCAGAAGACAGTCCACTGGCCACATGGACGTACGCTCGTTACTAACCCTAACCCTGCTTTAAGAAGCTACTTAGCATGATCCCTGTGATCAGCAATGACAAGGTAAGCTGACATTTCTATGACTAGTTAGAATTCTTTATCAATTGTGGATTTTTCTGCTGGCGTTTCCAGCTCCGTGCCCCCTGTTTGAACATGTAAAATGTTGAAAAAAAAAAAAAGGGTGTGGGGGGGGTGAGTTCTATTGCACATGTGCCATTTTTGACAAGAGTCTATATGTAACTCAAACGTAATACAGGAGTCACATAACACACTACAGTTCTGAGAAAGTAATATTGTGAGGTAAGGAATTGCTTTTAAATAACAGTAACTAGTAATCTGTAATGTATTATAGTTTGGAAGCAACTTGCACAACACTGCTCAACTACTAACTCAGTATATTACACTGACTCTTCATAGTTTAGCCAGAGATCATGTTTATATTGTTGGCTTGCATCTGAATCCCCAAATCCCTGAAACTGCCGCATTGCTCCATAGAGGAAATCACCCTGGATATGAGCACCTGCTAAATTTCCCCAGTGCTGTTGTTGAAAAGAAGACAGATCCAAGAGTGATGTTTGTGCAGCGTCGAAAACTTGGAGTTGTGCATCGCTCTACAACTCTGGGGAAGCATCTGCACACATCTGCAAACACATGAGCTGGACACAATGTTGAAATTGTCTTTAGATAATAAAATCCAGCTCATTTGAGGATGTTAAACAATAATGTTTTTCATGTTGAGGACATACAAGATAAAAGGGCTACAGTGGATTTAATGTTGTAATCCCTTGTGTAATCATCCAAGGACAATATTTGCATACAGAATACCAACCTAGACGTCCAAGGAATGAAACCCCCAAATGGTGACTGTAGAGGACACCGCAAAACAATAATAAATCCACTAGACCATCTGAAAAGCAACAGCATTCACTCTGTACCTTATCTAAATGTTCCAGTGTTGAGCATGTGAGTCACACACTCAGCCTCTTGCATGCTGGGGTTATCAAGTTGGCACCTCCCTTCACAGATGTTTTGTTGAATTAGACCCATGACACCACCAGAAGGCTCAGCAGTGGTTTCTAGCATCCCAGACCTACACTTATACTTAAAGGACAAAGGCTGGTGTGGGGTATTTCAGGGAGATAAAATATTATTTCATTTAAGTTTACTCAGAGACTCTTTTCAGTTCTTAAATTTGAGTCGTAAATTCAGCCTCCCTAGTAGCAGTCATTACAATATCAAGGATTTGTTTCATGTAGTCGCTTCAACAGTGAATATACTTAGAAATATCACCAAGACGACTGGCAGAGAGGTTAAAAATAATCAATTTTTGGACTGTAACCTTGATAAATAATCAATGTGCTTTATGAGCTTCCACTCTCTTTTCCAGGAAACTTCACTTTCAGTGTAGAATGGCTCATGGATTTATATGCAAGTCCAACCACATCAGAAACATTTGCTGCACTCAGACAGTGAACTTTAGTTTTAACCCACGAAGACCCAAACGGCCACTGGCAACCAAAATCATCTACTGATCTAAAATGTTAGATAACTTCTGAACCACTACCCCTATTAATATGTTGAAATAATTGCTGTAAAACAGTTTTTCATCTTTTCATGGTCATCAGATATGGCCCATTTGGACGTTCAGAGGCTCTGCTGTTACCGTCGAAATACTCATCTTCCTCAACATTAGTCGCTTTTCCATTGACCCTCAAACTGCACAAATATAACTTGAGCATAAAAATTTACCTAATGGAAAAATGACAATTTTGCCAAAACTCTCATTTATCGATTAAAGGTTTTTGTGCTGGGAGTAGTTGGTTTTTCGAGCATAACGCAAATGGTATAATATGCAAAACTGCAATGGAAAGACCTTTTTCCAAAATTAGAGTCACATGAATTAAAAAACTGGATGTTGACAGATGTTACACCAAGCGAAGAAGAGTTTTAAAAGAAACATGCCACGGTATATGTGGACACACCAGGAAACTGAATCATTTTTTTTAATTTAGTACGGAATAGAGGGGTAATATATGATAATAAGAAATACAGCTGTAAATCAACACGATATTTACATTTGTTGCCATGTCTATGGAATGACTTCTTGTATCATCTCACGATAATAAATAAACAAATAATTGTTTTTGTGATTTAATGGAAAAACCGACATTATGCACTTCTGTTTTTTCAGCATCTAGTAAATATCGGTAAAGTTTTGCACATGTGTCCAGTGGAAAAGTGACTATTGATTCACCAATAAAACCCATGGAGTTGGATCAATGACGGTGAATTTAGGTTCAGTTAATGAGAGATCGGACCGAAAAAGTCCATTTTTGTTCAGTTTTCTGTGTTTCGATATAATAACCTTTGAATTTACTCTGAGTTTTCATGAACGTCTAAATCAAATATAGGAAATTAAGTACAGGAAAATGCAGGCTTTACAGTGAAAAATGCAAAATGCAGTGGATAA
Organism: Apogon hyalosoma; assembly: GCA_037367295.1. Taxonomy (NCBI): domain Eukaryota; kingdom Metazoa; phylum Chordata; class Actinopteri; order Kurtiformes; family Apogonidae; genus Apogon; species Apogon hyalosoma. Next base: position 16,345,144 of record JAPQRP010000006.1, on the reverse strand, counting down.
TATTATAATAAATGGTGATAAATAATTTAAGAAAAATTAAATGGAGAGAAAAAAATCATTTGGGAACTGCCACAAAAGTAGCACTGGGTCTTTATGGGTTAAGTCAAAGTGGGCCTAGTGTAATTTAAAGAGCTTTTGTCTTACTGTTGTATGAGCTGCTTTCATCTACCATGTGTATAATCGATCATAGATCACTGGTGGAGAAGTTGGTGGGCAGCTTTCTACAGTCTATGCATATGTACAGAGTCCTGGTCATGACATTAATGGTTTTTAATGACACTGTGCTGGATGACATGATCAAGTTGCATCATGTCAGCTCCAAACCATATTGTCTTTGTGTTATGTAATGCAGCCTCTAGCTAAACGCACTTTACACTCATTAGTTTATATGTTTCACTACAGTACGTTTACGTTCAGCAGCTGAGAAAGTCAGCAATAAATTTCCCATCTCAGGTGTGACTGTTCAGCTTAGTTTAGCCCGAGTTTGGCTCAAGCAAAACCTTTACCCCGCTACTTCCTGAAATAGGACTGCTGCCGCTATCATACCCGAGAGACCAGCGAAAGCCATCAAAACATATCAGAGTTAAAATGTTTCAAGTGTCCAAACTGTTTAATATCTCAGCAGGGCATCAGTAGGCCGTGCCAGTGGTGGCTCTCAGTTAGAGCCAGAATGGTGGAGATGAGAGATGGTGCAGGACCGCACTTTCACTAAATGATTGAATTTTGAAGGCAGACTGGTGACACTGTAGAGAGGAATGGCTCCGGCTCAGCATCAGTCACGGTGCAGATGACAGGGTGGGTGCTCGGTAAACAGCTAGACTGGGGCGAGGAGTGGGGGAGATAATGTGGTGGGTGTCAAGGTGTGAGAGGAAGGGGAGATAGATGGATAAATACAGATGAAAAGGTAAAGATGAAGTTAATGAAATCAGGAGAGAAGGAAGGGAGATATTATACAGAGAAGAAAAACTATTAAATAAGTGGATGAAAAGGGCGATGAAGGATGGTATGAAGGAGAGAGCAACAGAAGGAAATAAGACCAGAAAAATGGGCACAGAAAATAGAAGGAAAACAAAAAAGAAAAACAAAGAAGAAAAACAGGAATGGGATTTCAGCATAACATTTGTCACAATCTCAGTCAACACAGTGTGACTGGTATTCATGTAACTGTGGCTGGGGTGGAATGGTAGCTGAAACAAGCCGAAATGCTTTTCAGAAACCTGGATTTGAAGCAATGTAATATTGATATACTAAGGCCAGCTGGGCACTCTGAAGACAGCTACTCTACTGATGGAAAGAGTATGAAAATGGAGACAAAAGTACTCCTTGACAATCCAACACATGCAACATTTCCACATTAAAATGTTTACAAATCATAGAGTTTGCTGCCTTGTGTACTTATGTTTTATTTTGTTATAGGTTTCCAAAAATGTTCAAATTCAACCTGTACTTTTACTCAATGTTCACCTGTCAGTAGTATCCTATCTTCTTTCCATCCATCCATCCATCCATCCATTGCCGCTTTATTTTGTATCATTGACTGTGTCCTGAAAAAAATATGACAGGCAACAATATGTTTTCATTTTCTAAGACAATTTTACACTTCAAAATAGTTGCATTTTGTTGTAATAATGGCAGTAACCTGACCTCTAGTCTTGAGAGAAATGGTTCAGTAGACTTTTATCACATGTGATACATGTCACCAACATCAAAACAGCTATCACCTCAGAATATTTCACTTTGTTCTTCAAAAACTGGGTGGAAAAAAAAAAAAAAGAACATTAAAAGAGCTGAAAACCACCCAAAGTCTGGTCATGTCGAAGCTGCAGAGACAGATTCACTGAGTCAAGGCAGTCTGTGAAGAGACACCAGTATTGTAGTCTTTCTAGTCTAGTCTGGACACTTGAACAATCAACAATAAAATTATCTTTGAATTGATAAATATCATATGTGTAAATGATGATATAATTGAAACGGGATCAAAACTTCATCTGTCTCTTGCCAGTGACATCCATTTTACTTATACATCGACATTATTTTAATGATAGGTTCCGCTTGTCACAAACAGAAGGGGAGGGACTTTGCTTCTCTATTTCATTTAAATGTAATTACATGATGCGAGTATCCGTCACTAAATGTAATATGAATGAAACTTAAAGGAGCTGTATGTAGGTTTGTGGCCAAAACTGGTACTGCAATCACATTCAAAATACTGTAGAGTACAGGTGTCAAACTCCAGTCCTCGGGCCAGTATCCTGCATGTTTTAGATATTTCCCTCTTCCACCCACACCTGGTTCAATTAATAATAATAATAATAATAATAATAATATTAATAATAATAATGGATTAGATTTATATAGCACTTTTCATTAACGCATACTCAAAGAGCGTACAGTGGATCCATTATTCATTCACTCACACATTCACACTTTGTTGGTGGTAAACTACATATGTAGCCACAGCTGCCCTGGGTCAAACTGACAGAAGCGTGGCTGCCATTTCACACCTACGGCCCCTCCAACCACCACCAAACATTCATACGCATTCATACACCAGTGTGAGTAGCAGCACTGGAGGCAAGTAGGGTGAAGTGTCTGACCAAGGACACAACAGCACATGACTGGGACAGAGCAGGATTCAGACCGCCAACCCTTCGGTTATTGGACGACCCACTCTACCTCCTGAGCCACGGCCGCCCAATCAGCTCATCATCACCTGATCATGATGTAATGGCTTCCAGGTGTGATGGAAGAGGAAAACATCTAAAAAATGCAGGATACCGACCCTCAAGGACTGGAGTTTGACACCCCTGCTGTAGAGCGTGGTATCCCCCCCTAGGGAATGCCAGATCCAGCATGAGCATCTTCTACAAGGACCTACCATGGCAAGCGACAAGTCCCTACACCGTCCGTTTCTCCATATCAAGAATGTACAGTATAGTCTTGTGAACTCGGACCGTATGGTCTCGGTAAGAAAGGTCCCAGAGAACGGACTTCCGAAGAATGCAAGTCCCTCTGTATTTGGAACGGCTGTACATGTGAACTTTCCTCCCTGTCTCTGCTGTATTTCCACCATCTGGTCCCTAACATATTCCCCTTAAATCACCACAATGTCACTCAATTTGATTTCAATACAATTGTACTAGTATTTACATGTCATTTAAACATTTTGTATATTTTTGGCTAAGCGATGAGAGCCAGCGCCTTTCAAAAGCATCTCCTATACATATCGTTGTTTTGTTTCTCACTTTGTCGCAACATATTTGGGAATTATAACGAGGACTTTTAGGTTTAGTAACATCAGACATTTGCGATCAGAAATGTTCCTAGCTTCAGCTCAGTGGGAACTGGCAACCTGGATGCCAAATGGCTAAAACTTTGTGACTGGAAGGTAGGTGACGGGTGGCGCATCGGACCAAAACATAAACTGTCAACATTACTTGTGGGCTGCCTCTTAGCTTGCGAATATTCTGGCTCGACTACTATTGTCAGTGATATCAGTATTTGAAATGAACAGGATTCTTTAATGTCTAGTGACATATCAGGGTCATTTTAGGATTACTTGGAATATCATTCTTACATACAGCTCCTTTAAATACATTATCTAATCTGTAATCATGGTTTCAACTTTCATTTGCTACTGCTATGTTTTGTATTGTCTGGACTGAGAGGCCACTACTGAGCAAATAAAAAGTTACTTAAAATATGTTTAGAAAGCTGTGTCCTTAGTCTGTCTTTTACCAGTAGTTTTGTCCTTTATGCTTCTTTCTTTATGGTGAATTGTTTCCTTTCTCTCCAGATTTCCTGTATCACTTCCTTCACTTGCTCCTGGGCTGATTTTTTTCCCCGTCATTTGCCTTTCTTTGTTTCTCACTTCAGTCTGACCTCTCTCTTTGTACGTATTGTCAAGTCCACACTGTACAACAACCTGACATTGCTTATACACAGCCATCCAAGCAGAGAAAATCCTATTGCCTCCTCAAGCATTTGTCCCATAGCGCTCTGCACTGTAGATAGCAGCAAACACAGATAGCAGCAATCTGCTGAAAGCCCTGGGTTCCCCCTCCACCTCTAATCCACAATCTGTCAATAATAGGCTGATGTCTGACAAGATGTGGTGGGGAGAAATAGGAAGCCCATTGAAATGTTACAAAGGTTTGATGTGTGATGTCAGGTACTCCCCTCCTTAAACATGACACCCTCTTCAAGTTCGGACCGCTGAGTGGAGAAATGCAATCTCTTATCTTGTCACTCTTATAGTGAAGGTGGGGGAGAGGGAAAGGAGGTCTGGAAAAAGAGAGGAGGAGGAGCGGCAAGAAAAGGGAAAGGTACAGAAAAGGGTGTATTTTCGAAGGTGGAAGATGGATGCGGAACAACAAGGGGAGATGGAGCAGACAAAAGTAGAGGGTGGAGAAAGTGAAGAGTTTTACAGTAAGTCTGTCAGGAGATGTAAACCCACTCAGGTTAGTGTTAAAATCTAGATTACTGGAGCAGAGGGGAAAACTAGGCGCAAGAGAAGCGAAACATAAAATAGGAAAACAGAGATAGAGAGAAGGAGGAGGTACATGAGGAGATGAAAGTTTAAAAGAGAGAGAACAAGTCGACTGGGGGGATGGAGGAGGCAGAGAAAACCACAGCTCCATATTCACAGATTTTTCTCTCTTGCCATCTTGTAGCGAGACTCCTCGTCGGAGGCGAGAGCAAGCCTGCATCGTGTAAAGAAGATAACAGTGAATTTAATCCCAAACTGTACCGCATCTCATAACTCATAATGTGCTACACATTCAGCCCGTATCAGAGCGGCCGGGCTGCCACCGCTCCAGGTTTGGATCCAAAATGGGAAACAGGCAGGAAAAGCAATATGTTTTAATGAGTCGGGTACCACAGAGAGGGGCTAAATAGAATAGAGTCCCAGGCTGAAAATATTTACAAACAGCCCTCGCCTGACACTTGTATTACACAGAGACCTCAAAATTAACATGCTAAGCAAATACTCACACCCGTACACACCCGCCGTTACTTCCTGTTCAGCATTTCCATGGTGGGAAGCTGAGCTAACTGCAGCGTGAACATAAAGCCCTTGGCAGGCAGCTCAGAATGATGTAGGGCCTTGTAATGAATTTGATTTCATCCTGCCATTTCAAGCAGTAAACATACAAGCTTAAGATGCATGGGGTTGTAAATTTTAACCAAAGCAGTCTTTTCATCCGGGTGTGTGAATATTGGATAATAGTGAGTGCATGACACACTGGCTGGAGAAAGGTTGGACGAGACGATTGTGTGCGTTCCTTTGCATTTGTGTGTGAGATAACCTATTATTTTACTGCAGCAGGTGGCGTTGAACGATATGTACGTTGTTTTTGTTCAAAAGTAAAAGGCCGTCAACAGCATCTAATGTAAAATGATAAACACTGGTCCCCACATCCTATACCAGGGTGTACATTTCATTTTTAACCCATAAAGACCCAAACAGCCAACAGCTGATCTAAAATGTTTAATACCTGTTGATCCTCAAATCCTATCAGTACATGAAAATAACTGGTGTAAAATACAGTTTGTCATCTTGTCATGGTCATCAGGTATGACCCATTTGGACGTTCAGAGGCTCCGTAGTTACCGTGGAAACAATGTCATCTTCTACAACATTGATTCACCAGTAAAACCCACGGAGTTGGATCAATGACAGTGGATGGAGATGCTTGGGTCATGTTCAGTTGTTGATATCTTTGCTGAAAAAGTCCCTTTTTCTTCAGTTTTCTCTGTTTTTTGATAAAATAACCCTCAATTTTAATCTGAGCTTTTATGAACATGTACATGATCAGTGAATTAAATGTAGGAAAATACCTGAAAAAATACAAAATACAGCAGATAATATTATAACAAATGGTGATAAATCACTTAAGAAAGGGTTAAATAGAGAAAAAAAATCATAATTTAGGAACTACCACGGAAGTAGCATTGGGTCTTTATGGGTTAATGTTTATTGGCTATACTTACCCATTAATACTTTCATCTCTCAGTGATTAAAAACCAGACCTGTGGTTTTGCACAATCAGCCCAGTAAATCATGTATACTTACAACTCCTATTACCAACGTCCATTTCATAATTAATAGGAGTGTGGCTGTATTAAAGAGCTTTTCCCATCCCGCGTGGGCTAAATAGGTCTAATTCATTTCTGTTTCCTACTGGAATCAGCTCACGTTTAACATCAGAGGCTTGTGTTTTCTCAACAGACCTGATGTTCTATTAAAATACACAGATGGAAAACAAATTGTAGAGAAAAAAAAAAGCAACACGATGTACCACAGTAAGGTGTTGGGCCACCACACGCCACCAGAACAGCTCCAGGGCTCCTTGGCATTGATTCTACAGTCTGTGAACTCTGCTGGAAGGAGTGATTTCTTCTGAAAGATATTCCCTCATTTGGCGTTTGGATGATGGCAGTGGTGAGTGCTGTCATGGGTCCAAAACTCTCCCACAGGTGTTCAGTCGGGTTGAGATCAGGTGACTGCTCAGCATTTTATACATGACACAAATCCATAATTGGATGTTAAAGCTGCAGGAGCTGAAATCACACAGAGAAATGCCAGAAATTAAAATACCCCCCCCCACACACCCACCCCCGAGGCCCTTTCCCTTAACCCATAAAGACCCAGACAGCCACCAGCAACCGCAAGCATCTACTGATTTAAAATGTTTAATCCCTTCTGACCCACTAAAACTATCAATACTTTGAAACAATGTAGGTAAAATACAGTTTGTCATCTTTTCATGGTGGTCAAATATGACTCATTTGGATGTTCAGAGGCTCCGTAGTTACCGTGGAAACAACGTCATCTTCTACAACATTGATTCACCAGTAAAACCCACGGAGTTGGATCAATGACAGTGGATGGACACAGTTGGATTATGTTCAGTTAATGATATCCTCATTGAAAAAGTCACTTTTTCTTTGGTTTACTGTTTTTGCTATTATCACCCTCAACTTTAATCTGAGCTTTTATGAACAGCTACATGATAAATAAATTAACTACAGGAAAATACCTGATTTTCACAGAAAAAACTGTTAAATAGAGAGGATAATATTACAATAAATGGTGATCAGTCACTTAAAATTTTAATATAGAGGAAAGACATATTTTGGAATTACCACAAAAGTAGCCCTGGGTCTTTATGGATTAAATATAAATGTAGACAAAATGGTGTTTCATGTGTGCAATGATGGGACCTAGAACTACTTTCCTGTTGTTACAAATTACTTTTTTCCTCCACATTTAACCTTTTCGCTGTTACTTATCACCATTTATTGCAATCTTATTCTGTACATTTTGCATCAGCTATTTTTCTATATTTAATTCTGTTATATCAGAACAGAGAAAACTGAAGAAAAAGTTACTTTTTTAGCAAAGTATACATTCAACTGAAGGTAAAAACAGACATCTACAACCACTGTTATTTGTCAAACTACATGGGTTTTATAGGTGAATCAATGTTGCAGAGGATTATGATGTTTTTATGTTCACTACGGAGCCTCTGAACATCCAAATGGATCAAATCTGATATTGCCTAAAAGTTGAGAAACTGCATTTTACCTGAATTATTAAAAACTATTGATGGGGTTGGTGGTTCAAAAGTTATTAAACATTTTACATCAGTTGATACTTTTAGTCACCAGTGGCTTTTTTAGGTCTTTGAGGTTTAAACCATGCACACCTTTAGTATCTACAGATATATTTGTTGATTTAATTATTTGTTGATGCTTTGTGTGAATGGTTCATCTAAGTTTCTTTATAAAAGTAGAATTTTGTAATCTCTTATATAGAACATAGTTAGAAGCTCATGCTAACTGTAGAATTTAATTGTAATCTGAGCAAACAAAGCATGAGAAACTCACCTCTGCCAGTGACTCTATTAATCAGGTGTCCGGGGCAAAAGATTCTTAGGAACCTGATCTATGGTTCCAGGAGGCTGGACACATACAGGGTAGAGAGGTGTTTTGGTGTTAGCTTTAAAGGTTAAAGGTTAACTCGCTTTATTATCCCTGTGTGAAGATTCAGTCTCTGCATTTTACAAATCCTAATACACACACACACTAGCATTATTAATTAATATTAGCAGGTACCACACATTAGGAGCTGCCATTGAAGGACCTCAGTACTGTGATCAGCAGCACTGACAGGAGAATTATCATAGACGTACCTGTGTAAATGTAAATATATTATTATATGTGTTTATGTCGAACAGGTTTGGCTATTTGTATATTTTCTGTTCCATTTTGTTTCTTCATCTAACATTAAAAACAGTACAATCCAGTCAAGTTAATGAACAGCCTTTTCTACATAACCAGTCTGTACGAATTGCTATCTTGTTGATGTTGGTAGTGTTTTGAGTTGAAACATAAAAGAAGCTTCTTGCTGTGACACACCTGGATTTTATTCTTTAATATGTGATTGGAAGCTTGAACCAGTTTTACAACATGGCTATGTGAAGCCACTTATCTAAGCTTTGACATCATAGCACAGAGTAGATCAGCTGAGTCACATTAGACTGAATATGATAAATGATTGGTGAGTCCTACCCATTTACCAAACTGAAAATACCTGTGATTAGCTCGACGTCTGTTCTACAGAGCCCACAGACGTGGGTGGAAGTGTTAGTTCCTGTCAGACCACTTTTTGGAATTTCTGTGCAACAATCAGTAGGTTTACATGACACCTAAAAAAATAATGATTGCATTAGTTTAAAAATGGACTGTAACAGCACATGTAATGATGTTGGTTTGACTGACATCAAAGTTTTAATAGTGGGGCAAACACACTTTGACACTTCATCTGTGTGATTGCGGTTTTTGGTTTTCTTTCTTTCTGAAATGTTCCTGGTTTGAAAGGTGTTAAAGTGTAGGATGGACATATCACCTATATTAGTCATTTTGAAGGCTTTGAAGTTACAAAAGCTTTTATGTGGTTAGAATGAGTGACGTGAATAGAGGATATTAATGAATTACAGTTATTTGGCTGAATCATGCAGAATCACTGTTATCTCAAGGTTATCAACTTCAGATGGGATGTTTTAGCTGCGATGTTGAAATTAAAGTTTTGCTAATAGGTGAACAGTACAGCAGACTTGTTAGATAAGTGAAATGGAGAATAAAAGATGATAGAGTGGAAAGGTGTGGGGAGTTGTGATTGAAAGTGGATTAGAGGTGTCACTCACTGGAACAAATTCAAAAGGGATAAAAGGTGCGTACGGGGAGTTGTATTTGTGTGTGTGAAGGCCCTTTCTGAGAAGTAAAAGCTAGGATAACATGCTTCTTCAATTATGAAATTGGCAGTTTTACTCATGGAGCTTAAACAGGAACAGGTCTGATTAAATTTCAGATGGCTTTGTCGAAAAGTGCTGTTTTTTTAAACATCTTTTTATTGATTTTATGCAGAATACAAAACATCAATGTGTAGTATTGATATTTCCCACCTTTTTAATCTGGCTTTTAACTAATGCTCCTTTTTTAGCTTATGTTTTTAATTCCTGTCTCTCTTAATTTTTAAGTTGACTTTTTACCACTGCTTCTGTTTTTATCTTTATTTACATATATGTTTTTTATTTACATTCATATTCTTTTAACCAATGCTTCTTTTCATTTTTTTATTTGTTTTTATTTATATTCTCCAGTTTCATCAGTGGGGGCCCTCCACACCGAGGGGCGGCTTTGGGCTCCGGTGGCTGTGGTGCCTCCTTGGAGTCTGCTCCTCCCTGGTGGGGTGGGGGTCACTGCCACTGCAATGCGGTGGCGGTTCGGCCCTCCCTCACCGGTCAGGATGTGTCTCCTTGTTGGCGGCACTGGGTTGCTAGGGGCAATGGTCGCCCCCTGGTGTGGGTGTCTCCCTGTGATAGTGCCTCCTCTCTTTTGCTTTATGGTCCCCCCATGCTCAGCCTGTTTCTTTTCTTTATTTCTATTTGTGTGTGTGTGTGTGTGGCGGTGGTGGTGGGGTGTACTGATTTTATCTGTAAAGCACTTTGTGCGATACTTCACTATATAAAAAGTGCTATATAAATAAAGATTGATTGAATGGATATGACAAGTGAACAGATTCTCCTAAAATGAAAACAAAATAATTGGTACCAGGCACAACAAACCCCGCCCTTTGCACATATTGTAACTTATTTTGGCATGGATCCAGCTGATGTCATCATATTTATGCATGTGCTGATGTCAGCATATCAATTGCCTTTATATATGAGCCAAGTCTTAAGTAACTTGAAAGAAAATGTATGTTTTTTTAGACATTAGAAATTTCGCCCATAATAAGGAAATGGGAGAAGAAAAAAGATTTTAAAAATTCATAAAAACTTATAACTGACCTAATTTTCCCAAAATGTAATCACATCTATTCTGTGTCGCTGGCCATCTATAAACCACATTTGGTATGAATTCAACCAATAGTTTTGCTGCCACAGACATTTTAAATTGTGTCCATTATAAGTAAATGGGGGGGAGGCCATGGTGTGTTTTTGTGAGGAGAGGCTGAGTGGGGGCAGCGGAACCCCAAAAATAGCTGTGAATGGAGTTGGTTGAACCAGTAAACCTCTGACTGGAGATAAAGTGGAGAAAATTTCTTGCCAATATTTAAGCTACATTCACATGAAACTGCATGTTTTTCTTTGTCGTTTTCCAAAAAGGAGTCGTTTCAGCCAATATCTGCGTCCACACAAAACCACTGAAAACACCTGAAAACGACGTAATACAATTGCCAGGCCTCTATGTGGCGTTGTAATGTTCACGCAAAAAACAGAGAAGAAGACGTGGAGCATGCACATAAAGCTTACTTGGATCTACCGGGTCTGATCCAATATTCCCTCCTGGTTGCCCCTTTCTAGATCCAAGAGCATGTAGTAAATATGGTTAGCTATGGTTGTGTGTTGCTCATTGCAATGAAAGAGTAGCCGAAGATTCAGTATTAAGTATTTCCAATAAGCTCAACAGCTGTTGTAGCACCAGCTCTACTCTGTAGTCCGCCATTGTTATTGTTATTGTTGCTGTTGTTAAATGGACTGCACTTCTATAGTGCTTTTCCACCTTCATGGTGCTCAAAGCGCTTTACAAAGCCTCACATTCACCCA
>JAPQRP010000006.1:16218997-16231213 GCA_037367295.1 Apogon hyalosoma | reverse complement strand
CAGGACAGTGTGTATTGGCATTAGTTACAAAGAACAAGATGCATGCACCAGATTTAGCAGAAAAGCTAATTTCCATCCGTTGTCCTGGACAAAGCAGTCTAGTTAAGATAAATATTCAAACAATCCACTACTGTCTTTTGTTTTTCCTTTTGACCCAATATTATATGTACACCTATACAAAACCCCAGCCTTGCACATTCATTTCTACCATTCTCTGACAGTGCACACGCATACATAGATTATACAAGTCGACAAAAACGTAAACAAACCACACTTGAGTGCTTGAATATTCCATGTGTGTACATTCACATATCAAAGGTGTATATGTTAGATTCAGTAAGTCATAGAGGAGTGTGTGTGTGTGTGTGTGTGTGTGCGTGTGTGTGTGTGTGTTTGAAGGACGTGTGAAGCTGTTTTGGGAGCTCTCTGAGTTGTATGTGTTAATCCGGTTATTACACGTCTCAATGTGATATTTACTGTGCTCTGCTCAGCACAAGGCCTCCAGCAAAGATTATGCCCACTAAACACACACGCATAACATCAGCAATGCACAGACATACTCACAAGTTTTTACGAGAAAAAATACACTGATACCCTCTCTCTCTGACACGCACACACACACGGACATTAGCAGCACATTAAGAGCAGATACCCTACACACTGTCAAAGCTGAAGTCATTCTGCTGGCTAACGATGCCTTACACACTCCACATATCCGACAGAGAGTGGGATTGACGGAGCACAAAAAAAGGATTACCCCCCATCGTGACCACTGGAATGGCAAACGACTGTAGGAAAATGTAGGGGCCAAGAAAGCAATGGATTACATGCCGATCATGGTAAAAAGACTTGGACAAAAGTATGAAAGCCGGAAGTTCCACATCTGCATTGAGAGCTGGAGTCAGGCAAAGAGCACATTTTACTGTTGAACTAGAAATGGGTCTTTCCATGAAACTGGGTTTATTTTGGTGCCTGGCACTTTGCCAGCTTTTTTTAGATCCAATAATAAAAGAGAAATTCAGACATATTTCCACTCAGGATGTATCTAATGATGACCTCAGATAAATGCAAAAAATTATACTCTTGCTCTGAGCCATCCCAAAATTAATTCACTTTTAATAAAATATTGGGGCCAAAAATAGGACCAAAATTGGGACAGGAAAAGTTATCTAGGTGTCAGTGTATTTTATCTAGAAAACATCAGCAGAAAGGGTCTTATATACCACTTTAAATAAAGACACTGTGTTTAATGTGACAATTTTAGTGGTTTTTCTAATCCGGACATGCAGGTTTTTCATGAATCTCTGTCCCATTCCAGGTTTCGTGCATAACCCATCGTGTCTACTTGTGTTATGTGCAGAACCTACCTATTTAAACACAAATAAATCATGAATGATTTTGCAACAGCGGTCATTTTTGTAAAACACTCTGCCTCGCATAGTTACTTTGATTTCCAAAATGTACCTGTGAGAGAATAAAGACATATTAAAAAAAAAAAAACAGTAGGGTATAATTTTCGTGTCCTTTTTACCTTGGTTACATCGGTGTAATCACTGCACGCAGAATCATCTGTGCACTGCTGGAATACTGATTAATCGTAATTTCAGGGGAAAAAATTGTTTCTCTTTTATCTTAGTAAATATTTATTTTTAAAATAGACCCAAAGTGCTTCCAAACTTACTTGACAACATTAGTCTACATCTGGTCTGAATTTTTAGCTCCTCTGTCCTGCTTTTAGGGACCAGAATCATAGAAGCACCTAAATGTAAAAATCTCAGCCAGGTTTTGGATAAGATGAAAAGGTTCTAAACACCGTAGTAAGATACAATAACCATTTCAGATCCATTTACAGTTATGCATCAATTTAAACTCAGCTCTAAGAAAAGTTCGTCACCCATTTGTACAGTAAAGAAAAACTCCTCTTGTACTAGACCAATGCCCTCTCCCAGTGAATGGTCCAATGAGTATGAAAATAATGCGAAAACATGAAAAGGGCTCTAATCGATATCACCTGTAACAATGATAATGTTGAAGATATTTTGTCAGCTTTTCCAATAAAAAAAAGAAAAAGAAAATAATGCGACTCACATATGACAGCCTTAACACTCACCAGATCTCAACCCAAATGAACAAGTGTTTTTACATCAACAGTGCTTTCCAGTACAAAACCAAAATGTCAAATCACCATTCCTCCAAGTGTCTTTTGGAGGGAAACAGAGGAATGGGGGTGGTGTCATTCTTCCAGTAGAGTTCACAGAGCTGTAGAATTGATACCAAGGTGCACTGAAGGAGGCACACAGTGAACAACTCCGTACTGGGAGGCTTTATGTTGCTTTTCCTTTAATTTGTCACCTTTCTGTATGTGCCTTGAGCAACCATCAGTTTGGTTTAAGTGTTACTCACCATGTGAAGTGATGATTCCCTTGCTGATCTTGAGTTCCTCTATTTCCTGTAGCAACAACTAAGACCTGTGTTCCAGTTTCTACCACAGACATAAATAGGATAAGTACAAGTTATAAATTTATACAGGATATTTCTTGTAAAGACTGCATGACTCTTCAGAGCTCTAGACATAATGATTCATTTCAATATAATGAATTACCAAACATTGTTATGATTATTACCATTACATTATTGTTTGGGTCTTATCACTTCATTATTAGAAAATGAATGCAAAATTATGTGTGAACTGTCCATGGCCGTAAACAAAGTTGTGTTTGAATGCTTATTTGTGTGCACACATGCCTCTACCCTTGGCCAGAAGTCTCAGTTCACATTCTAGACTGGAGAGTGCATGTGAGGTTGTGTCGGCATCCAGGTCAGGGTCTTCACAGCCTGTCTGGTCCACATGACAGATCTCCATGATTTCCTGCGCCGCACGTGACAGTGGACGAAACGTAGGGCCCGGGTCTGAAAACAACAGGAAAAGACATTCATTCATTCATTATCTGAACCTACTTTATCCTCACTAGGGTGGCGGGGGTCGCTGGAGCCCAATCCCAGTTTCTTATGGGTGAAGGACAAGTCGCCAGGTCATGGCAGGGCAGACATATAGAGACAATCAATCACTCTCGCATTCACACCTATGGGAAATTTACATTAACTGATTAACCTATCAGTGCATGTCTTTTGGATGGAGGAAGCAGGAGTACCCGGAGAGAACCCACGCAGACACGGGGAGAACATGCATACTCCACACAGAAAGGTCCCACCCCCATTGACTGGTGTTGGAATTGAACCCCGAGTGCTATCCACTGCACCACTGTGTCGGCCACACAGGAAAAGACAGCAACAGGTAAATGTTCTGATGCATGTAAGTAAATATTGAGTAATAACTATGATTGTATACATAAATAGCATCTTACAAAAACAGCTAAAGAAAAATTTGAGGGTGAGAAAGGGATTTGAGGAAGTGCTGAAGAAGACAAGAGAAAGTAAAGACAAGGAGGGGGTTACACATCTCAGGACTCAATGAAGAAGGTGAGAGACAGAGAAATGATCACAACAGTCAGTGGAATGAGTGGTGTCTCATCCCTCTCCACTGCGAGCCACATCAAATTGAATCAGATTGAACATCCATCCCCACCTGCTCACTGTAAATTACATCGAGGCCCCCATTGAGAAGCTATGATGGTGTGGGTGTGTATGTGTGCAGCACACTGATTCCTCATGCTGCGTGCTGTCTAACCAGTTTCAGCTACAGTGTTAAGTCTTTCATTCTTTCAATCTTCCATTGTCTCCTTTCTCTCCCTCCACCCCACCTTCCCCCTTTCAGTACCTAGCTCTGTCTTTAAACTGACACACAACCTCCACTTAGTGCTCCAGCTGCACTGTCAAACCAGCAGCACAGCAGCGAAGGAAAGATGGTTTCAATAAAATCCTGCTAACACGTGCAATAACATACGTGACATGTATCTGTATCTCTGTGGACTCAATCTTCTTGAAATATAATAGGACATACTATACTTTACTGCACTGTACATCTAGTTTCTGGTTACTGATAAAGACAATGTAAATAATTGTATCTGTGAGTCCATGAGAAATGAGTGAAAGATTAAAATCTGATGAAGAGTTCCTGAGTCAAATGAGATTTCAACCTGCACAAATTACTCTATGTGCACTTATAATATAAATTGTGAACTTGAAAAGGAGTTCCCTGTTTACAAAAATGCTCAGGAGCAAAGAGCTATTTCAAGACATTTATGGATGGCACATGGGAGCCAAAGCACAGATGTTTCGACAACAGGCCTTCTTCAGGGTGCTGTCAGACAGCACATTGGAGCAGCACACTGCGAAGATGGCACAATGAGCCTCAATGAGTAAGCCAACTCTCTGAAACGTCTGCACTTATGCCACCAAATTAAAATACTAAAAACATGTTGAGATTCTAACAGTCCCAATGATGACAATAGTAAGTTTGTTTAAAAATGACTTAAAATATCAAGTGCTTTTACAAGTGTGGACAGTCAAAATATCATGAAAACAGTAAGAAGAGGATGTTGCAGAAAAGAATAAGGACAAAATGATGACAGGAACTTAAAAATGTGGAGCTAAATGGCTAGACACTGAAAAGAACAAAGTAAAGGAATTGAATATTTTCACAAGTTAGGAGAAAGATACACTCAAAGGCAATTATAAACACAACACTCTAAATTTTGGTTTATTTTTGCTCAGGGCCTGAGTAGTCCAATTTGAGTTCTTAAATGACCATTGGGGTCACAATGTGTACCTCGTTACACATGAATGATCATCATGTAACTGAACAGTGTGTGAGTTGTACTCCCATCAATCCATATTGAGTACAACATATGGGATTAGGAGTTTTGCAAGTACAGTACAGTTTGAAATGAAGGAGTGGTTGTCTTCCCTATATAAAGGCATGATTAAAGCCACACAAATAACATTCTGAAGTGTCATAATGCCACATCTGTCGACAGACTTCAAACAAGGCAGCAACTCCAGAATGCACTACAGGCAGAGTGGCAACAACTTCCCCAAGACAACCTAAGACGCTTAGTCGGGTCCATGAGGTAACACTGCCTGTGTGGATGTTCGTGGGGGTCACACCCGATACTGACTGCTCTTTTGAGTTCATTTATAAATGTGTGTTCCGTTCATTCTTGTTGTGATTTTTCATTATCAACTTGTGCTCGTTATGTTTAATGCATCTGTTTATTATTGTCCAAATCGGCCCATTAACACATTTAATTAATCAAAGTCAACCCACCCAACATATTTGAATTGTTAAAATAAGAAAATAAATTTGAGTCATAGAGAATATCTGAATCCAAACTGGTGTTGCGCTTTCACGGCCTCTGAGTGTAGTAGAAGGAGGTCTTATTGTGTTATCAGTGGGAAGTATTAGATGAGTAAAACAGATTATGTTCTTGTTTTGCTGTTGTTGTGTCTCTTCAATAAACACAACAGTATGTGTGGATCAGCATAAACACATTACCTTTCTGTTTTTTGGAATCGGAGAGAGCGGATGTGAGGAATGAATACAGATGTGTGTGCCCAACTGTTTAAGAATGAATGAATACACTCCATTAAAGAACTACATTGTCAGTGCTAATCGAGTGGTAAGAAATGATGAGTATTGATTGTGTATCATATGTGTTTACATATACTTACCAGATGTTGCTGCTTCATTTGCTGAAATGTCTGACTTTCCCGGCGGCTGTGTGTTGTTGTTCTCCTCCTTCTTAAAGTAAGTACTAAGGCTGCTGCATGATCTGTACTCTGCGCACACTTAAGGAAAATATAGACAGTGTGTTTATATTAGTGTATTATATAGTGTATTAAGTTTTTTATCACCTTTCGTATTTGCTTTACATGGTCTAAAACTCATTTTGAAAGTCTGGAAACAGGACGCATTGAATGAAATCCAGACATACAGATCGTGCAATATCCCACTGATATCAGAGTTGACTTCTAGCTATCAAATAGAAATGCATTTGCTTTGCTATCTAACTCCAGCAGTGTGTAAATTTTGTATAGATTCAATGCATGGAATAACTTGGCTGGTGCTACCTGGGATACGAGGAGTGAATTATAATAAATGGTTAAGAAAAAGTAAAACTGGGTTGTGATATCTGACAGTAACAAACAATAACTTCTGCCACATGCAAAATATAAATACCTTTCCTTTATTACATTTGATACACTAATCCATTTGTCCATCCAGCAGCAGTATCTGTACCAAACTAATATCGCCTAACAACCCTGTTCAGCCACTGCTGACAGCTGCAATACAATTACTGCTGTTTTCTTCTTTCTCTCCAGTGGTTAGCCAATCAATTAATGTTATTGACTGGAAGGAAACTCTACTAACTAGTCTAAATCAGCAGCAAATGAAAAGAGGAAGGAGGAGAGGACTCTGACAGCAAGTGTCTACACACAAAAACAAAAGAAAATCACAGATCATGCATTAAAAAAAACACACTACTGAAAACCTGTCACTCTGTCTGTTTGTGTTTATAACTCCATTTCTTAATTCATTTGGCTGCTGGTCTGTTTCTTGTCTACCTATTTTTCTGGTTATCATGACTTCTAACTGCGAGTGCAGCTGCCTGTATCCTCTGCCTCTACGTCGGATTTACTGCATGTAAGTCAGTCAATGTGTCCGTCTGTCGGTCTGTTTGACTGGATGCACACAAGACAGAAACTGCACACTAACAACCTCATTTTCTGACTGACCGGGTGACATGGAGTAAAAGCAAAAAAAGAGAGAGAGGTGGAAAGGTAGAGCAGGAGACATATAAAACCTGTTGGATCTCAGCCCTGCCTGGGAAAAAAAAGAGAAAAATAGGGGAGACAGATGGAGGGATGGAGGAACATAAATGAGTGTGGAGTGTTGTCAAGGTGATATGCCTCCTCTCTAACCTTTCTCTCTCATTAACTTTGGAGCTTTAACGATGGTGGCAGAGACAGTGCGGGGTTTGACGAGCGGTTGGCTGCATAGTGCGAGGAAGGCCGTGGTGCCCTTGTGGGAGATTCTCGCTGTCAGCCTCGTTCGTTTAACACAGGCATGATAATGAAACAGTAAAAAGATGATTTTTAAGTCTTGATGAAAGGAAAGGTTGGAGGGATCATTTGGGCTGAAGCAATTTAGTTAAGCGACCAAAATATGAATTAATCAATCTTATTGAATCAAAGCGCCAACCCTGGTTTGAAATGCGAGGTAATTCCTCCTAGAAGTACAAGGTATAATGAGCAACATGTGGCTCAATAAATTGCAGTATCTGATTCAGTCCAAATGATATTACTTTAACTCGGAGGCAATTTCAAGGTGGTGGCTAGACTTCCAGCAACCTTGTTAGACAGTCTGAACAACTTACAGACGTAGTTAGTAAAACCATTAGTGTTTAAACATCCAAAATGTAATATTCATTCATCATTCATCAACACGAGAACCCTGAGTGCCTCTGATAATACGCAAATTAATGTGAAGTTTCTATGAGCGTTTGGTGTAAATCAAGTTGAGCTACTTTACATCCATAATCATATAATAATAAGTTTAGATTTTAAGCTGCGACTTGTCTTGACAGGTTTCCAAAGGTGTTGGAAAGGAAAGATGACACAGCACTGAGGACATGCTACGCCTTTCAACACTTTATAAGTGAAGTCGAAGAAAACTTACATGAAGGACACAGACACTATTATCTTCTCTGTTCAGCTGGGAAAGGAACAAGAAAAGGATGTGTTGTGTTGTGTTGTGTTGTGTGTGGGTGTCTTTTGTGATAAAATGTGGACATGCACGAGGGGGTGGGGCTTTGGAGGGCTGTTGCTGTGTTCACCTTCAGTTTGAGGAAAAGGAGGCACTAATACACCATGAGTTCAAATATTTGGATGAAGAATCACTGCGGTCTAGATATGTGTGAAGGCAAAGATATATACACACACCAAATAAAAAAGGCATCTCAGGAGTGCTCCCCTTGGACCCACCAGTAATAAATTATCAGTGTTGTCCCCCATCTCTCGTTTTCCACCAAGCAGCCAGCGCTCCTCTGGGTTTAAAACTCATTTTCATCTCTCTTGTAAGCTCTATGTTTTTACATATTTGTTCTAAATCCTATTATGAGGCCTTTGTGATATGAATAACGCTTGCAAATTGGAAAGTATCTCCAGGCAAAAGTTGGACACAGAGGTAATCTTCACAATCTAATCTCGAAGTACAAAAACAGCAGTGGGACTTTCTGATGTAGTTTATAGGAAAACATGAGCCAGTTTAAGTAAAATAATAAAAAAAAAAGGCACAAAAATTCAGGCACACACACAAATACACATAGACAGAAGAGTTCTCTGCTTCAGCATACCTGTTGGGTCTGAGGCATGCAGCAAATGTTGGCACTGCTGCATTGCCTCAGTATGTGTGTATTCCAAACTCTGGATGGAACTGATGCCCAAATCCTGAGGCGAAAACCGGTCTACATGTTGGAACGTTCCCGGTATTACCTGGAGGGCAATGAAACAGAGAGAGGACGGGCAGGAGAAGGAGATATGGGAGAAATAAGGGGGTAAGTGTCATTAAGGGCAATCCAAGTATTACAAAAGAAAAAGGAGAATGGAAAAAGTAAAGGAGAAAGACACCTCATTTGAGATAAAGATGATGTACAAAGAAAGACAGATAGAAAGAAAAATACAAAAGGAGGGTGTTATGGTAAAATAAGAATATTAGAGTAAGAGGAATTAACAATTAGGCGTTGAGTTTGAGTTTCATTTCTATCCAAACAGAATCAGTTCAAAGGACAATCTGAAATTCAACATAATTTTTAACGTGTAATAATAAAGGTAAGGGTGTTACATTTGTATTTTCCCATTTCCAACTGTGTAAATGCATATTAATAAGCCTGCATCTTTAACTGGAGATTATTCCCCTGTCTGCCTGTTTCCTTTGTTTCCACTTGATGAATTGATTTTTAATTAACCCCTGGAGCTGGTGAGAGCATCTCACAATGTCGTGGTGGGTTAGCTGCTCTTCCAGAGCAAGTGTCCTCCTGCGAGATGGGGGTAAAATGAGGAAGCTCTGTTTAGTTAAGATTAGATCTGTTGAATTAACATGCTAGCCGTAGCACTGCAAGACACTGCAGCCTGGCTGGTGGAAAATAGGGGGAGGCTTTAGGAAGAGTAGTGGTTAGAGTGAGGATGGAGCAAGGATGGAAGAGGAAGACCATAGAAGAGAGCAGCATATCAAACTGCAGAGTGATGTTCTTTATAACAAAAAGATGTAGCGGTTATGGTTGCATAAACTGCAGACTGAAGTGAAAATATAAATAAGGGAAAGAATAAAAAATGACAGAGAAAATAAGAAGAGAGAGGAAGGAGAAAGAAAGAGCATAAGAAATGCATAAAGAGGGATGAAATAGCAAAGAGGAAGAGGCCTGGAAAAATCACTTGATAATCACAGCTGCTACCTACACAATCTTGAACCTCATTTTGTTAAAGCTTTTTAATGAAGTGCAAGGCCTCCCTTATTTTTTCATTCTTCTGTCACAGCATAAAGGATTCATACCATTAAATGGCTGATAGGTCATTTGGGACCATTCAAGCAGTGTCTCTTTAATCCGCTGTCTTTTCTTCCCTCAATGCTGTGCACCTATAACACTGTGCCCTTAGGTGTCTCTGCGCTATAGATGACTGATGTAAAGTAATTAGTGTGATACAAATGTTATCTAGTAGATCAGGTCAGCTACAATAAGAAACGAGCGGTTTTGAAGTCTTCTCATTTTTGGAAGTGATTATGTCCGATGTAACGATGGGTTTCTTTCAACCATTTTACACAGTGTACATTTATTCCTTTTACTACTCATTGTTAAAATACTTCAGAGACACTGGCCTATAATTTTCATTTTTAACAAGTCCAAAACTGGTCTGAATTTTGCATTAAATATTTTTATCACTTTACCACATTAAAAACAATTGGCACTGAAATCAAGGAAACCTGCTGTTGTTTTATGACCAAAGTAACATTTAACACCTCATTCACCAATATCTTCTTAAAATTGTTGTTAATCTACATCTGCTTCCTGACCTGGTCTTAAACTACTGAATAGTTTCTATGCATCGTAATAACAAATGCAATTTTTTCAGAAAATTGAGCGAGTTAAGTGATAGTTTTTTCAGTTTAGCAAAAGTAAACACCAGTCCAATTCCCATAAAAGGTCATATGACTGAAGGGTTGTGAGTCCAGTCAGTCCTCACTCACTCTGGTACACCTTTCCCTCTGTTAAAGACAAAGCTAAAGTGTCACAGGTCATCAAGCATGCAAGCAATATAAAAGGCCCCACAGAGTCCTCCCTTTCAGACCTTCACATTCAGGCAGTCATATGGAAAGTCAACACCATCATACATGACCCCTCACACCCACTTCACAACTCATTTCAACTCCTCCCTTCAGGCCATCATTATAGAGTCCCTCAAGCAAGGGCAAAGATAGTGAAAAAAAATCACTCATGTCAACTGCCATCATCATCATTAACAAGTCTTCACAAGTCCCTTTAAGGTCAGATGTTTTAATTCACCCAGTAATACAATTAATCCATCTATATGCTCTATGCTTTTAACTTTTTTCGTTTTTTAAACGTGTATCTATTCCTTGTACATTGAGAGCCACATCAAAGATGAATTTCTACTGCTCTTGTAAAGTATAATAAAGCCTCTGATTCTGAACTTCAATAATTCTGAAGCGGAGGGACTGCTTGTCATATCTAACAGTTCCAGTAGTAGCTAGAAAAAGTTTTAAAAAAAAAACATAACTCCTCAGCTGTTGTCTTCAAACACACCTTCTTGGAAGCAGTGTTCCACCTGCTTTGACTCTTTTGACACCTGCTGTGTCCGAAAAAGATCCAGTGTTCTTTTAAGATGTCAGTGTTGTTCTGGATGATGAGAGTTATATGTGTGTGTCCAGAAGCCATCGAAGAATTGATGTTAGTAAGGTAACATTTAATGGAGATGCTATATAAAGAACAAAGACCATGGCTGATGGATGCCTGCGGTATTCCCATCCTGTGTACAGCCCCAGATAAGAAAAAAGGTGGAACAGTATGATAATGCAATTAAAAAAAAAAAAAAAAAGCTGTGATATTAAAATTTACTTTGACTCTTCATTTTATTTGTAGATATGCATTCATTTTGCCACATTGCCACCCCCCCCCAAAAAAAAAAAACTTGATAGACAATAAGATACTGAACACATTTTGTGATGTGCCACTGCCTGCTCCCTCTTCTTCCTTTGCCAGGTCTTTGTAATGTGTGAAGATGGTGCACGGTCTTGTTGAAATATGCACAGTCATCCCTGCTAAAGATGTCATCTTAAAAAAAAAAAAAAAATTGGAATATTGACTAGTCTGACCACAAATCATGTATCCGGTGAGTGATGGTCCATACCAGATGCCTCTAAGCCCAGAGAAGTCAACGAAGCCTCAGGACACAGTAAATATAAGATATCCTTTTGGCTCCGTAAAGTACAGTACATAGGCTAGAACCTGTCAGAGGTTTACCGCAGTTATCCTGACCCCATGTGGTTCTGTCTGCGATACATGAAAGATGGTTCTTGATGTGGTATCATTCGAGAGATCAGTGATCACTGGCTTAGGTTTGCACCCTTGCCTTTTATGCATTATGGTTTTTTTTTGTCTTTCAATTCTGTTTTGCACCATAGGGGCAGAACTATCTAAATAAATATGAAATATGAAACAATGAAATATCCAAATCCCGTCTTATCTTTTCTGTTGACAAACTAGTGATCCTCAGCCTATATTTGCTCCTAATGTACTAGTTCTTGCCTCTCCTAGGCACTGCTTTTGAACCAAATCAGGAACACAGTCAACTGTTCACATCATCGGTTCATCATAATGTTCAATAAAATTAACCCTTTTTTAATTATTTCAACTCATTATTAGCCTTAATCGAGTCAAGTCAGTTTTAATGTCACTGCTTTCTTTTTTAAATGTAAGTTTTCAAACTGCTCAAATATTTTCTGATACGGGGGTTTCAAAACCAAAGTAAAAGTGTAGGTAGATGTGGTGTTTAAAGGTTTAACTGTCAGTAGTACTTCCTCTAAACCACTATGAGCTCTGTCTGAAGTATATGAAAAGGTACTCGTCACCTTCTAATGATTTTAAAAGGTAAAAAAAAAAGTTGGGCGGCACGGTGGTGCAGTGGGTAGCACTCATGCCTCACAGCAAGAAGGTCCTGGGTTCGATTCCAACACCAGTC
>JAPQRP010000006.1:16200256-16217545 GCA_037367295.1 Apogon hyalosoma | reverse complement strand
TGTCATCATGTCTATGCATGTGCTGATGTCAGCATATCAACTGCCTCTATATATGTGCCAAGTTTGAAGTAAATTGATACAAAATATATGTTTTTATAGTTGTGAAATGTCGCTCATTATAAGTAAATGGGAGAAAAAAAATATTTAAAAAAATTCATAAAAAATTTGAACTTTGACCTACTTTTTCCAAAATGTAACCACATCTATTCTTGGTCACTGGCAATCTATAAACCTAATTTGGTATGAATTCAACCAATAGTTTTGCTGCTAGAGTGTTAACATACAAACACAAACAACAAACAGAACCAAACACAATACCCCCTGCCTCCTCTTTGGGGAGCTGGGTAATGAAAAGACTGGAGTTGAAGATGAAATGAGAGCATTTCTTCTGCAAGGGTGACTTTAATTGTGAGGCTTATAGAGGTATAAAGTTTTGTGATGTCATTTTGCCATTTTTTCATTCACAGTTCAGACTAAACTGTGACAGCTCTGATCGTGTTTATGTGATTCTAAATAGATCTTTAATGCAACTACTGACAACACAAACTGTAATCACAAATGGAGGTGATGTGTGGTTTGACTGTGGCTGTTTTCTGTCTAAAACCAGAGCTAAGCTAAGAGAAATATAATGTAAACTATCAGCTGACACAGCATGTGAGGTTAGTGTTTTTCTGACCAGCTGTCAAAATAAGCAATGCAGTTTTTGTTTAAAGAAGAAAACTGGATGATACCATAACATAGATGTGTGAAAACAGGGAGTGATGCAGTCTCTGGATGCACAGAATTGATTTTTTTTGGTGTTGTGTTCTGGTGTGCAACATCCCCCTACTGTTGAGACTTTTTAATATCAACATTACATAGAGCACCTTTAAGCAACTATCATGATTTCTTAGGGTGTTACGGCAGTGAAGAAAATGATGCACAGAACCATTTCTGACCAACTGGTAGTATAACAAAGTTACAGATAGCCTACATTTATTTTAGGACCATGTGGGCCTGCCACTTGAAGGTTCAAAAATGAGACAAAAATTAAACAAAATTCCTTCCTTTTACATCTTCAGGGCATTAATGATATTATGATGACACATACATTACATAGAGGCACTGAAACATTTATTTACATAAATTATGATTTTCAAGGTGAATGCCTGATAATGCTGTTATAAACCGATGCAACATTTTCATCTCAAGTATTAAAGAAAACACTGAAAACATGTATATATCCTTCACATAGCCACTAACATCAAGATTGAATAAGATGATAAAGCCAGCATTCTGTATAAGCTTGTCAAAGAGCTGCAGGAAGTGGAGGCTGATGCAAAGGATGTAGAGAAAACAAGGATGATGGATGAAAAGACTGAAAGGAAGAGGTCTAAAGCCAGAAAATAAAAGCAAGATGAGACAGGAAGATTTCAACGACCAGCACAGTTGACATAAAATCAGATCCTTATTTTGCCAGAAATGTTTAATCTATATGGATGTAAATTCTAAACTGTGCTCTTTTTTTAATTTTTAGGTGTTTTTGACCAACATTACCAACGGCAAAGTGTAACTTCACTCACATATTATTACCTTCTGAAAGCGTACATATGGATCTAGAGTATACAGTCAGCAAAAATACATCAAACAAACGGCTCTCCTGTGCTCTGACTACTCAATGAGTCCACCTGCATGTATGGAAGATGTATGTGTTTGATTCAGTATATCATAGGGGAGCTGTGTGTGCGCGTGTGTGTGTGTGTGTGTGTGTAGGTGTGTGCGTGTGTGTGTGTGTCTACAGAACACTAAGGGAATTCAGGGCCATTCGTCACCCTGTAATTACCTCCCTGCCTGTTGTAGCATTATGTCAGGTATTTACTTAAAACCCTAATCGATATAAAAAAAAATAGAGAACACTTTTTATTGTTGGATCTAAATTAGCTTTGACAGCCCAGTGGGACAAGAGGAAGCCATTACCACTGATAACCACAAGCACTTTACTCACAGTATCAGTCTTAACCTAAAATTTTGCTCTTTACTGCATTCATCCCTAACCATGATTACGGTCTTGAAATGTATCATAAGTATTATTTAACCTGGCCAATTTAGAAATTAGACTGTCTGCCGTATAAGAAGAAAGCCTCTTTTAAGATTCCCCTGGCAATGAAAATAAAAACATACAGTATGAAGCAGGAATAAAATAATATAAAACTATAAATGTGATGATGATAAATATCATGGTGTGACAGTGTGTTAAATGTAATTAGGTGTAGGCACAGTAGGAGGTAACCTTCACACATCCTACACTCATGAAATCATAGCAGAATTTGTAATATTAAAAGAGAAATAACTTGAGAAAACAATATATTTCACACTCAAAAAGGGGTCACAATAAATGCATAATAGTGGCATAAAACAATTCACTTACCCAGTGGCAGGTTCTCTTCTTCTCCTATTTCACCAGCTGATGGAGGACTCTGGGTGACATTTAAGAGATTTGAGGGAACAGACAGGATATGTTGTGTATCCTGATATGACAGGTATGATTCATGGTCAATAGACACGGGGGTGGAGGACAGAAGAACTGGTGCATCCTCATACGTATGGTCATGAGCTGACCTCGATCTAGAATATGCACCTGTCAGGGACTCTAACGGATATAAACTGGACACATTGGGAGGTGTCCTTACAGGTGCTTGGTAAGACACTGGGTTTGTTCCCAGTGGATTTGAAACAGGTTCCATGGATTTCACCAGAGCATTCGGACTGGCTGACATAGGTAACGGGGGTATCTGGCCTTGATTATCTGATAGGAGGCCCTCTGGGTCTGATAAAAAATGCTGGGATTGCTTTTGGGAGTCCAGATTGCTAGCTGTTGATTGAGAATTCTTTGGTGATGAGATTGGTTCTGGGTATAACTGGGAAGATTGCAGTTGTTCTGGCAATAGGGTAGAGTCAGAGCTGTTTTGTAATGGGGTTGATTGATATATTTTGGGCAATAGCGCTGACTCAACAGAGCTTGATGGCGAGAGTGTGAAAGTAGATCTCAGGGTACAGGAAATGCCTGGAGAGGAAAGATGGTCTTCTGGCATTACTGGTGGACTACTACCCAAAAGAGCAGCATTAGGATGAAATGAGGGAGGGGAATATGAAGTAGGGATCTCAATTTGGGAAAGTGGTCGAGGGGGACACAACAAAAGTGATGGTGATTGGGGTGATTCACAGCCAGATTTTGTTTTGTGGACAGCAGGAGAGCAATTGGGCCCTTTGTGCTTGGAGGTTTCTGGCTTAAGTGAAGTCTTGTAAGTATCTGGTGTCGTCTCAGTAGAGGGGTGTGCAAATGGCTTTTGTTCAGAGAGTGCTGTGAAAAATAACACAGATAATACAGGCATTAGTTGCTTGTGCAAGGAAAACATAACAAAAACACAAGCAGGACTTAAGCATTTAGAGGTTACTATGGTTCATCCTCATTTACTATTTGATATGTCATATTATCAGTATATCTTCATTGTGGACACATTTGCACTAGTTATGTTTTTAAGCCAAATGCATATATGTAGAAGACAATATTGTCCTAATACATAATGGAAAAAAAATCCTTTTTTATTGCTTAACTGAAAAAGCCAGATATCCAACTGCATTTCTTTTGGAAATCAAGGTCTCAGAGTCTTGAGGAAGCGTAAAGAGCCACAGGATCCAACTTGTTTTAACTCCAGTGTCACCACATCACTGGTGTTGGTCCACTGTGTTTTCTAAAGTTCAAAGTCAACAGAGCTGTCTACCAGGAGATTTTAGAAATGCTTATGCTTCTACCTCCTGACAGGCTTTATGGACATGCTGTTTTCCTTTTCTAGCAGGCCTTGGCACCTGTCCACAACGCCAAAACTACTTAGAGCTGGTTTTGCTGACTGTTACAGTCCGTCTAAGGGTTTAAGATACTAAAGAGTATAGTATGGTATAAATGTGCTTGATTGGCCAACTGACCTGACTGGAACCCCGTAGAGAAACTACTTGGTTTGTCAAGAGGAAGATGGGAGACATCAGACTGAACAATACATATGAAGCTGCAGGTCAATACCAAAGCTACAAGGGCTTCTATAACACTTCAGTAGCTTTACAGGCTAATCACCTCGACGCCATGCCATATTTCTGTATTACAAATCCACATTTTTAACTGATCTTATGAAATATTCTAGTATTTTGAGAGAGTAATTTTTTATTTTCCTGAAATGTAAGCAGTAATCACCAAAATGAAAACAAAAAAGGCCTGAAATATTTCACTTTATGTAGAATATATGAAAATTTCACTGTTTGCATAAAGTTACTGAAAAACTGAACTTTTTCCTTCATAGTCTGTTTCGAAGGTGCTCCTGCATTTCTACATACTAGCTCTATAGCTACAGTGGGCTCAAGAGTGGACCAATCCATGTCTGCAGTTACTGTGTATAAACCAGTATAACCAGTGTTAGACAGATCTTACCTTTTCCTGAGGCTCCTCGTGGTGAGACCTGAGACATAGATGGATGGAATTTCAGAGATGGTTTGTTTTTTGATTGTGTTGGACTGGGAGAAGGGAGGCCGAGTGAGGAGGGTCCAGTATTGATTAAGGTTGTTTGCTGTTTGCTTGAGACTCGGTGAACAGATGAGACCCTGAGTATGGAAAACAAGACTTTATCGAAGACTGTATGTGCCCAGTGCTAACTACAGTAAATTCATACAGTATCTTTTTACCACCCACTTTCGCATAGCTACATTTTTGTAAATTGCACTAAACATTTCAACGTGAAAAAGCAGACGATAGCAAACTGGCAGTAAATATTGTTTTCATCACTAAACCACACATCTACAGCAATCAGATTGCACTTGTGTTCAATAGATTGAAATAAAAACTGTGATTAAGTAAAATAATTGCTGTAAGTTTGACAAATTAAACTATTCCCTGTATGGAAAATGCTAATCCTACTAACCTAAAAAAATCTATTTTTCTTGCTCATAACTTACATAGACAAACTATGTAAACACTGCATAAAAGAGTCTCCTTGTCCTCCTTCTTCGACTATAGAGGATCATGGCAGACCACAACAGACCTTGACTTCACATTTTATGCAGCAGCATCGTATCAATTCATAGACATTTTCTCTCTGAGGTATTGAATGTTACCTTGGCATATTGTGTACACATCTTGAAAGATTGATGAACCAGGTCAGATCAATATAAAATGGAGTTAGAGTGATTCTTACTCATCAAATCAACAGTTTTCAGAATATGATTTTACTTGTTTGTGGGCAGAAATACTGTGCATGTGCATAGATGAAAACTTAAAAAAGAAAAATACTCACTTTCTGTCGAGTTCTGCCTTCTTTTCAGAAACAAAAATTCCATTCATATCTGTGTCCTGTCAGAAAATATAGAGAACAATGCATTCAAACATGAGAATGAGACACAAAGAGAAAAAAAAATATGTATTGGTTTCTGAAAAGCCTTATGTGTAGGTGTTTGTCTATGCCTTCATAATCTGTCTGGAGCCACTGTGTGTTCACGTAAAGGCAAAACATTTCAGTTTAAAGAGCGTGCATAAGTGATTCTTACCTCATCCAGGTCATCTACCATGGTGAGGTACGATTCAGGTCTAGTAATCTGAGGCTCAGTCCTTCCACTGCTGACAGGAACAGCAAACAGTGATACACAGTACTGATGAAAATCCTGTCCTTGCGCTGCAAACACATACGGTACACATACAGCCAAAATCACGACAGGGAGATGCAAAGCAAAAGGGAAGTGTTATATTGTTTTGCATCCTGTGTTTTATGTTTTTTATTACAATATTATTATGGCATTGTGAGAAAAAGTTAATATAATAATGACACACGTATAAGGCATATTTTACTCAGTATCTACAATGACGTCTACCATATTCATAATCATATAAACACAAAACTATTCAAGGTGTCACAGAAACTACTTGTATGTTTACACTGCCTGCCTATTCATTTGATAATTCATTTTTCCAGTCTGTCTTTTTGACTTTGATCTGCCACCTCAAGTTACCGGTATATGTCACCAGCCCATTCTCTCACTCCCATACTAACAACTCTTCTATCACATCACCACATGGGTCTGACAGCTGAGGAAAACGAGAATTTAAAACAATGGAGTGTTCCCCACATGATGCCGGAAAACAGCTTTTATTATTCATGGACACACATAGCCATCCCTTTCATATTCAAAGAGAGGAGAGGAGGAGCAACTTTGCAACCTGTTGTAAATGGCAATGCCTTGAAAAGTTTGAAGCAGGTGGAAAGAATAGTTTATCAGCTGCTGCGTAGTTCGACACTTCTCAAAGAACACATCCGTCCATCACTCAAACAGTGGAATACAGTTTTTATGTTCTGACCACAGAAATGAAAAATATCATGTAAATAACTGGAGTAAACCACTTTAACTGACAGCAAATGGTCAAAAGTATCAACTATTACTTTAGGAGGAGACAGGAATTGGACAGAATGAACCCTGATCAGTGTGATAATTCACAACATCATGATTTCACCTTTACATCTGCATTTCTTGTTTCTGCAAACAAATATATGAGTCAAGGGTGTCTTTTCTTAACCCATGAAGACCTTGTGCTACTTTCATGGTCGTTCCCAAATAAACATTTCTCCCCATCTACCCTTTCTTAGGTGATTTATCATCATTTAGTTTAATATTATCTTCTGTAGTTTGCGCTTTTTCAGTGAAAATCAGGTATTTTCCTATATTTAATTTACTGATCATGTTGCTGTTCATAAGAGCTCAGATTAAATTTGAGGGTTATTATATCAGAAACAAATTAAACTGAAGAAAAAGTGTCTTTTTCAGTAAAATATATCATTAACTGAACATAAACCAGTTGTGTCCATCCACTGTCGTTGATCCAACTACATGGATTTTACTGGTGAATCAATGTCGTTGAAGATGACAGTGTTTCCACATTCACTATGAAGCCTCTGAACGTCCAAATGGGTCATATCTGATGACCATGAAAAGATGACAAACTGCATTTTACACCAATTATTTACATGTATTGATAGAATTTGTGGGTTAACAGGTATTAAACATTTTAGATCAGTAGATGCTTTTGGTCGCTCTTTATGGGTTAAATAGGTTACAAAATACACTTCTTCTTACTCTAGGGCATTCAGCGGGCAAAAAAAAAAACCAAAAAACTTCCTTCATGTAAAACTCTGAATGCTGAAAGGAAAAAAATTATCTATGTGTTTGGAATTGGACTGACAGATAAGTGCAAAGCATGGCTGAATGGCAAGAATTATTAAAAGTACTAGTATGGAGAGTGCATGGAGTCAAAAACTGCAAAATGGCCTGTCCATATACTAAGATGGCTACAGGAGTGGTATTAAGTGTTACATTTTTTTGACGCTTTTTGAGGGTTTCCACCTTATTAGATCAGACAGTAGAGAACTCCGAGGGCATTGTTAATTTATTATACTTTTTTTTTTTTTTGCAGTCACAAGGATACCGAAAATTATTAGACAAAATGTATCACAGTTACCTTGCCACAAATTAAATATGACATCTGGGAGCAAAGATTTTCAAAGAAATGACTATTTGAGATGGACGGCTATGGGGAAGGGGGCAGGCAAGGACTTGCAGATCCTAACGAGGTCAGGACTGGTGTGAGTCTTGATTGATGTGATGAGAGGCAGTTGACAGCCCCGGGGTCCAGAGGTTTGGATGGGGAGAGATAACCCTGGTCTACCCGTCTCCTGACAGCCTCGGCTGGGGGCCAGACAGCCAGGACACTCCCCTGACTGATGAGCTCTAGGCCATGAGCTTCAGACTGCAGGCCCGACCCCCCACCCTCCTCTCCCTGCCCCATTCCTTACACAGGCAGAGTGCAACCTGTCAAGCATGAGCTGCCTCTAACGGCCCTCTGCCCACACAATCACAGCCAGTGATTACCCGTCACACCGCCACGGATGGATAGGCAGGCACTGATACGTCTGACCCGTTGAGAGGGAGAGTTTTTGTGTGTGTACTTATGTGTATGTGCAGGTGCATGTGCAGGTCATCTGTCAAACTACTCTGTCCTTACCTGCTTTTGGTTTGGACTGAAACCTGCTTTGGTATATGTACCATAAAAGGTTAAAAGCGTAGAACAAGAACACATAACCGCTAAGGCTGTGTGTTAACATCACACTTCAGCATTCAAGGGAGCTTGTATAATCATACAGATGTGTATATACAGTACGTATACCTGTAAGCATACATCTGTGTTACCTGTCAATGTGTTTGCTGTCTGTTCCTCAGTATTTGAGGAATGCGGTGGGTTAATATCAGTGCAAAGGTCCGAGGATGGATGATAACATTCAAGTGGTGTTCTGGAGAAAGAAGAAAGAAATACTTAAACATTTGACTACATGCAAAAATAAAAAATAAGACTAAATAGTGATTGTATATTATTATTTTCCTCATTTCAGTCCCATGATGCCTCTCTTTCATTGGACTGATGGATGCATCAGTGGACAAAGGGGTGGATGGGTGAACGTATGCATACTTAAACAGTTTGGAATTTGTTGTGGCTCCAATTCCAGGTCAATAAGATGCAGACTTTAAAAAAGTAATGTTCACAAATTATTCCAAAGTTTGCTGTTGAAAACCAACCTGTGTTGAACTGTAAAATAAACAAATTCAGATTTGCTTTGATGCAGAACATATTTCTGTTTATAAAGAGTTTGAATAGTTACACAAAGGCACAGAAAATGTTGTATGCACACACTCAAAGCAGAAAAAAAATCATTACCCCCACTGGAATAAAGTTCCTACTATGTTTTAGGGTAGAATTAAGTACAAATACTTGAGTGTCTTAAAGCTGAATCAGTTTCAACAATGGCAAAACAGACTTTGTCATCCAATGTCAGCTAGTTCCATTTCTTCCATCTCTACAGCAGGTTTTAAGTGATGTAGTAAATTACCATAATGGATGAGACCCTGGGCTCTTTAGTGATCCAGGTGGATTTACCTGTAAATGATGATGCTGTGGTAGACACTGTTTGTTATTTAACATGCCGTGTATGTTTGCAACTTGACCTTACTTTACTGTTTTTCTAAGCTAACACAGAACATTATTGAGCATCAATCTTCTAGAAAAGTACAAAAGGTTTTCTAGTTTTATTCGATGAATTAATACTAACTAGTAAATGCTAAGGCAATTGTCTATTGAGTTTTCCACAACAGTAATTATATAAAGCTACGTAAATACAGAAAAATGAAATGGAGGGCATAGAAATGAATGTTTAATATAGTCCCTCTCTCTGCTGACTGTCACAGAATCAAAAATATCAGAACAGACTTTAAAATAAAGCTTTTGGTGTTGGTAAACTGCACATTGTGACACTGGAAATGCAGTTCAACTAACCATGCGGCTCTAGTAATCTGTTACTATTTTGTCATGTATATGTACACATGCAAGACATATTGTGATGGTGTTTAAAAACATAGATAAAAGAAAGGAAATCCCAGTCACAAAGCATAGCTCAATATGTTACATAAGTCACAACCACCTTAGTAGGGGACAATTATGCACAGAAACCTGTCTAAATAAGCTTCACAGCTAAAGATTCTTCATTAAAAGGTAGATTCTAAGACTAACTGTAGTTTTGACTGAAATTAAATGAAGACTGATGTACAGTCAATACAGACAATTTTAAAAGGCAAAAATAATTATCACATTTGTATTTGGTGAATGAATTACATAATTTAATTTTCAAAACTCACAACCATCTATTTTAGATTCTGAGGTTAATTTTATAGTTGATGCACAGTGACATACTTTCACCTTCTAGTATGGTGTGGCGATGGCAACATCTTACGAGAGCATATTTTCTAACTCTCTCTTGTTATATCTATGTGACAGAACACATCCTGTACACGTACAAATCTTTTCTCGACATATGCAGTCTTGAAATTCTCACGCAAATGGATTTTACATTCTTCAAACTTTGTAAGTACTGTCCATGTGTGAGTTACTGTACCAGCTCAGAGTCTTATTGGTTCTAATTTGAGCCCGTCCTGCATGTTGTGCACTGCAGATCATTCTATGCTGACCCCCTGAATGCCACAGAGTTGTGTCCTTCACACTGTCCTTCTTTATATCCCCCCTGTATCTCTCTTCCCTTCGTCCCAGTCTAATCTAGCCAAAGCGCACGGCCAGTGAGAGACTTTATAAGCAGCTCCACGCTGCCCATGAGGGGTGACTTGGGAAGTTTCTGTCTTTCCTCTTACTTAGTCCACATGCCCAATATTTATCTTTTGTCTGTCTATTTAATGTACTTGGGGGGTAATATTTAATCTTGTTCTTCACATAGCATTTTAATCCCTTTGCTTCCTCCATCCATCTCTTTTCCTTCTTACATACAGTACTTTTCCATTCAGTAGCCTCACTAGCCTTAGGCTGTTTGCATTTAAGCTTTTGCTAGAGTGCACTGAAAAGAGGCACGTTGCTCTTTTGGTCTTTTCCTTCATTTTTAGTTCTCTGTGGAGACAAACGATTGAATAGTAGCTGAAATATTAGTTAATATGGAATGGTTTACCATCGTCAAAGAGCTCCAGATTTAATCCTTAAAAAATATCCTTGAGCAAGAATTTTAAAAGTCGACCAAATTACCCTCTACACCATGAGGAAGAGCTAGAGGGGAGAGTTCCTTCCACTAATCAATTCAACATCAAATATTTACAACTATAGTTGTAGTGAAAGGATAGTGAAAGCCAATATGACGGCCTACATGCCATCTACAGACAATTTTGAGTGAATTTTGAGCATTAATCTGTACATTCAGGACGTTTTATTGTACTTATTATAGACAGAAACTGTATATAGCTGTACATGTCTTATAAAGTATATAAAATATAAGGTAGTGTTACACAAATTATTAGAGTAAGCATTAGTACAGGAAATAAAACCCATCCACAAAACAAAACCCAGGGGCTAAAACTGACTCACTGACCTACAACCCCCTCAAATAGTAACCCCCAAACATTAAATGAAAGTCAGTATTATGTTAATAGATCTCAAGGTAAATAACTAAACCTGTTACTTAAATCCATTCCAATAGTGGCACAGATTACATTGAGACTAGACTAATGTAGACCTCTAACAGCCTCAAGGACAGACACTCCAAGTGTTTGGTTTTTAAGCAAAAATGAAAATATAAATATTTCATTCCAAGTGTTGATTCAAAGTGCAGTATGACTATACCCGCAGAGGTTTCGACATGCTCAGGGGGTACAATATCAAAATACATTTTTGATCAGGCATGCAAAATATGCCAGTAGTAATCTTCCCATTGTAACCTCAGAGTAAAAAACATTTTCTAACAGGTGCTTCTTGTTTTTTTAAGACAAGGACCCAGCCTTCCAGGCTAATAAGCCTGGTCATAAATATGTCATAAAGCAGCAAGTCATTGTTACCAAAGTAAGTTAGTATAACTTAACTGAGTATCATGTGTTTCATGTTTCAGTTCAATGGTCTAATGTGTGGCCCTTCACGAACATTATATAAATCAGTACGGTACTCTAGCAGACAATGTTTTTCATTCCCTGTATATAGCAGGTACAACAGTAACAAAAGGGCAAAAGGGCCTACACAAAATAGATAAACACTGCCTACAACAAAATGCATTAATAATAAGAACTGAGTTTTCTGCATTAAAAGTATTTTACTAGTTTAACACACTGAATTTTAGCTTTAAATTTGACAGTACAAGTCAGGCCGAGTCAGGTCAGATTTTATAGATGTGAGTATGGGCCTTTGTAGACTTTTATTTCAGGGTTCAGTGCATTGATCATGGATACTCGAGTAAGTGATGTGTGAGCATTCACCCTGCCCACCCCCACTGCCCAGCCAACTCAGGAAATCAGACTGATGCCCCCCTGGTCACAAACTTGCTTTCTATAACCTTCAGGCCATCCACAAATCTAACAAGGTGGTAGAGTTTACGACTCTAATACAACTGAGCACTTTTAGCAAATTCTTTATTAAAACTCCTTCCTCACCCTCACTCCCTTCTTTCTTCACTCTCTTTCCCATTATTACAGAAGCTTGTTAAAATTCAACCTCTCACTCTTTCTTCCTGCCAGCCAGCCAGTCTCTCTGTCTCTCCATTAAGCTCTGCCACCATCACCGCTGCAGGCTTATTGCACTCTAGATTGGCTCTCTAGTCTATTCCACAGTTAAAGGCTGCTACAGCTGGGGACTTAAAGCATTCCGGCTCAGGCAGTCAGTGGGCCTAAAACTGCACTCTGCTCTCCTCTCCTCTGGCCTGCTCTCCAGTGGGCTACTCAGCCCAAAAGGAGCCGCTTAAATAAAGGGCTATAATAATGGGACCCGCTGAAGCCAGGCCCTCCGGCAGTCTACTGCACAATAAGTGCTGAGAAACTGCTTTGTACACCGGTGGCTTCTGTAGGCTGACTACAGAGAGGCAAGTGAAGCATGTGAGGTGGCCAGAGAAGGAAAACATCAAAATGGGGATGTATTTGTGCAACTACCAATGGAACCAGTAAAAAATAAGATGTGTGTTAGTTGAGCAGTTAAATGTAATGTGAAAGGTGCATATACTCAAATGGAACTCCATTAATGAATCCAACTAAACAGAAGGTATGTAATGAATATGAAGACATACATTTACAGAATACAAATGATGCACATATCTATTAAGTATTGAGTATACAACAGTAACCAAACACCAAAATTATACCAGAAACCACACCTTTCATTTGCCTGAGTTCAGTTTTTTGTCAGTAATATAAAGGAAAAAAAGGATGATTCGAACAAAAAAATGTGTTGCCAAGCATAACGAAGAGGAAAGAAGCACAGCTTCTCGAGGGCATACTCCTTTAATTCACTGTTCATTCCCTGACAGGAGCCTTTACATGCCTTACATATACAGTATATATGTGATGTGTGTGTGGTCCACACATAGTGTTCACTTTGTACCTGCGGTGCTTCTTGAGAAGCAATCTATCCATGTAGGTAAGGCTGTATTCCATGAACTCCACCCTGACAGGTTCTCTCTCTTCTCTTCCTCCTCTGTCTGGAGAGAGGTCAGTCTGGGTCGCCATAGCTGACAATTCTGCTGAAGAAATATGTGGAGGAGGAAATGAAACAAAAATAACACTGCGATAAAAGTAGGAGATGGTATCAAATCATAGCCAAGGGGAAAGAAGTCAGGCAATGGTAGAAAAAGGAGCAGGATCATGATCGTTCGCAAGTTTCTCAACACTATTCTCGAAACACCTCCCCTCAAGAAGTGTAAAAATGCGCTGTCACCACGCCAGGAGTGGCAAGATACAAACAGATAGCAAAGAGTCTCATGGGATTAAGAAAAAACATGTACAGAATTCAAAAGGAACATAGTGAGCACACAAGAGAAAAGGGAAGATAGAGGTAAGAAAGAGAA
Source organism: Apogon hyalosoma (assembly GCA_037367295.1). Classification (NCBI taxonomy): domain Eukaryota; kingdom Metazoa; phylum Chordata; class Actinopteri; order Kurtiformes; family Apogonidae; genus Apogon; species Apogon hyalosoma. The sequence continues at coordinate 16,204,112 of JAPQRP010000006.1, read as the reverse complement.
ATGTTATGATTGTACTCTAGACACTTTGGCAGTCCACAGTGGCAGCTTTAAATTGGGCCTGGGTGCCATTGGCCTGACAGAAATAATTAGGGCTGGAGGGGCTAGCAGCAATTTGCAGAGCAGAACGAAAGGAAAGAGGAGCAGAGTCTGCCCAAGCAGTAAAACAGAAAAAATAGGAGGCCTAATAAAAAGCGCAAACACCTAGACACATACACACAACCTGAAATAATAGCACTAATAACACACAGCCACATAAACCTGAACACACAAACACTGTTGCACATGCGCACATACAAAGTATGTGTTAAAAGGCAAAAAATTGCCTGACGTAGCGCAGCTTATTCACATACACATATACACAGCTGAGGCGATTAGTGCTGTGGTGAGGAGCAGGGCCACCCCTAACGCTCCACTCATTATCTCAGTATGTAACAGCCATGGATTACCCTCCTACTGCAGTGGTAAGCACTTTCTGTAAGGCCTTAACCGATCAGAGCACAGGCAAGAAGAGCGGGGGCAGAAAAGCTGAAGAGTTGGGGAAAACGGGACAGGGAGGAGAACAGGAAAGACATAGATGTGGAATGAGAAGGATGAAGCTGGCAGAGGAAGTCATAAGACAATCTGCATACTGTAAAGGAGAAACCATAAACTACAGTCAGCCTGACAGCCAGTTTACTACTTAACTTAGCAAACTTAAGTTTTACGAGCCATGAAAGTAAAGATTACTAGACTGAGCAACACCCCATCAAACAATCTAGAGATATCAATTAACAAGGGTGGTGCAAATGTGTTTGTTCGCATGTTTAGAATCATGTGCGTAATCTTCACCTGGTTGAACAGGTGCCCACACTGCACCCTCAATCATGGCTCCTCCTCCTCCTCCTCCTCGCCACTGTCTCAGAGCCTCCTGGAAAGATCTAGCAGATTCTTCCTCATCATACAGTCCACTAAGCAGTGAAGCTGGTAATTGTTCTTTCTCTCCTTTTTGCTCCTCATCAGCCATTTCCATACTTCTGTTTTCTTCATGACTGACAACAAACACCTGCATGGAAAATAATATTTGTCATGGATAAAAAAAAAAAAAAAAAGACATAAGACACAGAAGCATTGTGGTGTTAATTACAATTAAAGATTTGTATTGTACTTACATATTTTTTTTTTCATTTACCAAATTAAAAATTTAAAAAATGCTAAATAAATTATGAAAGGGAAGATTGCAAGGCCATGTGCATATGATGCTAATTAAGTAGCTCTTTGTGAAAATCAGGCTCATCACAATACAAAAGGTTCTTGTTGTGGCAGATTGTGTCTCTTCAAAAAGCACTGCACATTGGAAAAATTCCAAGGACAATGCTAATTATTCTAAAGTGTATATCCAGTTGTCTAAAACGACTCTTAACCACTTCATAACAAGTAACATTCAATGCACGAAAGTCAATGAAAAATAAAATAAGCATACAAAAATATATATATTTGGTCCTTGTTTTTAAGAACTAGAGTTTAAAGCTTATTAAAATTCTATTGTAGATATTTCATTTGCTGCTTCCAAGTTTGTTAGGTTATTTGATATATTGAACCTCATAAATTTTGAACATATAAATACAATAATTGCTTAACATACTGTATGCTTTAAATTCATATAATGTACTATATTGTTTGTACTGAGGTAATGTTATTCAATACCTTTTAACCACAGCTGTTTACAATTACTCCTGAGTGAATGAGGCAAACTGTGCTCTGCGGTATCAAGAGTCTGAAATGTCAGTCTAACAGCTTTCCCCAGACCTAGGCCATTGGGGGGCATTTTTTTTACTCCAAAGGTACATGCAGTTCACAGGCCTGCCTGTAGATACAGCCTGTGGATATAATGTCAATTAGGGTTTGTCTGAGGTCTTTTCTTTTGACTCACAGGGTGTAGAGGTAAAACACACACAGAGCACTGGCTTGTTTGACATATTTCTGCTCGATTGTCACAGCAAGTAAACGATGAATGGACAGAAATTCAGACTTTGATTCTAAATTGTTCAATAACCTTTTATATAACATCTAAGTTCTGATTTTTTTTTTTTTGTGGGCTGTGAAAGATGGAAGAACAGATGATTTTTTTTTAACATACCTGTTAACTCAGTTTTAAGGCTTTAAGTTGTAAAGACTTCAGTTATTTTCCAATAAATGCAAAAAAAAAACCAAAAAAAAAACAGTACTTTTTGGCAACTACTCAGGCCTCCACAGTGATGTTCTGTGTAATGCGAGATGATTGGATTAGTGCATGGATGTTAAAAATGTGTGGGGGTTATGAACTGAGTGTAATCACTGTGTGAAAGAGAACTACATGCCAAATTAGTGGAGTCTACAAATAAAGTCAACCATTAACCCCTTCTGCAGTGCCTTTTGTGTGATTGATCAATATGCTGTAGTGTTAGATTGCTCTTAAGTTTGTCCGTGTACACAACAAAACATCATTTAACCAAATAAAACAAACACTACAAGTAATACAGTTTATGTAAGACCAAATAAATAATAGTTAATGTTGCCACCTACCTGGCTGGGCTCAACATGCAGTTGCATATGTTCAGCAATATGGTCATTTGGATTTTCAGGAACATTATCTCCTTGTCTGGTCACTGAATTGGAGAAAAACCTGCTTGTACTTTTGGATTTAGGACTTGGTTTAAGATTGGAAACAGTACTGGGATAACAGCCCTCAGTCTGTGTCTGGAAGCATCTGACAACATCTTGAGCGCTGACATGGGTTTGTATTTCAGCCTGTAAAAGAAAGCCATAGTACACATAAATTAGACCACTGCTGTAGATTATGATTAAATATTTAGCATGAAATACAAAAGGCATAATAGTATGTAGAGATTTAGGAGCAAAAAAGTATGCATGATAAAATCAAGTTACTACATATATTGTTTAAATGTGAAATATAATGATGTGATATGATATACATGTTATTTCATTAAATAGTAAGAAATGTCTATGTTTTGCTTTGTATACTATAACATGCACAGATTAAGCAGAGATGAATCTGAGACCACCCTCTCTGGGAATGAAATGAGCATCTTAGAAAGAGAACTGTACTTTATACTTGTGATGAGTGTAATAAGATAAGGCGGTGCAGACAGCTGCCATGAACCCCATTTAGAGGGTACAGCCTAATCATTCTAAGTGCTTATACCTACATCACAAGCATAACCTTCAAAGTCACAATAATAAACTCCATTTTATAGAGTTAACACATGCACTTCTATTTTACGCAAATTAAACCACAGGCAGAGTTTGCAGGAATATAGCTAATGTGTCATATGACCAAGATGGTGTCACACTTCCTGTCCCTTTCCTTGGCAGAATACATCATTTACCTTCTCACTTCATTACCTCATTCATTTTACCTTTTCATCCTACCTTCTCATTATGTTTACATATCTAGACTCTGTTAAGATATGTCCTTACTCATGCTAAAGGAACTGAATGAATGCTGCCTTGGCTACAGAATACTGAATTATTTACTCTGTTGATTATTACAGCTATTTAAGTTAACATATGTCCTTGGAGTTAATAAGAAATAACTGACGAAATAATTATTTTTTGCAATAATTTATGATAATCATGTTCCCAAAAGCCTAATAACACAAGATTTAAAATTAAAGAAAAAGAACATGAGCTTTCGTATTCAATATGCACATTGTGATATGTTATATTAACTAATATCTGTCACTTTTACTCAGAGGTGTCAACAGTATTCACATTCATTACTCAGGTAGAAGTATAAGGGTTTTAAACAGACTTCTGTAGAAGCTGAAGTATCAACTCAAGCTTTTTACTCAAGTAAAAGTGTAAAAGTACTGGTTTC
>JAPQRP010000006.1:16162990-16194824 GCA_037367295.1 Apogon hyalosoma | reverse complement strand
GCCCACTGAAAATGAACACATTTTAGTCCAATGCAAATGTATCAAAGAACCATATATGTGTACGACTGAGCATTAACATGTGTTTCATGGAGCAGAAGATATGATGACTAGTTGAATATAAGTATTGGAATGGATCGTGTACAAACCAATAGGGTGTTGGAATGGTAAATGGTCAGTACTTATACAGTGCTTTTCCACACTTTGATGCCCAAAGCCTCACATTCATGCACACACTCAAACACCAGTATTGGGTTCAGTGTCTTGCCCAAAGACACTTTGACAGCTGGAGGCAGGACTCAAACCACCAACCCTGCAGTCCCTGGATGACCCACTCTGCTAACTGAGCCACAGCCACCCTTAATGGTATATGTTTAATACTTTTCATCCAACCACAATCAAATTCACTCAATCTAGATGGCGTGATTTATCTGGATATTTTTTTTTTATTTGAATGATGACAAGCAGGAATGAAAACAAGCCAAAATGAAATAGGAGTAATGAGGCTATTTTTAAAATCTAAGGAGTAGAAAGCACAAATAATTGCATGAAAATGTAAGTAGGAGTGAAAAGTTGGTTGAAAAACAATCACTCCAGTTAAGTATAGATAACCAAAATTTGTACTTAAGTAAGGTAACAAAGTATTTGTACTTTGTTACTTGACACCTCTGCTTTTACTGTGATTGACAACTGTGATTCTATACAGGTCACTGAGTCTGTGAATTTTGTATTGGTATGTTGTAAATAAAAATGGTGTACACTTACAAATTAAATGAAGCACTTGAAAAAACAAAGCATGTTAGCATCTTCGTGTCAGTGGATGACAGACGACACAGTAGGTAACTGACCGACAGCATTTTTGGCAACAAAACTCATAGCAAACAAAATTTGTTTTACTTTCCTCAGCACTATAAATGTCCCTCTTACTATTAAAGTAAAAAGGAGTGGCTGTTCATGCTGTGAGCTTGTTTTGTGTGTCGAGCAAAAGAGCTTTTATCCCAATGTAACTGTTTTTCTAAGATTTTGAACTCTAAGACACTGATGGCTGGACAAACAGCACTCTGCTGTGACATGGTGACTATCAGAGTCCGATTCAGAACAGTGCCCAATATGTCAGACAATGTAAGAGACAAAATGTCTGTTATTCTAAAAGATACAAGCCCTTTCTTGCTGACAACACTTGATGAGGGTGAGTAGTTCTGTCATTGATGTCATTTAAGTCGCAGCACAGTTGAGCTTCAACAAAACACTTGGGGCAGTATTTTTTGTGGCTGTGTGATGATCAGCACATGCACAGCTCTGACAGACTGGTATTTCCTGATTTTGTGTAATATTTTGAACACACATGAGGAGAAGGACCAATATGTGATTTTTTTTCTTTCATTATTTAGGTAAAAGTGTAAAATTACAAACAATGCAATACTTTTTGGTTATACATCAGACTGATGAGTTACAAATAACACATTAATACCATTCATTTTCTGAACCCGCTTTATCCTCACTAGGGTCACGGGGGTCGCTGGAGCCTATCCCAGCTACTTATGAGCGAAGGTAGGGTACACCCTGGACATGTCGCCAGTTCATCGCTGGGCTGACATATAGAGACAAACAATCACTCTCACATTCACACCTATGGGCAATTAACCGATTAACCTATTAGTGCATGAGGAAGCCGGAGTACCCAGAGAGAATCCACGCAGACATGGGGAGAACATACAGACTCCACACAGAAGGGTCCCACCCCCATCAACTGGTGTTGGAATCGAACCCAGGACCTTCTTGCTGTGAGGCAAGTGTCATCCTACATTAATAACATTTCCAATTTATTCTAGAAACATTTGATTTTCACAGCTCATTAGTCCTGTTAATTTTAAACTTCTTTTCTCCAAATGTCTCCTTTTGCATAACCATGTGACATAGAGTATAATGTCTATACTATTCATTCCATATTTCATGTCATCCTATCCCTTTACTCCTTACATAAAATCTCTAAGCACACCAAAAAAGCCGGTGCATTTTGAGAAAACTACATAATTTATAACAGGGCTCTTGCTACAGATACGATCAGAATATCAACATCTAATATCCATTGTAACTGCTCTTAAATGACGTGGGATGATTTGATGAATCATTGATGGCATTTAGGAGTCCACTTTAACATGTCTTTAAAAGCCCACAGTTGGTCGGTCAAAGCAACAGCTTAGCTCCCTGTGATATGATCAACCACATCCACTTGTACTCTCAAGTTCCAGTGTGTGTGGACTTAACCTTCATCCAGGCAGCATGGGTCGATCCCCTTCAGCGTCAGGTCTGGATTAACTGCTGTATGTGTTGTAATGGCAGGTATATGACCTTTCTCATTCTTCACGTCTTATGATGGCTGTGTAGCTTCCGATCAAGTCATGTCCATTTTTATTTATATTGACCAGCATCACAAATCACAAACATGCGCTAAAGGTTTTATGATCGGTCTAATATACGACACCTGGTAACATTAGACTCACAATTCTAACAAAGAAAAACTCAGGGTGTATACAAAGAGGAGCATCACCATGTACGACTATTTAAAACAGACTGACAGACCGGATCACCGGTAATGAAAGGCACATTCACTTACAGTATTCATGTGCTTACTTATTTTATTGCATATCTCATAGACAAGAACTTGCCTGTGGTCATTAAATCTTTAAGAATTAAATCATTCTCTGCAAACCATTCAACATGCCTGGGGACATTACTTTCCTTATTTTAACACCCTCAGACAGCAAATCTTTGTATCACAAGTTTCGAAGACATTAGAGCGCATCTACTAAAACCAAATTTAATGTTCTCTCTTTTTGCCACACATCAGTGGACATCTAATGAAGGTACAGAATTGCATCCTTTTCTGCACCGCTTCTCTTTGTGAGTAGCCATTTTAATGGTTGTCAAGAATTTAAGCGCATACCTTCACTGGTATTCTAACATAAGAAAAACGTGTTTGTTCAAAACAGACAGGCTTGAGAGCTTGTTTTGACCGAATGATGAATAATACATCACAAAGATATTTCCAACTTTTTTGGCGTACGCAAGGTGATCTATGGGTAGCACTAACAGATGGCTTACAGGTTGTTAGCATGTTAGTATTAAGGGATTTGTCTTCAGTTTTTTGTTAAAACACTGTTACTGTCTTCATTGTTGTAATACTGATGTGGTTTCATCTCTCTGTGGGGATTCTGGCAGGTGTTATGGTAGTTATGTTACAGTGTTATAGACAAAAACATGTAATTACATAGTATATTTTGGAATTTGAATGAATTATTAATGACGTAGAATTCAGCAGTGCAGCATCTCATACCCAAGGCTACCTTAAACAATTAAGTAGCAACAAAAGGCAGTGCTTACTAACATAATAACATTTACTAGATTAAGCATGTTGGTTTGAAGTTCACTTATCACTGTATGATTAAAATGACCCAGCAGTATTGGAGTTTTACATAGTGGTAAGGCTGAACTGAATAAGATGAAGTAAATTGAACCAGGTTTGCATATGAGAACACAAAGCCGTCTATTGCTGAAAAAACCCAAACACAGTGAACTGATGAAATTAATAGTCTTTTTCCTGTCATTTTTTTTGTCTCTTTCGCTCTCATTCTTTCCAAAGCAAATGAAACAGGATTAGCAAAAAGAGAGAGAGATGCCTGCGTCAGCTGCATGTGTATAATCCCCCAGGCCTAATGTCCTGCCAAAATACACAATTTCGTGTCTGTCTAAATAAGTATGCACATGTGTGTTTGTGTGTGTGTGTAAGCGTCCACCCATGATCAGCAAGTGAGAGAAGTGTGAGAGCAGATAAACAGAGATGAACACAGACAGAGATATACAAATAAAGAGAGGTGAGTGGCAGTTTCAATATGTAAGTACTGTTTGCACACACACATCATCCCAAATCACTAACCATAAAGAAACATGGTGAAATAAATGGAACCATGCATTCCAAAAATAACAAGAACAAAGAGCAGGAATATAGGAATGAATATGCCTCTATACTTCAAAGACTTCAGTTTACACATGAGCTAAAGGACAAGAAGCGAATATGGTAAAACCTTTAAAAGTTGTGCATGGGTCAGCAGAGTTAATGCCCCCTGTGGAGCCACAGTGGGACTTGATAACAGGCTGGCATAACACAGTGAGGTTAAATCTAAACTGGACCTGAGGGAAACTGTGGATTTGTGTTGTTATATCACAAACAGTGTAAAGAGAGTTCCATTTGGAATTAGGTTGTTTTAAGCAAAGTTTTACAAAGGCCAAAGCCCTAAATGTTAGTCAACATAATGTTGACTCTGAAATTATTCACTACTGACAAACATGTGGCAAGTTTTGAGCTGAAATGCACAATCAATACTTTACAGTGCACCATAATGTAATAGGCTGAATTAAACTGTGATTTTAGAAATAAAAGTATGAATAAAAAATGCATTAAAATACTTCATCACTGTTTCAATATTACAGCACATTTTTCCATGGAGAGCATTTGGTAAAACTAAAGATAAATGAGGGTTTTCTGAGAGAAAAAAAAAGGTTCCTGCATTTTTTAAATATAACTTATATTCCTTGTTGCATAATAAATACAACCAATTGTATTTGTGTTTCATGTATTCAGGAACTACTGATTATAGTATCTTACAACTAAATTATTGGTGCAGTATGCAGCTTCAGCATTTATTGTTGGCCTTTGTGTGTTTAGGTTTACAAATATCATCATACAGTATAGAATACCTTTTGATTTGCTTATACACCCAAGTTTACTACCACAGCTAACACAAAATATGTTATGATATCTTGTCTTAAAGCTGCAGTGCTTAAGAGTTTTTTGGTTTTTTTTTTGCATTACATAGCAAAAAAAAATAAATAATAAAAAATCTATAAATACCTTTAAGCATATTGAAATTCAAGCGGTGGACATGAGACTGCATCTACTTGTTGCCTATATTTTCAACCTGTAGAAACTCTAGCACTTGATGCAAATTTTGGTCTAATCGCAGGTGTTTTCAGACAGGAGGGTCAAACACATGACTGACATCTGTAATTAATGATCTCTGATCCAATTTCATTAGAAGCAAACTGAACAGTTCTATTGCTCTGCTCCATGTGTCAGCACAGGAGCTTGTAAAAGTGGCTTGACTTTTTCATAATGGCATGAAACAGTGTCACATTCATTCATTTTTAAATATAGTCTTTTGATTTGACCTAAGAGGAGAGAGCAGCAGACAGGAGGTAAAGTAACTATACATTTGTGGAATATGAAACCAAACTCCATTGACTATGTGTACCTTGTATGTAAACAGATGTAGACAGAACTACATTTTTTTACATGTAACAGTAATGACATTTTTCTAGGTTTTCCCTTAATAGATACAGCTGAGGCAGATGTACTGAAAAAGCTTTTTATCCATTTTGTGGACTCAACACAAGTGTGTTGGCTTAATTAAACCCCATGTCACTGACCTGCTGTCTTGTCTCTCCATCTTATCTTTGACTGTTTTTTGTGGTGTTGGAATGACTGCTGCCTTAGGGCTCTTCTCTTTTCTCTGACTCAATGTGATTTTGTGATTGTCTTTGGTGTGTTTTTATGTGTGTGTAGATGTGTGTCTATGTGTTTGTGGAGTGACCAGAATGAGTTTTTATGATCAAGGCATTTGCTAATGAGGGACATCCATTTTGTTATCAGAACGCAGAACACCACAAAGCTGCAACAGCAGATTACACGTACAAACACACGTATGCTCACTGCAGCCTTTTCTTCCAGATATTTTATGTGTGTGTGCCAGTATGTGTGTGCATGCAAAAAAAAAGTGAGATGGTGTGCAGAGGCAAAAAATGGAAAAAGACGAGAGGTTGAGATAAGTAGAGAGTCAGGGATGCAAGAAATGCAAAAGAGAATGAGTGAAGCAGAAGGAGAATGGGATCAGAAGAGATATTATTGAAAGTATCTGTGAAAAAGAAAGAGAGACAGACACAGAAAGTAGAAAAGGGAGAGGAGGTAGACAATGCACAGGGGATAATGCTCACCTGAATGGGGATGATTCTATGGAACTTCAGTGCCCCCCTCTGGTGAAATTTGGCAAAGCAGCAAATACAATAATCCTCTGAGCATTCAGCACACATCTGCAGTACAGAGATACACAGGGCAGTCAATGTGTGTGCATGTGTGTGGAGAAAAGAATAAGAAAACGTGAGTAATTATGCGAGCTAAGAAGGCATAAAATTAAGAAAGAATGATTATGTATGTGTAAGTGCGGAATGCACATTTGCACATTTGTATAACCTCCTACACTGACAAGCAAAAGCTTAAGAGATATTTGTTAAAGATTTAAAGCTAAATCCAGATACCTTTTGCTTTCCACTAACCTCAACCTTGCCGAACAAACTTTGACAGCAGGGATAAATATTGAAATTGACTCTCTGGCAGGATGTTGCAGGCATGTGTGTGTGATTATGAGTTGGAGAAAGCATGAGAGTAAAAGTTTGTATGTCTGTGTGCACATATGAGCATCTGTGCCAAGGGTGGTGGGTGTGTGTGTTATGTACGCGAATGTGTGTGTGAATGAATGCATCTTCAGGGAGGTCATTATCATTTCTATCTGTGAGAATCCGGTCTTATTAGTGTAGAAAAGACCTTGCATCAGCAGGTTGGAAGGATAGGACTAGTGGACAGAGCACAGTGAGGAGGCCATGGGGAGTGAAAAAGGAGCGAGGTTCCATGGAAGCGGTGGCTGGAGGGGGAAGACCTCAGCATTGCAATTCAGGAACAACAAATTTGACTCGTTTATTTTTCAGATAGTGTAGTGCACATCTAGATCTAATGACTTTCTTACTCCCCCACAAACTCACTGTATTTTACCTGCTTACTCATCGCTGGAACTGGGCAGTAACACGATCCATTTACTCCGTTATATTTAACAGAGTAATATAAAGGATACTTTTTATGAACAAAATATGACATTTAGCCAAACTCTCTGCTCAATTCAGTGCATGTTCCCTTATTCTCTGCTGCCAGACCTTTGTGATAGACTGTTGGCATCAACTCTGAAAAACCAAACCCCCACCTTGAATTTCCATTGTTTCACCTTGAGCAAAACACAGTCACAAAGGAGTAGATTCATTATACTAACCTATCAACACAAAAAAAAAGAGTCTAAAGTTAACCAAGATTTGACAGAAAGAGCAGTTGATTTATTTAGATGGAGTGAGCATCTTTCTGTAATATCTACAATAATGCTAAACTTCAAAATCCAGCCATATGTGGGGGGAGGTTGTTTTTACATAAATGTTCCTTCAGTCAGTGCTGTCAGATCCTAACTTACGCTATGCTGAAATCTTTAGGCTCCTGATCATTATTTAATTTGTGAAATATTACAGTGTGTAGTTTCTAGAAGATAGGATGTGGATTGTATTAGAAGGTATAGATGGCCACTTGTCACTTTGTTTCCTTAGTTCCTTATAATTAACAAGTAGCTGCTTATTTGAATGAATTAACTGGACTAAAGTTACTGAATACCTAAGTTCTCTTTTTCATACATACTTTCTTGCTCTCTCTCAATTTTGATGACCATTGTTGCTTATGTTTCAGTCATGATTATCATAAAGGAACATTACTTCAGTATAGTTTCTGGCTATTCTATCTCATATTATTACTTAATGCAATATAATGCAATATAGTAAACAAGAAGAAAAAAATATTCATCATTGTTCCAAATTCACCTTCCATCAGAAGAGGTTATACAATGCAAATGTGTACCAGCAGATTCACCAATTCATTCTGCAGCTTTGTTTTTACCCATTTGTCTCATCTTCTTTCCATTTAAAGTTTTGTGTCATGTAGTAATTGACACATTTATTTATCATTATTATTTTTCTTTTTTTCTGCATTATATCCACTCATGTGAATGGGAAAGTGTGTTCGTGTGCGCCTACAGCTGCGACATTGCCCTTTAATGGTCCTATAAAGCAGGGCCTCATTTCCCTTCTCAAGCCGAAGGATAAATTACAACCACTCCCCAGGGACTAGGCATCCCTATTAGGCTGCAAGCAGCATATCACTGTTCCCTACTGTGCTATGTAGAAAGAGGTTTTTTTTTTTTTTTTTTTGCCTGAATGACTCTAGAATACAGCACAAGGTGGCAGAGATGGAACTGGAGTGTGCATGTGAACATGTGTTCATGTGACTTTTCTAAAACCTTACCAGTATGTTAGACCTGAATCAGATGTTACAGTATTTTTGTGCATTTGTGTCTGTGTGCTTAAATGCAGGTCGAGACAAAATGGCAAAGACAACTATAACACTTCCCATTATTGCCGTCATTATAGCACATACAGGCTATCCAAAATGTGTGTTTGTATTTGTGTGTGTGCTTAGCCTATGTGCTTGCCCAGAATGGTAAAAGCCATTAAGCCCGTCACTATGGGGCACTGGGGGCATCAGGTCTCTCAATGAACAATTCAGTGCCATTGCCATCAAATGCAATATCAAGCAAATTACCTTTATGTAGTGTGTGTGGTGCACCTGAAATAACAACAAAAGGGGAAAATGACCACCTCAACCTTCTCTCTCCTTCATTCCCTCTATCAAGTTCTCTCTCTCACCATTGCTCTCATTCGTTGTTAATGTCTCTCAACAGCATAAGTTATTCAATACTAAACTCTCTCTACTTTAAGGTCAGACACAGAATACCAATTACTCATGAGCAGCTGAGGATCTAGCAGGCGGGGATGTAGGAGCGACTGGTGATCAAGCATGTCTTACTTCATCAGTTTGCCCCAGTCCATTATTCACACACATCTACGAGTACAGTACAGCGTTTCATTCATTTCTCTTCCTCACACACAAACACAGATACATGCAGTTACATGGCTTGATCCTGCCAGCAGAGCAGCCATGGATACAAAGACTGAGAATAAACAATCATGCCTTAAAAGGTCTTGTGTATTGATGAGTGGATCAAGCTAAATTGTTTTTAATGAAAACGCAAACCCACACAGATCAACAGACTGGACAGTGAGAGAGATGCACTGAGAGGGGAAAAAACACTTTGGGGTTGTCATCAGAAAAACATACAGAATGTTCAACAGGTTTCCTTAAAACAGAAAGTTTTCATCTGTATAACTGAGCTCATTATGTTAACTGTTAAATCCATCAGTAATGTGGGCAGAAGATTTTGAGCAGTAAAGTATTCATGTGTGTTTCTGTGTGCTCATACTATTCCAGCTGCCTTGACTTCACACTGTCCACATGTTGTTCCCTTTAGCCTGTTTTTTCTTGTCGGCACCATCCTGATACCCATACCCTTGGTAGGGTTCAGAGGTGGAGGAGGTGGCTGAGCTGGGGCTTAAAAAACAAGCATATTTTTGTTAATATTCAACATGATATTTAACGTACAGTAATGTCTACAACCATCAGCCTATTGTAACAGTGAAGACAAATACTATAGAGTGAGGCAGAGTGAGAGAAACATGAAAACACTGTAGAACATGCAGAGTTTAACAAAATCTGACATGAGAATCAGAAATTCTGGTAAACAATGAATTTAACAGTAGAATAAAATTGTACTACAGTAAAAGTTAAAATCAGCACATTGTGAAACCTCCTTCCTCAATGTGTGATTTTCTGCCTCAGGCATTTTCATTTATTAATAATTCTACCAATGGTGGGTCCTGGTTAAAAAGATTAGTCTTTAACAAGAGAAATCCACAGCCAATCCTCTCCCCTGTAGTTGCAGGCATCCACCTTACTGAAGTAACTGTGGACCAGACACAGAGTATCTACCATTTCCTAAGTGCTGCAGCTGATCCTAAATGCTATCTTCCATGTGGAAGGTGGAGAGTTTTCCACTACAGGGTGGTGTACAACAGGACCAGAGGGGCTTGAGTGCACATCTGTGTCAATTTTACACGGTGAAGGTAAAATAAAGTTGAAGCCTGGGTCTTGGCAGTAAACTACTCACCTGTCAGTGGTTCATCCTTCAACACTCGGATCTTTACCATCCCTGCTGATAGCTGTTCAGGAAACAAGGTGAAACAAATCAGTGGTGACAGTTTGTGCTTTCAGCCTCCAAAAATCAGCATATGCTTCCTGTTTGACTTTCCTTTCCTTTTTATGTAAGTGTCAATAAATGTGAAAGTTCCATTAATGTGTTAAGAAATGTAATAAATAAAAATTTGCTAAATTGCTTACCGTTACTTTACACATTTTCAGTGTAGGTTATAAACTCCTTTAATTTATTGTTGATTAAGTCTCTCCAGACTCATATAACTACATATGTTTCATTGTTTAAAGCCTTCAGTTTAATAAGGTATAATGTATCTTGACATTAATTGCTAGGAACAAAATCCTGTAATGTCGATGTTAAAACAGACTTCCACAAAGTGATTTAAACACTTTACAGGTATAAAATACAAAATACATGTTTTCATGGGTATGAGTACCTGTCCACTTAAAGAGAAACATAATTGGTTAAAAGGACCTCTCCTGTGTGCAGTCATGAGGTTTTAACTGACTGAAGTATAAATACCCCTCTACTGAGAAAGTCGACCAAAGCTTAAAAATAGAGAGTTACTTATTACATCTCAGCTGCAGTTTCTCAGAAGGCATGTGGGTGACTCTGATCTAATGTAGAAAACGGATTCTATGCTCTGATGAGACCAAATTTAAACAGTTTGTCTGTCGAGGTAAACGCCATTTAAGCTAAACGCTGCATGTCTTCAGAAAAATACTATCCCCACCTGGCAGTATCATGCTGCTATACCGATTCCACCCTACAGCAAACCCTGGAAGGCTTGTTAGGGTAGAGGGTAAAATGATTGCAACAAAATATGTACAGGGAAATGGAGTCTGTACAAATATGTGGCATGGGAGAAGATTTATTTTTCGAGCATTATGGTTACCTGCGTGTCACTGAATGGCCAATTCTGAGCCTACATCTCAATCTAATAAAGAATTTAAGGCTGAACTTGAAGAGCTCACCGACAGTCCCCATGCAATCTGACAAAGCCTGAGCAGCTTTTCAAAGATGTATGGGAAAATTTTGCCAAAAAGGCAATAGAGACCTATCCACACAATTTCACTGTTGCCAAAGGTGCCACTGCTGAGTATTTACTTGGAGTGAATAAGTATATTTGTCACATGTTAATAATTTATATCCCTTTTTGGAGATGTGTTTTTACTTTTCTATTAAAAGACCTTGTTTCTACAAATCACCGTCATGCTTCAACTCCTCTTATAGGCATTGTAAAGCCCTGGTTCAAGTGCTTTCTCGTCCTCTTTAATCAAAAACACAAATTAACACATCATTACTTAAATTCAGAAATATCTAGATAGATTTCTCCAGTACCTTTTGGAGTCTGTTCTCCTTGTTCCTCTTGGCACTGATCGACATAGCGTTGCTGTTTAAAGGACCAGACTGTCCAGACTTCCATCGAAACCCTCCTGAATGTCTAAATAGACAGGGGGACAAACAAACAAAGGAGTCTTACCTTGCATTTGTACGCTAAGGCTCATGAAAATACAGCCCTTGACACTTATGCAAAGTCAGAATTAAAATTATCCTTACATTTAGTCAAACCCTGGATTGGATGTTTATTGCAATTCTTTCAGAATAGTCATTTCTTTGTTCTGACTATGAGCATCAGACTACTGGAGTGGAACATATAACAAAATGTGGATGGATGTGGATCAGAACAACAAAGCAGAGTTTTTCTAAATTTTTTGATCAGTATAAAAATCAATATTTGATAAATATCACACACATATCATGCAGGACAGAGTACACTTGTATAATGGAAAGAGAAGAAACTCAGAGTTGATGTATTTTAATCCAGTGAAGTACATAAAGAGATTAAAATATTACGTAAGAGAAAGACATAATGTTGCAAAAAAGAAAGAAATATGAGCATGAAAAAGGTGCACCAGCATAACATAAATAAATCCTAAATCTGTCTGCATTAATCTTTAAAAAGGAGACCTGAAACTTCAAATCACTTTGTTCCATGAAACAGAGAGGTACTTACATTATAATAACTTTGTCCTACTGTTGTCAACTGGCATAACACCAGCAAGAAAAAGTACTTTTCCATACTTGCCTTTGCATATAAAGGAAAATCTGGCTTTGCAAATATAAATTATACATATTTACACAATGTCAAATGAGCCTAAATTATCACGTTGAATGATTTAGTTTGTTTGTTCTCTACAGAATGTTTTTCATTCTGTCTTAGACAATGAACCCCAAGTATAAAGATATAAAGTGAAAAATTACAGCAATTATACACACTTGAATGAGTGAGACACTGACGCAACTGAAATACAGAAAACTGAAGTAGATTCACAGGTGTATGTGGCACAAATGCACATGCAGGACACTACTGTCAGTTGCACCAAGTGAAGATGTGCAGAGGGGTTCTCATTTAGACATGAGTTATTCATGCTCATGTTGTTGAATTATTTATGCTATTTATACCATTGTGATGTCTGGCTGCCTTTGAAAGAAGTTTATTTTGGTGTGAGCTGGCAGCCTGTCAAGCCACCAGCAGTCAGACTCTATATGTGTGTGTTAAGCGTGTCGCTCTGTATCTGTGTGTGTATATATGTGATGCCAAGAGTTGCCAACAGTCCTGACACTGTTGCTGTGCTGCGCTGACACTGAGGGTGGGTGTCAGGTAATCACCCTGGCAACATTGCCTTGGCAACTGGACTGTCGCTATGGGAGACAGTTGAGGCACACCCCTGTCTGAGCAGGATGACAAGGTGTCCCCTCTGGACATGCAATCTGGAGAGATAGTCTATATTAGTGTATATTAGTATGTGAGCATATTTGTGTATCTGTGAGAGCATAGCTTTCACAAAGATCTCATTAACCCACACAGTACCACCCCCTCAATTACACCCACACATATGAGGATACAACGCCATGACAATAATGTCTTTTTTTTTTTTTTTAAAGAGACACAGATACAGTACATACACAATGCTCCCATTACATTCTACTGACGATAATGCAATGGTGAAGATCCCTTCAAAAGTTAAATCGTTATCAGTATTACATTTTACATCACATTGAACTAACACTAAAAGTGTGGTTTTGTTGATGTCTGTTTGTTCAAAGCTTGTCTTGTTACTGCCTACACTTGTTACACACAAAAGGCAGACACACAGGTATACACATCCACACACTATTACACTGTGCTGTGTATCCACTTTTTAGTAGATAGATAGTACATGACAGCGTCTGACTCACAACTTGCACATTAAACGCAAACACTGAACATGACACCAAATCTCACCTGGTCAAATCAATTTATTCATCAAAGTTAAAGCAGAAAAAACAAAGTGAGGTGTATGGTTTCACATTGGGTTAGAGTAAGCTCAAATTTCTAAAAGATACTGATTGTGCTCATCGGTGGAGAAATGCCAAATTATTCAGTGTTACCCCAGGGCAAACACCAACCGCTGTACCTAGATGCCCAGTGATTCACTCAATACATACACAACACACCAACACATACACAACTTATCACCTTTAACTAACTAATTTTCACGCAAACCAAGAGTGGACAACATCTGTATGCCTCTCACATGCACAAATGCAAACACACCTTGAAGTCTGATGCTCAAGTGACAGTGTCATCTTTCAATTTCCTCCTTTAAAGTATAGACAAGAGGGCATGAAGAGGACAGCAAAGAAAATCCAGCAGGTCAAAAGGTCAACATGCACACACATATGGACATATACAAAAAAGAACAAGTGTCACTACGAAAATACACAAAAACAAGCAGAGAGGAAAACAAGAACAAGACAAACCAGGCAAAGAACCACAGAAAAAAAGCTAACTATATTTTTAGATTAAAAAAAAAAGAAGTTAGAGTTTGTAAACCGTGTGGGCCTAAAGTCAAAGCTACATTAACTGTGTGACTCGGGCAGACCAAAACAGAGAATAACACACTGCATTTGCCCCTAGCTGCTATTCTGGCTTTATTATCGCCTGTGTACTCTTCACAAACTGATTATATCGCACCTCCAAGAAAACTGCATTTGTCCGTCTATTTATTGTGTGCACATGAGAGTGTGTGTGTATAGCTCAACTCCAAGACAAAGATGAACAATTCATATACTCTGGGAGCTCCGCGATCTGAGAGACAAGCAGAGAGAGAAAAACAGAGTGGTGTATAACACAGACACATAGTACACTCGACTGCCTGAGCATAAATCACAGCTTGAAGATCTATGGTAAAGGCTTGTCAAAGGTACTCTGGCATGTTCTGGGAGGAAAAGAGAGGTAAGGAAGGAAGCTTGGAGAAAATCCAAGTAACCTCCTCCTCATCATACACCAGAACACCTCATTAATCCCACCTTTCCTCCATCCTTGCCTGCTCTTCCCCATTTCACTGAAGAGGAAGTGTTTAGAATCTGCTCCCTCTTTTTCATTAGCGGTATACCAATTAATTGATTCAAAGTGTGAAGAAAGGTTTCACATCTAAAAACTGCTGCATCACTGCACCGCTCACAGACAAAAGGTTAGAGACGTACAGCTAGATTTATATAGAGTGACTTCCGAAGCCTGACAGAACATGTGCATTTGTTTTGTTTTGGCATCTAATAATGGCAATTATTTAATGACTGCTCCTATTTAATCTGAGTTGGTGTGTTTTCAGATTCATAATTCTCTGCTAACTGCGCACCTTCTCTCCCTGAATCCTCCTCAGCCTAGTGTGCCATCTGCTTTGGGAAGAATAAAAATATGAAGCACAGAGTAGGTTTTAAAAACTGATTAAAAGTACAGATGTTGAACTCTAGCACAACTAATCTTCTCTCCAATCCAGTCCTAAGTGACTAAAGAACTTGCTGTGAGTGCTCTCCCTTTACCCAGCACTAGGAGTAAAAAGGTGTTAAAATATTCTCCATAAAAGCTCTACACAGTCAAGACTGATTAGTTACACTACTGTACGAATCAGCAAGGCATTATTAATCAACAATGGCCTGTCTGAGAGGAGAAGCTGCCTAATGTTCATCTGTCAACAGCAAAATAAGAAACAAGAACAAATGGTTTTAAATAGGAAGTTGTCATTCTGTCAGTTAAAAGTATCCCATCAGCCACATCCTTTTCAGGCAATGAAGTTTTAGTTATTTATGTTCTGTTTCAGTGAATTGTCACACCTTCACAAACTCTCTCCTACATATACCCAGTCATACTCACACTTTATCTTTCCACTCCTATTCAAGCGGCCTCAAACCCAAATATGAAATCTTTTATATGCTAGTCAAAGAGCATACTGCAACATTTCAAAGGCGAGGGGCTTATGCAGTGTAAAGTACCGTTTGTCTTTAATGATGAAGGAACACCAACACTCACATACTTCGTCAATCTATCCCTTCCTAATGAAAATACACCCAAGAAAACACACATAAATCCCATTATTTATAGAGGTCTTCTATCAAATACACACAGGCAGCCATGCACACACCTTGTCGTATCTTAAGGCCAGTGGACCGGTAAATGTTGCAGTATTTCAGCGTGACAGGAAACACTGTGTTTATGAGCTTATCACTTGTGCAGCCTGGACAAGATGGTCCTTTTCCCCATACTGATGTATGGCTTCTTCATTAAGGCTCGGCCTCCACTAAGCAACAAGAAAGAAGTCATACACAAAACACAACAAAGTATTTTCTCACAGTTGTAATGTACTGTCTATTTGCCTTTCTGTGTAGTAATTTATGAATATGAGCCAGCACAGAGGAGCCCTCTGATCATCAGTTCTAAATCATTCTTTCATTCAGGGACTGCAGAGACTGAGGTGCAGGGACTTATCCCAGCTACCATCGGGCAAAGGCGGGGTACACCCTGGACACGGCGCCACTTCATCGCAGAGCAGCTCTAAATCACTAATATTATAATTAGGTGTGCTGTCTCTAAACATGTGTTTGTCTATATATGTGCATGGATCTTTTTCTGGCCATTGATACATGTATTATGCATCTTCCTGAACCCTGAGTTATGTGCTCATATATTGTGATATACACCCTTATTACAATGTTCTCCATTACTTCACTTTGCGTAACACATCTCGGAGTTATTAATGAAATGAGATGAAATGAGGTGGAGAATGGAGAATAAAACAATCACATTAATAACAGTGTTTGTTTTCACTCTGCAAATTAATTTTCTGCTCAAACCGGCTGAGATGCCCCTCAATCTGAATTTGCTGAATAATAGCCACTGTAATGAACCAGGTATATACTCTATTATCAAATATGGAAAAAAAATAAATACTGGTGTGTTTGTGTATATGTGTACGTGTGAGAAAATGGAGTGAGCAAGCGAGAGAATGCATTTTTCCCCATATAATTTGTCTTGATTCCCATGAATAATGACGTTCAATATCTACAACCACTTTATAGGCAGTATTCTGGCCGCTGCTGATCATCACAATAGGATAACAGACAAAACATCATCTCTTTTGTTATGATGACATCTATCATCTGTCATTTGACAAACGAGAACTTGAATGAAAAATAGGAAAAAACTCTGTTTCCTTTGCTTACTGGATGTTCAGTCTATTCATTGACTTATTTAAGTCAGACCTGGCTTTTAACCATATTCACACTATGTTTCTCACTTGTTTTATTCAGATAGCACGACTAACAGCTCAATTTCTAGCCCCTGAAAGAGCTGCTTATGTTGAAAAATGCTCACTGAACTGTATTATGGGAATAAAACATGGTTCACCTGATTTAAAGTGTGATATTTACCAGCCTCCAAAACAACACAAAGAACTACCTTGAACTTTTCTAAAGTTACTTGTGTAATTCTCACATTTATCTTTGTCTCAGTCACTCAAAATGAAATAATATGAGAGGCATTTATATAACATAAAAACCAAAAGCCTCACTGCGCAGTCTGACCAGAAAATATGTGACTCTGAAGCACTATGGCAATCAATATATAAAATGCTGCAAAAAGAAAAGTAGTCCTTTGGCTATTGAAAATACAGCTGCAATTAATGGTGTTACAGCAGGGGAGAATAGGAGAATAGCTGACAGGTAATATAAAGATTAGCAGTCATTATTATGTCTGGTAAAGAAAGAAAAACAGGGAGACTAGTAAAAAGAACAGTCATCACATCATGCTCTGCCTACAAACTGTAGCTTTAAACAGAAAAACAAAAATTGTCTTTTTTTTTAATCAGCATTTCTAACCCAATGTTAAAGAGAAAGTTGATCAAATGTTAAGAAATAACTCGGACAACTGGATAGAGAAAGTAAAATCAGGTTAACACTGCATAAAGATGTTATGAATAAGTCTCTGCAGGGATCTTCTGATCTTATATAAATGTTAGATTAGTCTACTAAAGCAGAGGTCTACTTAGTTTGAGTGGGTTTTTACAGTTTGGAATCATGTTCCTCCACCACCTTTTCTCGGTATAGATGCATAAGTCCTAGACCACTTTCTCTCTCATTTATTCCTCTCCTCCATCTATTTCTACCTCTCTGCCTTCTTTGTTGCTCCCTCTTTTACAGCTGTTCCACTCTGTTTCCCACTGTTTCTCTGCCTCCCACATACATAGTCCTTCATAGGTCCCCTGCTTGGTTCCCTCTGTGTTCAACTGCAGCAGCCTAGACTTCATGTTTCTGCATCTATGTTAAACCTTTCATGTCCCAAAATCACAGTATTCATCATTTAATCCCTTTTAATATAATGTGTCTTACCCGTACCCCCTGCCATTCTGTTTTTCATCATCCCTCTCTTTACCTGCTGTAGTTTCGAGCCTCCCTCTGTCTGTTTTATTTCACCCCATCTGTCTTCTCTCTATATATTATATAACCTTTATTTTTTACTGCATGAACTGTTATACAACTGCTAAAACTTCAGCATGTTATCTGTTGTAATACTCGTACAACACTTTATGTAAAAATAAAGATGTTCTTTACATCAGTACAACATATTCGCAGTTTTGATTAAGTGACAGTACAAAAAACATCAAAATACTTTTGATTAAAAAAAAAGGCAAGAAAATAATCTCAGCCAATATAATGTCATATAATAATCTCTCAATTAATAATGATCGTTACACATTATTTAAAACGTCAGTGCTTGATCCATCACCAGCCAAAATTTCCATTCCAGCATATTTTAATTCAAGGAGAAAAACAACATTTCTCCTTTTGGTTGTTTTTACAAGATGTACCTACAAGCACAATTACAATTTTATATATTCAGAGGTGTCTTTATAGTGGTAATGGGATGGTAATATGTGACTGACAGGTGTAATTACCATTCACTGTTAAGATTCCATAATGCATCACTCTACTGCTCTAGGTGCTCAAAAATGGCAGCACAAAAGTCATGATAATTTGGCTTCAATCTTCCATTAGAGCATGAAAGAGTGACAGGTCATTTATGCTTATATTTAGAATTTTGTTTTGGCCAGAGATGCCAAAGGAAGGTACTATATATATATATATGTATATTTTATATTCTGGCATTTTCCCCTGATTCCTGTCTCCTGCTTGTTTAACTGATGAGTGCAGCAACAGTACTTCTTGTCAAAACTACATAATAATCATGAAAAAGAACAGTTACTTATAATAGATCCAGTCCTGTTTATGTTGTAAATAATAATTAGTCATAATAGCTGCTGAGCTCTTGTTCTGAGTCAAAGTGCTGGAATGTCAAACAGACTGACAGATGGGCAGCTTAATCCTTGTCGCGGCTTCCTGCCCCTGGGACCTCCAACATAACACAGTACTTACACTCTCTCCTTCTTCTCTTTACTCATTCTCTCTTTCAGCTGTTGCAGTTTATCCTCCATCTCTGTGCTCTCTTGGGCCAGAACCACAGTCTCCATCTTCAGCTCCTGCAGGTTCCTATGGCAACATTCACACACACTCAGATATATGCAATCAATCAACAGCAATCAATCATTCAAATGACCTACTCAGTCAGACCGCCAGGCTTTGGTCGATATGTTCAATTCATCTGCTGCACTAGCAGATCCCTGTTTCACATCTGATCAATACTTTAATCAATTAGTCACTGGATCAAGGTACTACCACACCAGACATCAATTTAGTCAATTACCTTTTGGCAAATGAGAAAGTACAGTAGGAGATTGAACTCAATTCATCAAGAAGAAAACAAATACACTGTGCAGCAAACTATCAGGCCCAGGTCACAAGGATCTGTGAATTATCTGTACAAAAGTTGCACGGGCACAAAAAGCATAGCAGCCAAGTAACATAACTGATCTTATTCCATCTTACCTGGCATTGAGCTTGACAGATTTGGCTGTGTTGTTAGGAACCACCACAAAGTCATTTAAATTCATGTCTGCACAGTTTTCTTTCCTGCAAAAGTAACCAAAAGTAATGGAATAAAACAGGCTATGATGTGAAGCTCAGTGTAAATTTCACACTGCCATAAATGGACAGTGCTGCAATAAAATTAGCAAAATAGCAGGAATAAAATTGCCCAAATATCGAAGTGGCACTTAAAACAAGCAATATGGTATGTTTAGATTGTATCTGGCAGACTTATTTACTTGACAAATGGCTGGTAACTCCCCTAGGCTGTAAAATACCATTACAGAAATTAGTCAGCAAGGCAGATACAATATGTTATTACAGCACTGCAACCACATAAAGCAACCTGTTAGCTCCTTAGCTGTCAGCAACTTGTCACTAGTAGAGTTGGCCGGCTGCTGGAAGTTTTATTCAGAGCAGTCTTAACACATTTCCCCTGATGTAATACTGTTTATGCAGGCTTTACACAGATACAGGGCCTAGAGGTGAGGAAACAAACACCTGGCAACCGTGGTGAGTGTTTTTTGGCAACAACAAGTTTAGTTAGCTTACATAACGTAAAGTAAATGTCATCCTATTGCATATTGTCTAGTTCTCTGTCTCATGAAACGTTAAGTATCTTAACGGTTTATTAAGTCTAATTTCTAGTACATTATCGATTTTATCTATATTTCCTCAGGTTGTGGCAAACAGTTATTTAGTTAACAGGTCAGGAAATGTTTTATAGAAGCCCTTTACCAATAAAGGTGACAAATAAAAAGATGTCATCACTAACCTGAGGCTAGTTTAGCTAAACTACAACTACACCTGATGCTAATTAGGACCTAATTTGGCTAATCTTACTAACGTTACTAACACCAAGCTTACCTGTTCCTGTTGATTTAGCAGCTTGGTGTTGGCTTTATTTCATTTTTGAACTTGCTGTCATCAACGTATTCTTGCATTAATGAATAAAACTGGTCAAAAGTAGCCTACTACCTTTCAGCCGGCAGCACGTTCTTATGTATCCTGTATCAGACCGCTCCTGTTGGGCTTTTGTTACCAGGACAACCACTGCTACTCTCGCGATATCTCTGCTGCTGACGAGCTTTGTGAACAGCAGAGTTTTGCTGTTGTGAACTTCTTACTTCTCTAGTTGATTTATGTTTAATTTTCTAAATATATATGTATATTTATATTCTAGTATGTCTTTGTTCAGGGAATAAATACAGGATTAAAAGACACAGTCCCCAATTGCTTTAGTTTTCTTAGGCTGCGGGAATTGCCTTCTAATCAAAATACTCACAGCATCAAGATAAATCTTACAGCTCTGATAAAAGCTTTGAACCTCTGTTTTTTTTCCTTTTTTTTTTTTTTAGCAGATTTTTGGAGTTGTCTGTAGTCATCTGAGATGATGTTTAGATCTGTCATGTTGACAAGCATCCCATTTGCCCCATAATATAGATGTGTTGGAATGGATCTGGTGAGACCAAAGTGTTTGTTTGTGTCCACAGGATGTGATATGTTTTATTTTATAATATGAAATTGTAATGTATCACAGATGTATTGTATTTCCTTTGTGTATAAATCTACTTTGTGTGTCTTTCTGTCCTCATCCATCTAATCCTCATCTGTATTCAACCATGAAAAAACTTACTGGCGGTATTGAAAAAGCACTTTTTTTCCCATCAGACCATGCCCCTTCCATTGCTCCATTTTCTATGTCTCTATTCTTGCTTGCCATCCTCCCTCTAAAACCATTGGACGATTATGGCTCAGCCAGCAATGAACACACTTCCACCTCATTCCTAAATCCTGCTGTCTCACCCCCTCTGTCTCTTTCTACATTGTTGGCGGATGGCCTATTGCACCTGCCATCAGGGCAGTGTGGGTGTGTGACTTATTGAGCGTACCTGAATGTGTGTGTGAGTGGATGGTCATTTAGGGTCATGACCCTCCAGCTGGATTCTGTCTCTGCTGCTAAACAGTGAGTCTCTCCCGCCCTGTCTCTCTCTCTCAGTCCTACCTGCATAGACAGCTGAGCATGCACAGGCATACCGATGAGCGGACCAGAGAGAAGACAAGAGAGTGCAGGAGAAGAGAGGAAGCAAGGGAAATGAAGGATGGGGTAGTGGGGAGGGGGCAAGTAAGAGGCCAGAAGGCGAATAGAAAAGCAATGCAAGAGAAAGAGCAAGAACAAGAGAGTGACAGAATGCATGAAAGGAGGGGTACAACAGCAGAGCAGTTGCAGGAAAAAGGACAAGCATTGCACTGTGAAATGTCATGGCTATTTAATTCATTAGGAGGCAATGATTATGGCACTGTACTGAATGTCATCTGCTGGGTTAAACCTTTCTTGGCGGCCTCATGCTGGATATATATTGACTGTTTGGCAATCATTTGGAAACCTTTTAGCAATGACAGAGTGACAGCAATGGGGTAAGAAAGAACAAAAGAAAGGCTGAAAGAAAGACAGGTGATAGAATAGAGTCTGCCAGACCGAGTCAGCGCAGTTTGTGGAACTACTGTTATGCACAGGGGAGAGCAGTGTATCGACGGAATAACAGAGAAATTGTTAAGTAACCTTGAAAAGGGTGTTTGTGAGCTTTCATTCATCCATCTTCTACTTGTTTCAGTTTGGTGTCACGAGGGACTACAGACTGCCTCTGCATAAACAAATGCCAGGGTGGCAGACAACCACTGCTTCTGTGGATTAACACTAGACACATACTCATACATGACTACTGTTATATTTAATCTTCCACTTCATCTGACTAATCTTTGGAAAAGAGGCAGGGACCAGTGCATGGATCAAAATCAATTCCATTGTTCCTTTTTTTTGTAATTATCTCCAGTAAATTCAATTTCCCCCAAACCAAAACAAATACTAATTAAGTACAATACCATTTACCTTTACAAAAACAACTTTCTTGAACAAAGAAATACATGCAAATATTTCATATTATGTGATCTAATATAATTTGACAAGCCACACAGGTCAGTCCATCATCAAAACATATTTATTGTAATGATTATACTGTGGCACAACTTCAACTTGAGTCAACAGTTTATTAGCTGCTTTATTCATTCTACTAAACATTTCAACAGATGCATGATTCATGTGTCAAAAGCTAGTACAATTCAGTTGTCTTGACAAAATATCCTGTAAATCTTTCTTGTCAATTTCATTTGCATCATGACACAAATATTGCATTCCTAATGTTTAGGTTGGCAGAAAATGGGTTCTGGTTAGGTGTTCTTTAAAAGCATGAATCTATTATTGAGCTGAATCTGTTGATATCTGTGTATATGCTTTTATGACACCAGCTCAAGAAGTTGCAGCATGAGTGGTTTTGAGTAAGTTCAATAGTATTCAAAATACCAGTGTGAATGCCCAAGTCAACAGCAAGCAGTGAATTTTAGATTGTTCCAAGTAGACAAGATAAAAACCTGATCACAGCTCATATTGTTGCTCTGCACTAAATCCCACAAGCATTGCAGCGCTCCTTCGTTAAAAACTGAAATACTGTTAACTCCTGACAATGGATGTTTTACGGGCTGCAACCAATAATTTACTCCCACTGCTGTGTGGAACATCCAACAGGAACTCCTAACCACTGAAAAATAATGAGATTCCTTCTCACTGAGGTTCTCATCACTGAAAAACTCCTTCAAGGCCATAACTGAAGAGAGCTACTCAGTGGACATGCCAGTCTGAAAAAAAAATGCAACTGGTGATAAGGAGAGAGGCAGGAGCAGGGAATAAGGATAAGTGTCATCACTATAGGCCACAGTTGGACATGAGCATGGTTGGGAATACTTGTCCAAGTTCTTGACATCCTGAAGAGAGTCCAGTATAATGACTCTCCTAATGATGTCTTCATTCTCCACTGACTTCTCTCTAAAGGTCGCACTGGGTGTGTGGTTAGCTGGTGTGTACAGATACTGTTATAATATGTAATATGTGTGGGTGCTACATGTGGATGTTAATGTGTCTCTATTTCTTGCTGCATAGAAAAAAAAACAGGAAACAAAAGATTAGCAGAATGAACTGAATAAATAAAGCAATATAGACATGAGAGAGGGAGATGACAGGATACTGACAGAGATCTGTGTTGACGTTCAAACACTGTAGTCTGGTAAAGTATGTGACATTTACTGTAGACTAAGCTTTAGGAATCATATGTCACTGACATTGGATATATGAGTGACAGACACGAATAAAACACAGCCGAAACGCTATCCTCGGAGACAGCAGCAAGCATTGGAGGAAAAAGAGAGAACTTTTGACAGCAAGTGTGGCCAACAGACAGCAAGGATGTGACTGAATGGATTGAAAGGTGGATGGGAAATTAGACAGGAAGAACAGAAGTGCAGCGAGAGGGAGTAAGTGACAAAACGAGTTGCAGTGTGAGTGAAGGAAAGAAGAGAGCGACGGGGAGAGGAGGATATCAAGGTGTCAGGAACTGATGGTCAGCCAGTCATTGAATGTCACTGGGAAAGAGACAGAAAGGTAATGAGAGCGGTGGGTATGGCAGAGACGAGAGGCCAGAGGGTAGATGAAAAGGCCAAGTGAGAAACTGAGCACCAGAGGAAAAAAAGAGGAATGGATGAATGTGAGAGATGATGATGGAAGAGAGGGGTGGGCACTGAGAAATGAACACAAGCAGCCCTGCCTCATGTAGAGTATGAGCTGATATCTGCAGTCACACACAGTAGACACACAGACATATAGAATACAGACAAGCAGAACAGTCCAACATGCGACGAGTGACCGACGTCAATGAAGCATGAGCAAAAACCAGCACTTACTCACAGAAATTACATTTCACATGCAACTAGAATGCATCCAACTGTGTTTTGTTAGGTTCATTATGCTACAAACATAATCTCTGCCTTGAATTTGTTGCAGGGAAATATAAAGTGATAGTGAATCATCTTTGACTTCCTTTGGCTTTTCTTAGGATGAAGGTGATTTGGTTGGAAGGAGTTCAAGTCAAATTCAGCTTTATTGTCAGTTTTGCCATATGTACAGCACATACAGAGGGCTATAAAAGCACCACTTTGGCTGGAGTTAAGAAAGGACAGTAATTTGGTTTAAAGTTTGAATACATTGTGGGCAACATTGTATGTGATTTTTTAATATGTTTGTACACTTTTTCAGTATTAGCCCAAGCCCAAAGTTCATTCAATGCAACGGACTACAACAGGCTATCACCAAAACTACTAGATACTGTAAACCAAGTTGTTGGACATGAATAATGTACATTCATGTTAACCTCCTGAGACCCAGCCATCCATTTTTGTCCTCTGTGGGGACAAGAGTTTCACAGCTTTACTTAAAAAAAAAAAATGCTGTCCACTGCAAAGGATATTCCATGAAAAAATAAAATAAAATAAAATGTGTCTGAAAAAAATGTTGCATCACACTGTTTCCAATCAATCAACATAAATCAAAATAAATTTGAAGCCACAATTTCATTGCTTAACAGCACGGGGGTTGTAAAAGGAAAAAGAAAAAAATGATCAAGGAAGACACAACCATTCGACTAAAAACACAACTGCGGAGCAGAAAAGTGGTGAAAAAACTCTAAAGTGAAAAAAGGAACGGTCCAATCCTCCATTGGACAATGATGAATTGTTAATTTTGGCTCAGGTGTAAGGTTTGACAGGAGCACTGACTGCCTTGTTAAAGATGCACCAAAATAAAATTACGTGTCATTCCTTTTTATTTCTCCACACAATTCTCCACTCGATTTTATTCAATTCCAGGAAAGGTAGTGAGTGTGACAGTAACTGTTATGTCGGAATCTGGGTCAGACATGACATTTAATAACCAGGGAACAAGCTGATAGTGTTTGATCACATCAGCCTATTGTTCTGCCATGGATTATAGAGACAAATGGTGGCATGAACAAGGTTTAGAATAGACAATTTTCCCTCCAATGTCTGTAAAACAAAGTGCGTGAGAGCACAGGTAAAATAAAACTCCAATACCTTTCACTGCTGGGGTTTTTTTTTCTGCTTGATCACTCGCACACACTCTCTCACACAAACACAAACAGATTTTTGCAGGTACACACACACCTGCACATGCACCCACTCGTAGTTATGTCAGTGAGCTGCACCTCTACTGCCATCTAGAGTTTATGTTTGGAGCATTTGAGCATCTGATTTAATACACAGGTAATGGGATAGGGAGGGGATCGGTCACGGTGCTCAAGATGTCCTCTGGGAAAAGTAATCTGATGTGTAACATGTCACAAACAATGCAGGCATCTCTGCTAATTTATCCCGAACTGTAACAAATACCTGAACTGCACTGAGTGATAGGTATGACTGTTATTAAAAAAAAAAAAAAATCTTTAGGAGTAAAAGGAAAAAAGTTCAGAAATGGTATGCCATCTGTTTCCTCTTCAGTGTTTGTGATGAAGCCTCAAAGTGAATGACTGGCACTGAAATTATGTGTGTATACCAGTGTCCATCATTTGTGTGTGTGACTAATGCCTGTGTTTGTCTATTTGTATCTGATATGACTGTTTGTTTGTCAGGTTGTGTGTTGTGTGGATTTAACAGTTTTGACTGTTTGCCACGATGATGTTTGTTACTGTGATAAGAGCTGCAGTAGGTTATGGGAGGGTTTTGTAAATAGCAGATCCTGAATTATTAGGGATATTTTTCATCAGTGCATGAAACCAGAGCTGAGAAACCATTAGCTCATCTCACCATAAAGATTAGAAACAGCTATATAAAGCTTGACTCAATTGAGGAGATACATAAATATGCTTAAATGTCACAAATAACACATTTCATTTGTTTGCTTTGTTCACAAAGGGAATATAAAAGTGTTGATTTGTGGTTTTAAGAGGGAGTTATGAAGTATATCAATCTGTCCACATAAAACTACTTTGACTTTGAGGAGTCACTGTGCCAAGCTAATGTTGCCAAGTATTAGATGGAGCTCATTATTTCCCATGAAACTTTTTTTTTTTTTAACATTTTTTTTGTCCAAGGATTTAACAGACAAGTCGCAGTGTATGAAATAATAAGCTTTAGAAGTGTAGGTGCACAAAGCCAGACAAGATGTGATACTTTAGATTAGCTTGGAGGCTAGGCAGAGAGGCTAAGGCTAAGGTTACAGTAAAGGTTAAGAAAAAGGCTAAGGATAAGGTTAATTTATTTTAACCACCCCACCCCCCCTTTTTTTTTTTTTTTTTTTTTTTTTTTTGAGAATATCAGTCTCTGCATTTTATTGCGCCTAATAAACACAAAGCGTCTAGCATTTGCACTTAGCACTAGCACTTAGCATACTTTAGGTGTAGTGAGCTCCCACTGAAGGTGCTCTTGGACCAACTCTAGATCTTCATCAGCAAATGAAGATTGGTTGATTACTTTTTTTTTGTCCAAGGATTTAACACACAAGATGCAATGTGTGAAATGAAACTTGAGAGGTGGCTATAAAAGCAAAAGGCAGACAAGCTTATTTTGTTTGTTTTAAGCTAACCAGGCCTAACCTCTTTGATAGCAAGGAGGCTAGGCAAGGCTAAGGCTGAGGTTAAGGCTGTGGTTATGGTTAACTGACTCTGTTTTCCATTTATTATAGGGAAATTAAGTCATCCTAATGAACACATGATGTTAGCAACAGCATTATTAATTGCTAATTAGCATTAGCACTAGCACGTAGCACACAACTCCAAATCGTCATCAGCACTGTGATCAAACAAACTGATTGGTATCATTGCTTCACCCATAAGCAGACATAAGTCAAAGTATTAGTTAAAGCTACTTGAGGGCACATTGCATTCAGGGAAGTCATCTTTCTCCCTAGCATACATGGAACAATTACGTATGCCTTCCTTTTCCACCTCTGAAATATCAAGCATTAAAACTACTCTTTCGTAGTAGTAAATAGTATTTAATTAGCTTGGTTGATTGGGGTTCATTTATTCAGCCCCCAACAGTAAACAATCCTGATTTTTAGTTAATCATCCCTGTATCAAACCACACCACCTGCCAATGCTGATTATTTATGCATTAAGGGCCACATAAGCACGAACGAAACTCAGAATCATTATATCTCTACATTTCCTCTGTATTTTTCATATAGAACTATCTCCATGAACACACACGTACATATATGCATACATGGACACAGCACTTGGGATGGACAGTTTCTGTCATCACAGCACTTTCCCAAACAGGCTCTGATTAAACAGCAGCTTAGAGCGCTTTAATTTCATGGAAGAACAGACAGCAAGAGAGGGAGCGATGGAGAGAGAGAGAGGAGGGGAGAGAGAGGCCTCTGGATGCAGGGAGGAGGAGGCCGATAGGAACAGAGAATGGAACCAACAGCAGACAGGGAGAAGAATTAAAGGATGGATGGGAGATGAGAAACACAAGTGATACCCAGTACAGGGAAAGATTATTTAAACAGTCGAAGGCAGTGATGATGGACAGGATATCTGGGGAAGAAAGAGGACATGGAGACATGTAAGGGCACAGGAAGGAGGGAGGAGATAAGAAAGAAAGGAAGAACGTGAGAGATCTGAAGGCTGGAATTTTAACCCATACAGACCCGAACATCCACCGCTGATAAAAGGCATCAACTGATCTAAAATGTCTAATCACTGTTGATCCACTAATCCTATCAATACATGGAAATAATTGTGGTAAAATGTCATCTTTTCATGGTCATCAGATGTGACCCATTTGGACGTTCAGAGGCTCTGAAGTGGACATTTATACACCATCATTTTCTGTTGTTTCACTAATTAAACCAATGTAGTTTGACAAATGACAGTGGATAGTGATGCTTGTTTTGTTCAGTCAGTGATATATTTTGTTAAAAGGCTTTTTTTTCTGTTTATACATAATAACTTTTGAATTTACTCAAGCTTTTATGAACATCTACACGATCAGTGAAATAAATATAAGCAAATACCTGATCATCACAAAAATGTGCAAAATGCAGAAAATAACATTATTTTTAAAATAGTGATAAATCACGTGGGAAATAATTAAAAAAAAAAAAAAAAAAAGGAAGTTGTGCTACAAATAGTTGTAGGTCTTAAAGGGTTAAAAACCTGGAATATAAGGAGAGAGGAGACTGGAAAAGACATGCCCTGGAGGCAGGTGGAGCCCTTCAAGATTTCAGACACATAAAAAATTTTAATCTTAGCTTAAATCTGTAAATATTATTTATTTGTGATTCATCATATTTGCCATCACACAAAGCACTCGTGACACATTCTTATGTCCTCTGTTCCTACATGTATGTGGACCATATATTACGTTCACAGCACACATGAGAGGTTGAATGGAGAGAAGGAGGATTATTAGATCCAACCCGGGGATGTGACCACGGGGCCAAACTGTCACACCACGTTCTGGGTTCAACACACAAGTGGAGTGTGTGGGTGTGTTGGGAGAGCCTGTGGCAAATCAAAGGATTTAAGCCACGAGCCCCAAGCATTTTCACTGTGTGTGCATTTAGAGGAGCCAGTTACAGATGTGTCATATTATAGATTTCCACACTAAAGTGGTTTAGTCAATGAGTTTTTAGCATACAGAGAAGACAATATGGACTATGGAAATGCACACATGCACATAAAGGCTGTTTAAAATGCAGGGCTTTATAATATATGTTAAAGTACTCACAAATCCATTTCCTTTGAAGAGCTCACTGTGGCCTTAAGGAGAACTATGCAGTAGCTAGAAATGGCACCAGAATAGTAATAATATATGAATATTAATGCCACATTTTCCTTTCTGAACTGCCTATAGATGGCACGGGACCTTTGCTGCTGGATGAGAGTGTTTGAATATGGACCACTTATGTGTAGAGCAGGACTGTGCATAGAATACAAACCAAACTTTTACCTGTAAAATGCCAGCGCACACACCTTTACATTCTAACGCTTGCCATAATTAATATTAGATATACTCCAGATATCAGTGGTGTACGTGGAACCATAGCCTCCAGGCTGCAGAACGGCTGAGTTTTCTAACTTTTAATCTTTTATATTTTGCATCATCCACAGCTGTTGAAGTCAATTTCAATGATCACAACCTCTGACACGATGTCTGAAAATATGCTAACACTCTGCGTGAAGATCAGTACTATCTGGCAGGCAGTAAAGACAGGCATTAAGAGGAAAACAGGGTAAAATACCACATGTCAAGTGGAAAAAAGGGGTTTAAAATCAACTGACATGCACAGATTGGTGTATCTTTTACTATGTATCAGATGACAGCTGATAGAAAAATTCAACAACAGCGTATGTGCCCAGTGCATTCAGCAAATACACACTCACACTTTAAATGTGTGTAAGTTGTTGCCAGGCTGTTAATGAACCAGAGCTGGAGTCTTCATCACCTTTGGTCTCCAAACTATTGTTATCTTTACTTGTCTTTCCATCTCACACCTTCTCTTTATATCATTCCCCCACCTCATTCCCTTTATCTTTTCTCCTGTTTATCTGCAGTTCCTCTTTTGCCCCTCTCTGTCTAACCTCTACACTCTCATATCGGCTTCATCTCGTCATTTCCTCCATTTCTCTCTGCTCCTCGTCCTCCCTCAATCTGGTGATTCTCTCCTCTTGTCTTCTCATCTTGCTTCCATTCCTCTCATCTTTGCCCCCTTGTTTCTTCTCTCATTGGCTATTCCTTTACTTGTTTCACTCAGTTTCTACTTTCTATTTCCCCTAGTCCTCTCTATACTCATCTTCTCAACACTTCCCTGCATCCTATACATATCCCCTCTCTTTTCTCTCCCCTCACCCCTCCTTCGTCCAAAGTTAGACAGACTAGGGTAGACAGAGTGGAAGAGAAACCTGTTTTGACCAGTGAGGGCATCAGTATTTACAACCCGTGTGTGTGTGTACCTGCTGATCAGTAGCAGCCGTAGCCCAGGAAAGCAGCATGTGGTGTCAAAGTGAATTTATTGTCCTACACCTTCACAGTATTAAGACTGTTTAAAAGTGCTGCTTAGCATTCTGATAGCATGCATCTTTCCGCACTGAGTAAAATGTTCTTCTTGCACTGATTCAATCCAGATCCACTCAATCACACACACATGCACTCATACACAATTGCACTGAAAATTTCAAGTGCATGAATAAATGTAGTGATATTCTTGTATGCACACTCAAGCCCCCCCTCGCAGACAATGTAAGACACATTACAGTCTACTTTTATAGTGCACTGATGGATGGGTTTCGGGTAAATCTTGTGTTTTCTGGTTCTATCATTTAAATGCATTTGTGCTTCCGTTTACTACACTCAGCATGCTGCACACATTCCTTCTCTCAGGGGAACAATAAAATGGCACATAAGCCTGATTTTAATGATCAGCATTCATTATGCTATCATTCCTGTACATCGCATGCAAGGATGGGTTGAATAGCCTGTAACATGGTCAAATTTACCCTCTCCCTGTAGTCATCTCCCTCATAAAAATGTAAAATCTGGCTATTTTCATCTTAAAAGTGCAGCAGTAATCATAATGCAATTAAAAATGCACTCACTCAGTATCCAGCCGTTAAAGCTGAGAAGCACGTGAAAATGGTGTTTACAAAAACAGCCGGTCTTTACAGAGAAACTGACTAATCAACACACAGCTACTGGAAAGTCCACAGGATAGGAAAAAGATGGTACTTCTATCAGGTCTTGAATTTGCACAGATGACAAATTGGTTTAAGAAAAGAAAAAAATATTCCACATACTGGAAATTGATTGGATTCTTCATTTAACTATTTATGTATGTGTTAAATATAGTTTAACTGATATGTATTTGGAAATATTTGTTGTATAGATGTATCCATGCATCTCCTCTGTGTGTGATCCATCATGATGTTTACAACATGAATG
Source organism: Apogon hyalosoma (assembly GCA_037367295.1). Classification (NCBI taxonomy): domain Eukaryota; kingdom Metazoa; phylum Chordata; class Actinopteri; order Kurtiformes; family Apogonidae; genus Apogon; species Apogon hyalosoma. The sequence continues at coordinate 16,163,649 of JAPQRP010000006.1, read as the reverse complement.
ACTTGACATAGTTTCTTCGTGTTTTATACAGAAATTTTCATTTGGACCAAACGATGAGCTGACCAGATTTTGGTGGCCAGAGGTTGAGGTCATTAATAAAAAAAAAAACAAAACAAAACAAAACTATAATAATCCTAAAAAATTTGTCACAAGCACATCTGATTTTTTCTCTGATATGCAACCCAGGTCTGTTTACTTCATGACAGTATGAATAGCACAAATCACATGGAATTTGGCCTTTTTTTTTTTATTCTGATCTGAACCATGTCCATATGTGGAACTGATCTGCTTCAATATGAAGTCACTGAACTCTGAAAATCCTTCATCTGCACTGCCATCGAACTCTGCAGCACTTGAGTCTGATGACTGATAGCCTTTTTTTTTTCTTTTTTTTTTTTTTTTGAGCTGACAGAAAAGTGATTTTGAATCTTGGAATCAATAAAGTTCAATCTAAAATCTGTTTCGCAATTCAGGCAACTTTATGTTACTTTATGTTGTGTTATCTGCATTCAGAAACCTTTGACTAAACAAAAACATTGCATACAGTCACAGAAAAATTATTAGACCACCCTTGTTTTCTTTAATTTCTTGTTCATTTTAACGCCTGGTACAACTAAAGGTACATTTGTTTGGACAAATATAATGATAACAACAAAAAT
>JAPQRP010000006.1:16149863-16162303 GCA_037367295.1 Apogon hyalosoma | reverse complement strand
ATGATACACACAGGAGTTAGTACTTGATTGCATAACCATTGTTTTTGATGACTTTTGATGGTCTAATAATGTTTTCCACAACTGTATATCTAAAACACTAGCAGGGACCTTCTTACTGAACAATGGACAGTTTTGATAACACATATTTTACTTTAAAACTGAGGTTTTCAATGCAAAAATTTTACTAGTAGTAGAGTATTTTGACTGTGTGCATTAATATGTTCACCGAAGAGAATGATCTGAGCACTTTTAGTCTTACTGGTTTTGTGCATTTGTCCAAATTATGTGAATAACCAAACAAAAATGTCAAATCAGTGAATCAGAATTCAGCATTGAGGCTGGTGCTGCCTTACTATGACTACTATTAGCAGCCTAATAGCAGGTTGCTAGTAATTGAAAGAACTGTATATCACATGGTATTACAAGAGCGTTTTATGTGTTAGTTAATTTTTGCTAAGCATTCAACCAACTACAATTCTATTAAACATGGATTGACAAGGGGTTAAAACACTGACCACAGGAGGTAATAGTCAGCTGTCACTACTTCTGCACTAGCACATGCCTCCTGACAGACTGAGGATGGGGATTTAGTGCTTTGTTGATGTTGCCCCTTCTCTAAATTAGATGTGCTTTATCTTGATGTATAATTTCACAGCTGGGAGGCTGACAGTTTGCATGTGTAGGTGAATTTATCCCATTATTACTTGAAATAATTGAATTTCCTTTGCCGTCTGTTCTGAAGGCAATTAAAAAGTACGTATTAAAAACAGAAATCATCACAAGTGATGTTAGAAAAATAAAAAAAGTTTGGAACTTTCTTTGCCTTTTCTTTACAGTTTTAGACATTTGAACATTACATTAGACTTATACGCTGGTATATATTGGTGAATATTAATTTCAGCAGAAAACGTCAAGTACACGCACACAAGAGTCGATGAACACAAAGGGAGGTCGATACGGGCTGTGACACGTGGTTCAATATATCAGAATGGACTGTTGATGCGTGTTGCTGTCAGTTTGATCGGTCACATGTGTTATTTGCTTTCTGTATTACAAAACAACATAGTGTTTGTTTACTGTCCCCGTTCTACCTTTAAACTTGCTGTACATACTTGTGACAGTACATTCAAACAAAGATACATTAAAAAAAAGATATTTATTTGATAAAAGTTCATGTTTATTCATGAACATATCCATTGATTTCCCACTGGCTTTCTTATGAGCTTGGATTCTACTTATATTTTGGGTCTGAGCGCTGTTTAAGAACTCCGTTTCTTTATACTGGCTCTAGGTGTCTGTTTAACTCACATCAAGCACTTCACCAATTATAAATATTGGTATAAGTGTCAGCTTAAAGGATTGTGTTGACAGTTCATCCTGTGGAGGTGTTTAAATGGTGTATCCTAGCCATCTACATACCTGAATCATAACAACCGTCCTTGGTAAACAGACCGGTAATTACTCCACAGAGAGCGAGATAAGACATGTGGGTTTGTACGTGAAACTGTATCTGAAGAGTCAAATATCTATACACACTCACATTAATACGATAGCTCCTTGGAGACATGTGTAGGAGGTAGATGCGTGGGTGTGTACAGTGTGTGTTCCAGTTATTAATCTGTATGACAATAAATCTTATTTGTGGTGGACACTATTAACCAGGCAATAGCAAGAATAGAAGTAAATTACATGACAAATGTAAATTTGATTTATGGTAATTATGCTGCAATCAGGCAGCATGACTGCAATGTGCATACAGACTCAGACTAATTCACCTGCCACCAAACTCATACATACAAATGAAGCTACAGTATCTTAAAAATAGAATATGTGAATACAGATTTATGCACCATTCAAACAGAGGGTAAGTACAGAAGGAATATTACAAGTCCAGCTGCTTCAGACCAATTAATGTGTAGAACATGCACATTTTGATTTGCATGCATACAGAATATTATATTTGCAGTAACCATAATATCTATTATATAAATTACCAACAAATTAATGTAATTTTCCGAAGGCAGTATTTGCAGGAAATTCTGCTGTGAAATTGCATTTTAATTGCATCACAAATTATACAAGCCTATATGATACACATGCACATATACTGTAGTGTCATTACAGTGCATGCATAGAGTAAAGATGTGTGTGTGTGTGTGTGTGTGTGCGTGTGTGTGTGGGTGTGTGTGTGTGTGTGTGAGGTTTTTTTTTTTTACAATCTGAAAGTCACCTTAGAAATGAATAAATGATTGCAACTGCTATATTAAAATAAAGTGAACAGACAGGCATGCAAATTATGCGAATACACACACACACACACACACACACACACACACACAGGATTGGTATACTGCAGCAATAGGTCCATTTAGCAGTGCACTTTAATCACAGAGTTCATTTCATTTCCTCTCCTCTCTCCTTTATCACAGGCTTCATTCTTATTCATCTTCATAAGGAAGTAGAGGAAGAGGAGCCAGCTCCTAATAGCTTACTGATTTACATGATGAGTGTTTAGCCCCATAGACAAACTCCTGGGAAAGGAGAAAATACAAGCACACACACATGCTCACACACAGGAGCATCATTTTTTATCACATCACTAAGAATCACAAGTCGATCCCTATACACACATCCCCCTTCACACACATATATACCTAAACACACACATAAAGAGAACAAACAAGGCAGGCCCTGCTATAAACAGATGAGTTAGCAGTCGCACGCTGCTTTGCTTGTTTAGCGTGTAACTCAATTTGAAATGCTAACACTGCTATTGGCTCAGGGGCATGCAACAGCAGTGAGCGTCATCAGCCCACTTCCTAGCAATTTAACTCCCTTTTTCTCAACACAGAACACTTGTGCACTGGCCCCATATTTTACACACAGTGACTAAAATTAATTAGGATTTTTTTTTCTCTTTTTTGGGGCACATTTTGCACGCTGGACCTACTTTGAATTGTAGATGAAGAAGAAGAGAGGAGGAGGTTGTAATGTACCATAGCGTACTTAAGTATGTGAGGATGTTGTGTGTTGATGTAGTTGTGACTGTCTAAGCTCTGCTGTACAGCTTACATAATTAATAATGACCTCAATCGCCATCATTAGACTCAGTCAGTCATCAGTTTCAGATCAGATGAGTCTGGAGGCAAGATGGGGGTAATGACAAGCATGAGGCAGAAGAAACTGATGGTTAAATTATTCACATATGTAAATAGGTGATTTACATATAACATAAAGCAGAATAACAGGGCACATAGAATCTACATAGTTAATCCCCGAAGAGATAAAGTATAAAAAAAACATTAAAAGAATTACTTAAGAATGAAAAAGTAAGTTTGTCTCCAAATAACAAATGATTTCCAGGATGTATCAGATACCCTCCTGTATGGAAATATAGAAAAGCCTGAGTTTATTTTAAATGATGGTTGGAATACAGTGACATTAATAAAGAAACTGTATTTAATTTTAATAATCATATCAGCTCCATCCCAGTGTAGCACTGATAGTTCTCTCATGTACAAGACCACACCCACAACTACCAAAATCACCAAAAAAAAGTAATTCTCAGCCACTTACTGAATAAAGTGATTGTAAAATTCTTTTTTTTTTTTTTTTTTACATGCATCTGTATTATCATGTCTCCAAGTTTTCTCCTTAAAACTAAAACTTAGTCAAACACACTGTCTTATAATCTTATAAACATGCTGCAGCAGCTGATAGTTTTTCTGTTTTTAGGCTGAAAACAGCCACAGTTAAAAATGCAAATCATCTCCATTTTCATTTAAGGTTTGTGTTGTCAGTATCTGCTCTAAAGATCAGTTCGGAATCATTCAAACAAGGTCAGAACTGTCACGGTTTAGGTTAAACCGTGGATCAGCAAATGGTGAACTTGGCAAAGATAACATCACACAATAACTGTCTTCATAAGCCACATAATCAAAGTCATCCGTGTAGAAGAAACTTAAATTTCAGTATCAAACTTCATTCTTTTCATTTAGAATTGTGTCCAGTGGTGAAAACAACAACAGTGATTCTAGCATTTATTACTTTGATACTTTCTTTGACTCTAGTTGTTTCTTAATGGTTCTCATCCCATCTGTTCACCCATTGTGTTTCCCTCAAAGTGGAAGACTGGCAGAGTGACTCACTACTCCCTCTAGTAGCAACATAAACAGAATATACAGGGTGGGTGAAAAGGAACTTGGCATTAATAATTGCATCTAGAATTTTTAGTATCACTGAGGTCATGACGAAAACATTTTTTAAACAGACAACATTAATGGAGATTTCTTATTTTCTCATTGTCTTATTTCACAGATTCTTAATGATATCCTAGACGACGTCCTTCAGAAGGTTGTTCATTCCATCCCTGGTCGTTTGAGAAAACTGGTTGGCACCACCGAAGCCTACATTGAAACATAGAGATTTACTTTCATTTTTCCATGTAATAAAGAACATGGATCATTCGTTTCAATAAATTTGTTATAGGAATATGGATTTTATCACCGATTGTTAATGCCTAGTTACTTTTCATCCACCCTGTAGTACCACAATACCTTTAGAAACTTCATAATCAAATTCATCACCTTAGAAGAAACGTGATTTCAACATCAAACCTCATTCTTTTACTTTAGAACTGTGTCCAGTGGTGAAAACAATGGCAGTGCCTCCTTGGTTTATTACTTTGCCACTTTCCTTGACTCTGAAAGTAGTTTCTTACTGGTTCTCATCCTCTTATCGGCTTTAGTGTTAGTTTTCATCATGATGGGAGACCGACAGCATGACTCTCTACTCCCTGAAGTGGTCACCTACATTCACAGTGACACATCAGTTCGTGGCTGTGAATAAACTCACTTCACACTCTGAAAATGATACACTGACATCTTTGATACAATGTCAGAACTCTTGTTTCTAACACTCTAATGATAATTTTGAAGTATTTTACAGAGGAAATATTACACATAGCTCTACAACATTACAGATATTCTAAACATTGCGGACATAAGCTTTTATTTCCATATGCATTAAATGCATCTCAGGGAGTAAATACATCTCACAGTATTGTTCACATCCAAAAACCCTTGGATGTTTCGCAAATTGTGTCTCTGCTGTACAATAAATTATAGATGAAAACCAAACTATAAAACCTCACTCACCAAAGGAAGTGTGAATCTGATGGCTTTTAGGAAATAGAGCAATGCTGATGTAAGTAAAAGAAAAAAAAAACCCTTTGGATATAAAGTATGAAAATCAGGAAGAGTCGAATTGAGAGGAAGGCGAGACACAGAAATACTGAGTGAAACCAAAACAGTAAGATTGGATTCATAAGTAGAAAATCTGCTTCCGTGATTATTGCTGCTGAGGCAAAGTATATTGCTTCAGAGTGTCAGTATGGCCTCTGCAAAAATCATAATCATATAAAAAAATGCATTTTACTAATTACTGCCAATCTCCTCCAAGTACTAAAACTGTTCAACCAATTTATTATGAGAACTTTTAGAGGGAACTTGTGATTAGGCCACAGGAATTCCGATTAAACTGAGTGAAAGAGCTTTGCAGGACTGTCATCTCCACATTTATGTTTGTTGGCTGTCGACGATAGCAGGTGGAGCTCACAGCAAGGGCTCCAATTAAAATCAAAATCAACCTGCCTGCTCGTAATTGCTTTTCCGCCTCCACATTGTGTGTGTGCGTGAAGTCGGTGCTAAATTTAACGACATCTAAATTTCACAGACTCATTTGGTTATTATTCACATACTCAATATTCATTCATTTCATCTAGTTTCTTGTAATTCCGAGCGATCTTTACGGCTAAGATTAAACCCTGCCTGTTGTGTTTTTTGCGTATTTGGGCAGCATCTCCTGAATTCTTTTTGTTGCTGCTAAGATTAAGTCAAGCTGCAAGACCTTTCAGTTTCCATGACTGTAGTATTAGTCCCAAACACACGCGTGGTGATGGAGTGAGCGGAACAGTCCTGACGCTCCCACTCACTGGTGAGTGGTTGCCCTGATGGACTGGTGTGATTTAGACACACATACACATGTGCACACTCTCAGCTGGTGATGGACTGAGGCCATTCCTTCTCCTCACCTCATGCCCAGCGACTGGCGGCTGGCCCAGGTGTACACTTGCCAATTGGCCCTTCCACCACCCAGACTTTTCTGATGAGCTCAGTACAGTACTCGCACTCACACACAGACGCATGCACAGATTCATGCAGCCGCCATCGATTCCCCCTGTGGAGCGCTGGTGGGCACGTTCCCCTCCAGGTGTTTTACACTCTTAAAATGCAGAGTCCTTTGTCATTTGACTTACCCTTGGGCTTACAGAAACACTTAAAGTTACAATTTTCATTATCCCTTAGAAACTATTACACTGCAGATTAATATTACATTGTTCTTTTGATTGCTCACTTTTATGGCCATGAAGTGATAATTTGTAGACTCAGTTATAATCATGAGGAATTAAATAAAAATGTACATTGCCAACAGCCTAACTTGGTATTATGGTTTTGATTTTACTCAGAGCTAAATATTACACCTGCCTCAGACTGAAAAGAGGGCAAACATGTTTGATTGACCTTTATTAACTGCATAACATCATTCACTGGCTCGCACAGACACCATCATTAAGATCTAACAACTCTCTGACCCATACAAAGCTTTATAGGGGACATCTTTCTTCATGACTACAAGAGGGTATCTATCACTACAGTATAACTGCCAAACTTAGTCCAAGACAGTTTTAAAGCATCTTAAATTCAATTTAATAAATATTAAGACATTAAAAATAGCCAAGAATACTTTATCTAATCCCTTTATCCGTCCTTTCTGTTAATGCGAGTCAGCTGCTCTGTGTAAGTTCACATTTATGATGATACGAAGCTTTAAAACTACTGCTGAACCTACAATGTCTTTGTACTGTGCGCTTTCCCCTCGGCAAAATGAAGATTAACCTATCTAACCTAATCAACAATGGCAGCGCCTTCCTAAAAACTGCCATTTATGTATTTTCCTCATATTAAAGGACATCAGGATCACGCTCATCTGAGCGTGATGGTGTGGGTCACATTTCCTCCACGAGCTGCAGTCTGAGTTACTCAATATGTGGCAAAGACTATCTCAACTTAAAGGTCAGATTCGCTTTTCCATACGCTGTTCCCAAAGGTCAAGTTTTCACAGAGCGAGGTGTCTAAGTCATGGACCACACTGGCTCTTACAGCCATGCAATCAAGATACAGTAGGAGCTGTCAAGTCCCATGTGATAGTGTGTACATGTTTGGAAAGGAGGAATCTGCAGTAAGACAGATCGAGATAGGAACTTTTTGTTCTGTCCATCTTCATTCAAGTAATGTCCCAGAACCAGTACTATAATCTTTCTAGACACAAAGAGAGGTTTAATCAATATTTCTAAATGAATGGATCATGGGATTATGTATAATGTGAAAAGAGATCGATTTACTCTTTAGTTTTCATTAGCTCTGTGGTCTGTTAAAGCGTCGTTCAGCCACGTTTTAAGATCTGCTCAATATAAATGCATGTTTAAATATGTAGCAAGAACAGCCCGACCTGTTATTTAGACACAAGGACGTAAAACTGTTAAAATAAAAATACCCAACTCCTAACAACAGACAGATAAAATTGTGGGTAGTTGTTGCATTTAGCTGCTACAGAGGTGAGAAGTACAGAAGAAAGATCATTATATTAAGTATAGGCAGTTTTTGATGATAACCATAAAAAGACCAGGCATTTGAAATAGCAGGTACTCGCACTTTGAAATGAATATGAATACTTTTATTCCCTGAGAAAAGCTATGCAACTTAGGAATGGATAGAGTGAAACAATGGTAAAGGAGCTCTGAAGGGTCACTGCAGCTACTGCAAAAAGTCAGAATATGTGACTGGAAACTCAATACAGTAAGCAACAGAAAAAGACTGGAAGAGTATGTAGAGAGAAATGGAGCTTAGGACTGTCAGTCTGGCTGTTTTGCTGTTAATGTACTTGCTGACCCTGCTCCTTATATATCTGTGTCAGTAAGATGCAAGTTTTTGGGTCAGTGACTGCACACAAACACAAAGAAAATACCAACATACGTCATCTTCCAGTGCTGTCTTTATCATTTACTTTAACCCATAAAAACCCAAACAACCGCCGGCAACCAAAACCATCTACTGATCTAAAATGTTTAATACCTGTTGATCCACTAATCCTATCAATACATGTAAAAAAAATTGATGTAAAATACAGTTTGTTGTCTTTTCATGGTCATCAGATATGACCCATTTGGACGTTCAGAGGCTTCATAGTGAACGTGGAAACACTGTCAACTTCTACAACATTGATTCACCACTAAAACCCATGGAGTTGGATCAATGACAGTGGATGGACACGCTGGGTTTATGTTCAGGTATGTTCAGATTTTGTTGAAAAAGTCACATTTTCTTCATTTTTCTCCATTTCTGATATTATGACAATCAACTTTAATCTGAGCTTTTATGAACATCCACACGATTAGTAAATTACATTTGGGAAAATACCTGATTTTCATTGAAAATACATAAAATACAGAGGATAATATTATAATAAATGGTGATAAATCACTTAATAAAGGTTAGAGGGAAAAATTTATTTGGGAACTGCAACAACAGTGCAGTGGGTTTTTATGGGTTAATCACTGCAACATCAAAAAGTTTCTGATGCATTTACTGTAGAACAGGCCCGACATTAAAATCTGTATCTTATGAAGCTAGAGAATCAAAAGCTTTCATTTGTAGCAACAAATCCATGTAAAGCCTGAAGCTACTCCATTGGCAATGAATTAGAGACCGACTTATTAAAGAATTCTTGTGAAGTTAGAAGTGAACTTTTATTGATTATCAATTAAACTACAATACAATTAGCTTGAACCCATAAGGCAAACAGAGTCTACTTCACTGGAAAAATAATGGGCACCGTTCCCTGTTCTGGGACTACAAATCATGCGGACGTACCACAGTGGATATGAAACAGTCATCACGAGTCATTTACTCTGATTCTCCACATTCCCTCCTTCCCTCTGCGTTTTGGTCGGTGTGAGTTTCACTGAGAGCTGGAGGTGACCTCATCCCTCGCCGGCTGCTGTCATCCTTCCCACCGCGGTCTCTCTGGTCCTGTCCAGGTTCCTGCTGTGGGTCAAAAGGGCCAGGTCTCTCCAAACACCACTGTTCCTCCTACAGTTGACAGACAGCAGTGGAGACAACACAACAGGAACGTCCGTGATCAGCGTGAGTGTAGTGGTTTAAGAGACGGCCCCGCGACCGGAATACTGATACTTTGAACCGACACCGTAACAGGGGTCAAGAATCTTTAGGGAACGTGAGACGAAACTCAACCTCTTTTTAAGAAACATTTATCAAACTGAGGTTGAAAGTTCAGTCTCTGTATTTTATGCTTGCTCTGAAACATATGCATAATTAACAGTGTATCCTTTGATAACCTGATTTGCTGAATATGGATGGAGTCTTTTATTTGCAGAAATCACATCAAAGAAACACAGCGCAGACACAAACTGATTAATCCAACAGTAATGAACAAGAAATACAGCATAATGCCTTTTAAAAAATTGAATACCACTACAGCAACAAACTTAATTTAAGCAGAAAGATCTCTTAGTCTGTGCACTGTTGAATAAATGTACCACACATGTAGGGCAGGATCTAAACTCGGCTGTGAAGTGACGCATGTTTCTTCTGTATGGAGTCTGTAGGTGTAAATGTATGGTCCTATTCGGGGTGTGATACACACACACACACACACACACACACACAGATGTTATATTATATAAGTACGTATGCTGTGTGCGTCTATTTGTGTGTCTGCGTGTGTGAGGGCCTGAGGCAAACTGAAATGAAGCAACGCTCAGCAGACACCGCCCCAGGCAAACTTAATATGGGCCTCCTTTGACACAAACATACGCGCCTAACCATGACTTGATGCTGGGTTTCGCTTCCATTTCATCAACTGGATCCTACCACCCACCAGCACACTGCCGAGTGGGAGGTTAGGTTGTATCAGAACCCACCTGTGCTGCTGTACAATTGAACCAGGAGGATCTGAGACTGTTACCTTGATGGCAGTTTGACCAATATATCAAAACCATCCAAAACAATTTATTTTAAATATGCGGGTTAAGTTTTTCAAGTCAGGCCGGGCTGCTGCAGTGTACTTAGATGACCTGTGTGTGCACGACAGACCTGTCCAAACAGACCGACGGCTTCTCCGGGCAGAAAGCTTAGAGCCACGCTGCTGTCGGAGGAAGCGGAGAGCAGGAGGAGCCTGTCGCCATGGATACACGTTTCCAGGTGAGTCACACAATCCAGGTGTGTGCGGGAACTACAGAGTAGTCTTGGAGGTTTTTCAGTTACTCCGTCAAGGGGTTCGAGACAATAATGCTGTGGGATTAGATAAGAAAAGTGGGTTACTTTTACCAAAATTTAAGACAATCTTCCTCTTTGGAGACACAAAGAAGCATATTATAACAAGATGCAGCATCAAAGAAACACTGGATTGTTTTATCATCAAAGCTGAAACATGGCAATTAGTGGTGTTTTTTCCCATATATGCAATCAGTTGTGAAATGTAAAATAAAACTTGAAATTTGACCCTCAGAGAATTTTAATTGAATCTCATTTACTTCAATGTTATGTTATTTATAAAGTAATTACTACAAATTACTGCATCATGTTGGGGTGAGACCTGAACCGTCCCGTGTCTGCAGGCACAACACTCTATACTGTGCAATCATGTTAGTCATCCAGCTGATTCCAAAGCATGCTTCAAATTTGCCGAAGGACAGGATTTCTACCAGAGCACTGAGCCTGCCCAACTTCTTCAACTCTGTTACATATATACATAAATTTTCATAAATTAAACTGGAAGCCAAATGAGACGCACCCATCTGAATTCATCCCCTCCTATAAATTGTGACAGAGAGTAGAGCTCTGAATATTGTGGCAATAATACCCGAGAGGGTGTTCTTTTACTGAGATTATGAGCATAACAGTGATGCAGCGACGCCTTTACTGATGGTGCGATTTAAGTCTTTATAGTTGGAGTCAAAAAGTCAAAAGGTCTTTCAAAGGTATCATACTCTTCAGCTGCAATCGCATGTAAATTAAAGTCTTTATGTCGGATCTGATGAATCTACTCTAATAACAGGATGATGGTTATTGACAAAGTGTACTAATTTAAATCCAGTCAAATGTCATGACTGTTTTATTTTATGTAAATTTCATTGTCACGGGGAAGCAAAAATCACACAATGCCTCCCCGTCTTGTTTATTCAAACCGCCTCTGAAATGAAAAACATGGCAGAGAGGAGGGAACGCCACCTTCTCCCGCTAATACATCCATGGAGATTTTCTAAATGAGTGACAGGCCTGGCTGGATTCCAGCAGCAAGCTGCTGAAGGTTCAAGATGACAGACAATGCTGTCATTTTCAGAGGAAGCTTCATGCCTGATCCATTGGAAATATGGAGGTTCTCTTTTTCCTCAGTGTCTGTAACAATCTGTCTCTTGATCTTTGTCTCTCCTTAAGGCATTGTGTCTTACAGTTCTCGCCACTCTCTATCCCCTTCTATTCCATAAATGTCATGGTGGCACACTGTGAGTTAGTGTGGTCCACTGCAGCACTACACAATGATGTTCACGCATGTGTCAAACACCTGCCTGGATGTCCCATGTCCTGATGGTTCCCTCTCTGCTGGCTGTGGCTAAATATTTACCACAGGGGCTGACAGTCATGACAATAGAGCCCAGGTCACTGTTGTGAGCTGTGAACTGTCCCACCAGACGACTGTGGACGGTGTTCCAGAGCCTGACTGTGCCCAAACCGCCACATGACACCAAGTCTGCACCACCTGATCCAACGGAGAGACCACAGTAAAAGACCAGTGCACACCAAAATCATGCAGATATCTAAAAACCAGTGTCCCCTGACCAATGTAAATCTAGGCTGGGAGAAAAAAAAAAGCAGTGGCTAAATATAAGTACATTTAATCAAGCACCATTTACTTCTACTTTATATTTCCACTCCAATACATTTATGGAGGCAAATTAATTTTTTACAACTACATTTATTACAAGTAAATGAGAATTACCAGCGCCAACATTAAAGATGAACACATTCATGAATCAATAATTATAATGGTAATAATCATTAAACTACCATGTTCTATAGAAATTCGACGTCACGGCTCTTGAATGTTAATTATTTTGTTTGCACTTCATTAAAGTAGGCAAATATCAAAATACAGTCAATAAATCAATTACATATATGGTAAAGTTAAGAAAATCAATTTGTAACTCACTGCTAAGAGAACATATACATGCATATATATACATGCATATATATATATATATATATATATATATATATATATATACACATGCTATGGCATGC
>JAPQRP010000006.1:16136781-16149763 GCA_037367295.1 Apogon hyalosoma | reverse complement strand
TTAAATCCTCACTGAGATTAAAAATCATTCATATATTACTCACTATTGTCACAGCAATTTGTATACTGAAAACATGTTTATTTCATTTGAAACACTTAAAAATGACCACGATATACCCAGATTGCATTATTACCCTGCCCCCTCGAAGGAGAGTCAAGGGGTATTGTTTTGGTTCGGTTTATTTGTTTAACACTCTAGCAGCAAAACTATAGGTTGAATTCATACCAAATTGGCTTTATAGATTGCCAGTGACCCAGAATAGAGCTGATTACATTTTGGGAAAAGAAGGTCAAACTCAAAATTTTTTAATTAATTTCTTTAATCTTTTTTTCCCCCATTTACTTATAATGGGCAAAATTTCACATGTTTGTAGCAGCAGAACTACTGGTTGAATTCATACCAAACTGACTGTATAGATTACCAGTGACCAAATGGATCTCATTACATTTTGGGAACAGTAGGACAAATTCCAATTTTTAATCCATTTTGAAATAAATGTATTTACTTATAATGGGTGAAATATGTGCGAGGGGTGGGGTTGGTTGTGCCTGGAACCACTTGTTTTAGGTTTTTTCAGATACATAGCTTTACCAGAGGAAACTTTCCCTCATTTCCTTTCATGCCCCCTAGGAATCATCTAGATACAAGTCTAGAACTGAATCCCTATGAGAAGAACCATGCATCTGTGATTTACAATATGATAAGGGACTTGGAACCAATATCACAGGATAAAACTAAAATGGCATAGGAAAAAAATTTGGGGGTTGAACTTTCTGAAGATATGTGGCAACATAGTTTAGAATGTGTTCATACCTCATCATTGTGTATACGCTCTGGTTTACTTCAATTTAAAGTACTCCATCGTCTGCACTATTCAAAGGACAAATTGTCCAAACTCTTTCCCGCTGCAGATCCTGGTTGTCCGGGGTGCAACTATGTACCCGCCACAGAAGAACACATGTTCTGGTTAGTCACCTCCCTCAGCGACTTTTGGAGACAGATTTTGATGTATTTTCCAGAATCTGTGGTCAGACTGTAACACCTGACTATCACACAGCCATCCTACCTTTAGAGTAACTGAGATACAAGATATGTAAAGCCCGCAAAAACTTCACCCTGACCTGGAGTCCCTTGATAGAATTTGTAGAAGATTTTCTTTTCAGTGATACATCTGGATGATTATAACTACTTACAACATGCTCAAAACATCAATTCACCCATACTATTTTTTGCATTTGTTCTTGTATTTTTTGTTTATTTAATTTTATTCTTGTTTAAGGGCCTTGGGGGGTGGGGGTACATTTCTTTTTGTGTCTATGTTTGAAAGTTGTATGCTTGTTAATGAAAAATTGCAAAATAAAGTTAAAAAAAACATCTTTCATTTAAAGGACAAGTTCAACAGTTCCAGTACACATTTGGAAGGAATCAAATGTATCATTATTTTCTCAATCCTTTAAAATAGATTTAAATTTCCCCCAGTTTCAGGTTCTTCTGTGAAATATTTCATGAAGGATCAGCGGCTAAATCCAAAAGCTGCTTCACCAACTCTGTTCTGACATTGTGAGCTACTATTTTTAAGATGTTCTGAGAGTGCAGACCATAGTGTTTTTGGTTTTTACACATGTATGTACAAAGACAAAATGGCAGAAGCCCAAGGAGAGATTACAGCCTCCAAAGGAAAAGGCAGAAGATGCAGAGCACTCTTTTCACCACCATGTCATAGTGGTTTTATAAGTATTTCCACAACAGCATGTTATTCTGAAATGGGCTATTCTGTACTTAAAGTGTATTTTAATACTTATGTTTTGAATTCATGACTTTTACTGCAACAGAATCAAGTAAAAGGTGAACACGTCATCCTCCAATGGAAAAAGGTGATTTATTATTTCTGAGGTGAATCTTGTCCTTTCAGATACATGTACTGATTATTAACACATTTCACTGGTAGTAAAAACTAATGTAAATGGAAAAGTTTCCAAAGCAGTGGTCACGTGTTTACTAAAACAAAATAGTAGTTTCTCGGACATATTTTTCAGCAGCATATAACAGTGTAGAAGACAGGAAGCTAAGATGCTGAGGCAAAAATTGTGATCCAAAAACTGTAGTGTGCTATATTTTCCTCCTCATCACAGCTGCCTACGCCTTTATCAAAATTTTGCTTGGAAAACGAGCTGCATCTGCCAACTTTACAAGCTGGAAGATACACTGCTCTATTGACTAAAGGTCTGTTGTGTTTGAGGAGGGCTTAGGCTCAACAACAGGCCCACAAATCATTGTCACAGTCAGGCTGAACAGCAGGCATAAAGTCCGGGCTCCAGAAGCTAATGATGTTTTTGCCAAGAGGCTAAAAAGGTGGCAGAAGCTGCAGCTACGAATAATACAGATGATAAATCAACCGGAATAAAAACTCAAGAAACCATAGATGCTGTCAAAATAAATATAGAGAGAAAAATAATCACTGAAGGTACTGCAGAGTATCTTAGCACAAGATGTCTTATTGCCTTTATAAAGTGTAAACACGATACACACTGAGTTGTGGAGCTGTGTATTTCTGCCTCAAAAACAAGATGCTTTTCCTGTGTGGAACTCTTTCAGCTCTCAAAGTAACTTTGCCGAGTTTCATCAACACAGTCAAGAATACATGACTATGTACAGGCCAAATATACTGTGTGTTTTTAAACTTTTTTTTTTGCAAAAAAAAAAAAAATACTGTTTGCAGTGATTATCAATAAAACTGGCACTTTTTCAAGGAATAATTGCAGGAAATGGGAAATAATATGACTCAGATCAAAACACAAGGTCTATTTGATCAATTTTATCTTATCCACAAAATCACAGTTTCATTATTAACATTTTACCTGTAACTGCAACCACAGAAGCACGTCCTGGTATGAAGAACAATCGGGTGACGGCGATGAAGTTCTCAGAGTCGTCTTTACCTGCTGAACCAAAAGGAGAATCAGGAATGTGAACTTCAGTAAAAGATGCGAAAGAACAAAAGCAGAAGAACAACAAAGGAAATTAACACAGTTGAAAGTGGATAGAGGCTTTACATGTTAAATATGCCGCTTACTCTCTCCGTGTTCAGTATTCGACTGCAGTTTCCTCAGAGCTTTTTCTGTGCTGTTGTTCCACACCATTATTTCTCCATCACAGCTTCCTGCAAACATCACAAGAAACTGTCTTCAAGTTGCACTTTGCTGAATTGAATTGTTAGTACTGACAGACCAAAATGCAAAAAAACATATTCATACAGAAAGAGAGAAAACTTTGAATTTCCAATTGCAATGCATTGGCAATCAAAACAAGAACTTTTTTTTTTTTAAATCTCTGCTCACACTTTTACTTCCTTGCTGGTGAATTATGCAAGACAGCCACTAAAACCACTTTAACAACGATAAAGCTCAACATCTGTCCCCAGTCTCCATCTGTCCCCCCACTCCACTCTCCGCATTCACCTTAAAAGAAAGAGCTCCTCAAATAATCTACATTATATATAAGAAAGTGTGTGTATGTGTGTTTATCATATAAGAAAGGAATCTCATCAGGTGGTTCGATGGCAGAGCAGCAGGACTTAATGAGATGTGTGAGAAGTGCATTAGCTATGGGAGGTGTATGTGCGAGCAATAGAAGGAATAAAGTTTATGAGAGTGCGGGCCGCCTGCATTATTCATGCTGCCCAGGGCCAGCTTCTGTATTTCAAGTGACTTTTATCATGGCCTGTGTGTGTACGACTGAGACAAAAATAAAGGAGAGAGTGCGCACATATCAGCATCATCTGCACAATGTTAAGCTTTTATATGCAGATGGCTTAAAATCAATTTCATTAACTTTTACTTTTAGGGTTTTAACGCTTTAAACACCCGTAACATAGAATTACTCAACTGAAAACTTTGATACAGTCTGTGATAAACTACCTTCTCAATAAAGATGTTTAAAATATTGAGCTAAAAAAACGTGTCTGTTCTGTCATTCTGATGGTCTTTCCTCACATTTCCATTTCTGAAACATTTTAGACCATCCATCACAGTTCAGATGAGTTGGTTTTTAGCCGTTTGGAAGGTGTTCAGCCACGGAGGATTAAAGGATCTGAGGAAAGGAGGAAGGGTGAAAGGGGGGGTTGTGACTGAAGGAGGTACACAGGACCCCTGTGTACATGTACCCCACGCTGTGTGTGTCTGTGTGTGTGTCTGTAATCGTGTGTTTGACAGTGTTTGTGTGCGACAAGTCAAGCGGAACCTAGCGAGCACTTTGAATATGGATGAGGCGGCTTCGGTCCCACATCAGCCAAATGTTCCTGCTGCAACTTGATTCAACTTGAGACACAAACAAACAGATGCATGTATATACAAACACACTCACACACACATGCACAGTTCCGGGCATGTGTGTCCAACAGAACTTTAAATTGACTTTTGTCACTGGTGGCCATGATGCCACCACTGCTTTCATTTGGCGGTTCTAACACATCATTTGGCAGCATTGCATGCTTTGATGTGAAAACAACATTACTCACTGCAACCCTGAAGAAATACGCTGCCAACTGAAACTAATGTGTCATCGCTTTTAGTCACCGTCTTTGTGCTTGGTGGATTTGGGAAATAAAGAAATTGCAAAAATAGTTAATGTAGAATAACACCGACATAGTTCATATCCACCTTTTGCCCCAGTGCACGAACAGATAAGTGTGGAAAGGAAGAAAATAGGGACATGAATGAGATTCATCCTTTTTTTCCACACATGGCTAAAAGCAGTGAAAGTGAGAGCAATGTGACGATGTAAATTAATTACATCATCTTACAGCTGTTTATGAGGAATTTATGGGTTGATGCAGTGAGCATGCGCCTTAAAGAATCATCCTTCAAAATCTACAAAGATTTGACCTCTAGAAAGTCTTCACTAAAAACACCATTAACTTTAGGCCATTTAATGAATATGAGCACTATTTTAATTATACCCTGTAAATATGCTTTATGGGATGGAAGCATCAGTACTTTAAGGACATTAGCAATAACAGGTAATGAACAAAAACATTTAAGGGGTATAAGTAGGGTTTACATTTTCAAATATTTAAAAACATTATCATTAAAGTGTTTAGAATATTGTGTTTCTGTCAAAGATGACTAATGTACTGTATTTCCGCCAATGGGCAGTGGTTTATATGGTCACTAGAGGGAGTAGTGAGTCACTCTGCCAGTCTCACATGTTGAGGAAAACTAACACCACCACAAAATGGGATGAGAACCATTAAGAAACAATTTTTAGAATCAGACAAGACTGTAACAAAGTGGTAAAAGCTCAAAGCACTGTTGTTTTCACTGCTGGACACAGCTCAAAATGAAAAGAAACAAGTTTGAAACTGAAATCACAGTGTTTCTCTTACCCAGGTGAGTTATGTGGGTATAAATTTAATATGATGTTATTTTCTTTGCTAAGTTGCCGTTTGTTGATCCACAGTTCAGACTAAACTGTGACAGTTCTGACCTTGTTTGGACAATTCAAGACAGCTCTTTAGTTCAGCTATTGACAACACAAACCGTACAGAAGACAGAGGTGATTTGTGATTTTACTGTGGCTGTTTTCTGCCTAAAAACAGAGCAAAACCATCAGAGCTACTATGTATAATACTGAATGATGCAGTAGATGAAGACATTATTACTTTGACTGACTGTTAAAATGACCAACTATATAGTTTGTTTGTCTTTTTGAATGAGAAAACTCGATGATACCATAAGACAGATGTGTGTAAATAATGAACGTTATACTTTATTCAGTGAGTGATGCAGTCTGTGGATACATAGTGTTGATTCACTGGTTGTTTTAACAGCCCTAGGTGTATTCTTGTACCTGACTTCCCTCTGCTGTTGAGAGTTTGGAATGTCAATACTACATATAACGCCTTAAAATAAAGGCCAGAAATGCACAAAAGCAAATCGCTAATGTTTGGTGTCAGTTTCTTGATTTAACGGTTACATTTTATTGGTAAGTTGTTTTAGAGAATGCAATCACACTTTTATAGACCTACACAAACATACACAAGTTGAGTTCAAACTCCCAAATATCAGATATACATATAGTTATTCTCTGTTTATAGTGTATATATACAAACTCCCACTGTGTGTGTTGCCTCACAACACCCACACCTGGAGGATAGAAAGGAGTCGGTCTCATTTCCCCTCACTCCCACTGAGAGAGCTCTAATAAACATATTTTAAAGTGGGTATTTGGATTAAATTGGAGGTGGAGGGTGAATGTGAGGTGAGGTGAAGCGTGGGTCTGTAGGAGAGTGTGCATATGTCGGCAGGGGGAGAAAAGCAGCAGCATAACTAGGGAGATGAGGTAAAAAAAAAAATAAATAAATAAATAAATAAACAAACAGGGAGTGTCAGTTTGAGAGTGGAAAACGGAGACAGAGGAACCGCAAACTCTGACAAAGAAATTGGAGAGCAAACTTTGAAGAAGTTTCCAAGTTCACAAAGTAGCTCTTGAATTGTGCTTTTGTTTTAGTTCCAACTGTTCATTTCCTTCCGAGCCATTTCTCCCTCCAGCTTTGAGAACACCCACTCTTATCTACCTTTCCACCTCCATTCCTCACTTTATCGCTCTGAGGTCGTCTCTCACACGGCCACGGGTTTATGTCTGTGCTGTCTTCACACAGCCTCGGACACTGAGACAAAGGCTTCAATACGTGAGCCAAAGTGATACAACTTTACAAACTGAAGAGCGTACTGGGGTAAATTGGGTGCAGAGTGTTTGTAGTTTGATGCTTATACAAGTGGACCAGTGGTGGGATTGCCAGCTTATTCCCTTGAGCAGAAAAACAGAGAAAGTGAGCACTGAGGCATCTTGCTGGTATTTTAAAGCGTGCTGTCCACGCACTAACCAACCGGGTAATGGGCTTTCTTTTGAATTTTAACCTACAAGACATTATTATGATGCATGGAACGGGTTCTTTGTAACGTTGGTGGTTAATGGTGGTTGTCAGTCATGAGTCCCTCAATGTGACAGCTGAAACGCAGAAGGGTGGAATTTCAGGGTCCAGGTAATCATAAATACAACGCAGAAAAAAGTTATAATTGTACATGCCAACTTTAGAGATAAGTCTGCATGAGCTCACACAAGTGGAATAAAAAGTAAAATGATTGAAAGAGTGAAAACTCCTCGTCTGCTCTTACATTAGCCAGAGGCTCCCAGTGTTTCTGCATTTTAATGAGTCCGGGGTGAAGTTTTAGGCCTCCGATTCCAAATGCGTGACTCATTTTGCCTACCCACCTCTCAATCTATGAGCTGATCAGCCGTCCAATCATTATGATCTGAATTTCTGTATTGTATGATTTTATTTTCTGTTTGTATAAATGTATAGTGGGTAGTTTTTGAGGTCTCTGTAGGTTACCAGCAAAACTCAGTGTTAAAATACTTAGCTTCTTTAGCAAAGGTAAATGTCAGTTCACATTAGAGAAAAAGTTCCTGTAGAAAAATAAAATTAAATACCGGGTCTTTTACTGTAGCCTATGTTCACAATGGACACTAAAAAAGAGCTTTAGTACACCTAGTATATGTGAAAATCATAGAGACGATATAGAGCCTTGATGATTTTCAGTTTAACCACAACATTTTCTCAACATTTAGGTCAAGGTCAAGTTTATGTATATACACTACCAGTCAAAAGTTTGGACTCACCTGGCAACGTAAAGAGCCTAAAATGCTGTACAAATCTGCAGATACAAATGCAAGATATGCTAAAACTAGTAAAATAAGAATAAATACAAGATATACTAAAACATTTAGTTCATAAGCTTAGGGTATGATATGAATACAAGTTTAGATGGAATAAAAACACCGCAAAGAATTTTAAGCAACATATAATCTATAATATATACTCAAAGAGCCCCACAAAAGGTACTTTACATTATAAATTCAGAAATATATGAAGTGCATTTTTTCAGCAGACAGAGACGTTTGGAGTGCTTTGATAACAACACCACTTACTTTCATCAGCGGATACACGCTTCCAGTTATTTTTCAATTCACTGAAGATTTTTTTGAGGATTCATTTTCAAATGAAAATGAAGCCTAGCCTTTGTTTTCCCCCCCCTTCTTCCCATCTCTCTATCCTCAGCATGAGATCTCATTCTTAATTTAAGTCATGAAAGTGTAATTTACAAAGAAATGAACACACTGAAAGTCGGTGCACGCACACACACACGCACACACACATACACACTGGGACTCTTGTGACATCAGGTACACTTCAGTGGAAATGAAACTTGGCTTAATATGCACAATAAACAGCTTGTGTGGGTGGATTTACATTTAGCTTTTCTGTGATTTGTAAACTCTAAAAAGCTAAATCAGTACCTGAGCAGCTAATCAGGAATGTTGGGTATTGAAGATGCACACACACCTGTGACCAGAGTCTGCGGAGGCTGAAATGCAGCACAGAGCACATCGCCGCGGTGCTGAGCTCCCCCCTTCCACTCCGATGGCTCAACAAAAGACTGCGAGAAGGAATGCAGACGAAATACTGTTAACATCCTAAACAGAGACACACAAAGAGAGACAGAGGAGGCAGTGAGAGGCGAGGAACATGTAAAAGACTGTGCCACATATACGAGCATGAAAGGCGAAGTTGACAGCCTTGCTCATCAGCTATAATATCTCCCCTGCCGCAGAGTAAAACTTCACATTAAACATCTTCTGCATCAAAACACGGTTTGCATTGAACATGAAAGCTGCTGCTTTACAGTTCAATGCTACAGCTGACATCATGTGTATGGAGTAGTTTAATATTCATAATCTCCAGAGGGTGTTTAGCTCACCTACAATGTGTTGAGCTTCTTTAATCCTTTGTTCTGTTTCATCACTACTCTTTTATTGCCTTTTTACTGTTGAGCAGGTACTGTACATAAAGTGAAAAGATGATGTGCTATGGTTTCAAGCTGAGGTCTATTTCTAAGTCCGCCTGTAGATTTTTCAACCTGCGTGAGTAGAAGGCAATAGGATCACAATATATGGATTAAACTGTGGCCTTGAAATAGGAAATGATATCGGCAATGAAAGTCATAACGACAGTATTTTCTTTTATTGCTGCTGATCTGTCGTCTGTGTTCTCTTTACCACTGTGACACCCCAGAGAGTTTGTGTGCATGGAAAAGAAGGGAGGGGGGGCACAGAAAAGGAATCGTATAACTTGATGATAGCACACTGCTGAGTTGAGCTCACTGGGTGTGAAATGATGATGATGAAGATGAAGAGCAGATGTGATGTGGGTATACAATGAAACACACACACACACACAGATATGAGGTGGTGCCACTAAAGTGAATGGGAGCGCGTTAGAGTCCAGATGTCGGCTTGGCTCTGAGTCGCTGGCAGCCAGAAGAGGACAGACACACACAGTGACTCTGTGACAGGTGCAGCCTCATTCACAAATAATGTGCAAACATACACAGTCTATGAGGTGTTACTGCAAACGCCCAGGATTAGCATTATGGAATGGCTCCGATGTTAACCTAAGACAACATTTGCAAAAGTGAAAGGTAATTTGCTATTTGCTATCTCTTTTATGGTTTCTGTCCTTGTATAAGACTTAATAAAACCGCTGTCAGCGTGCATTATTCTGCAGGTAGGTTGTCTACAGGGCTCCTACAAGTTAACTTTAAAGGAGTGATATTTTGCGTTTTTAAATGGAATTATGAATTTTCAAACATTTCCCTGTGGTCTACATAAACTGTAAATGCTCTGCTTGGGTCTGAATTCTTCATTCATTCAACTCCACAGGTCCATCTTTAACCCTATTTCTGAGTAATGGCACCAGAAAGGTGGTTTTGAGCGCTGGCCCTTTAAATGCAAATGAGCCACTTCACACCCCACCCCCACCAGGTTGTTGGCTGTGCCGCTCTGTCCCATTCAGCCTCAAATGAACATTTTAGGTAATCGGCTAAAGGTTTGGACATATTTTTAGTATGGACTACAACCGCTGACAAACAATTGTGTCGTACTCGGAGAAATGTTTGTCGGAAGTCTTGCCCTTATATGTGCAAATGTCGTGACGGAATTAGTTATAGATGTAAGAAATTAAGCAGGAATTAAAATGGGTTGTAGAAATCCACTCAATTTTTGTCAAAATTAATATACAGATAGTTTTGCAGCACCTGGAGGGTTCAAATTCAAACCGTGTGAACTGTTAGGGTCCAAATACACAAATAAAAGAACCAAAGACTAATAAAAGTGGGTTTAACAAAATATGATCCCTTTAAGACTTTTTTAAGACCTTTTTAAGACTACTTAGAACAGAACTTAATGCCCATTTCACTCCTAGAATTTAGGATATTTATTTATTTACTCCAACACCTTGATTCCCACTGTTTGGAGTCATTCCTAACCAGGGTCTGCAAAGCTACCAATAACTGATTCCTAATTTTAATATAAATTGTCAGGTTGAAACTGAGTCGACTAACGTTACTTTCTTTGCAGTTTGGACACATTTAAACACAATACACCAAACAAGTTTATAGCAACATAACTTAAGACCTACTGTATGAAATTTAATACTTTTTAAAGACTTTTTTAAAGGTATTAAATACAGATATGTGACTTTTTAAGACCCAGCAGGAAGCCTGCATATAAGTGATTTCTATAAAAATGGAGGAAGAAGATGTAAAAAGGCTGAAATCTACCTCTCCCAGCCCATGACCAAAATGCTTCTCCTCAGCAACAGGACCTGTGAGATCTCCACGGGCCGACCCAAGCCAGCATTCATTGTATGGAGGCAGCGGCCATTAAAATTCCACACCTGCAAAATACATGAATGACACCTAAAGCAAAGACAAAAAGAAATGTATCAAATTTGTTCATGACTTTACATGATGGTGCAATTAGGTTTTGTGTTCTGGCATTTAACAAAGGAAAAGTGATTGTGCTGATGGGAACGCTGGAATTAAAAGGTCACATTTTCAGATTCTGAATGGCGCTGACTGCTACGCCACAGGTTCAGTGTTGATGAAAATTGGGAAGATAATGCATCTTGTCACTAATTTGCCCAAAGGGTGCCTTCCTCATCTGCTCAGGATGACTTGCGCTGTTGTTCAGATGGCAGCGTTAGTGTAAACACTGGTACTGTGCTTTTGTCTGCACAGGAGGCATGCTTACAAGGACTCATGGGGTCACAGCGCTAATGTGGTTGATTATATTGATTAAATATGCATAATTATTTTATTGATCAGTTGAGAACAGTTGCAGTAAACCCAGGGTCATTACACAGTTTGTAAGTTTGGAATTAAACTACACTCACAAGTAATACAAAGGGCATATTTAGAAGTGCAACCAAAATTGAAATGGAAAAATCTGAACAAGAAACACACAATTAATCTAAATGTGTAAAAGGATATAGCACAAAACAAAATCAAATCAGATATAGAATAGTACGGTGACTGTTCTCAGGAGCAATAAAAAATAATCTTAATAAATGTCAGAATTGCTGAGAAAAATATGTAATTAAGTTATGAATTAAAATGTTTGGTACACAGGGGATATATGTGAATGTACTCTACCAGTCAAAAGTTTGGAATCACCTGTTTTTTTCATTATTTTCATGACTATTCCCATTGTAGATTGTCACTGGAGGCATCAAAACTATGAATGAACACATATGGAATTATGTAGTTAAAAAAACTGATATAACTCAAAGCATGTTTTCAATTTTAGATTCTTCAAAATAGCCACATTTTGCTTTATTACTGTTTTGCGCATTCTTGGCATTCCCTCAATAAGCTTCATGAGGTAGACACCTGAAATGTTTTCCAACGGTCTTGAAGGAGTTCCCAGTGATGCTGAGCACTTGCTGGTCATCTGCGGTCCATCTCATGCCATTTAAATAAGGAGGTGAGTCCAAACTTTTGACTGGTAGTGTATTATTTTTAGCAAAAATCTTATGTTTGTTTTCAACCAGTGTAATAAGTAAGTTTATACCAAGCTAACTGGTAAATCTGTTTAAATTTCTATCCAATCAAATTCACAGACATCCTGCCTCCGCTGACACAAAACAATTATTTGCCATTCATCTATTAATTAAATAACTTACACTGATGTTGAGTTTGCATAGTCACCAAAGCGCAACAACATTTTGTACTCACTAACACAACGTCAGCTTATCCATCTGGTTAGAGATCACCTATGTGAATAACTGCCAGTAACAATATGAAACACAAATTGTCAAGTCAGCTGTCACAGGAAAAAAGGATGGCAGTCCCTGATGTTGAATGGAAGAGAATAGCTGACAACACCAAGCCAGGTGCTCTTTAGATAAATACATCTCTCAGTGCCAAAAAATCAACACTGTTTTGCTTCTAAAATCAGAAAAGACAAGACAAGACAAGACAAGACAAGAAAAGAAAAGAAAAGAAAAGACTTATATTACCGTACAGCGCTGTTTTTTTGGTTTTTTTTTAACTTTTCACTTTGTGGACCAGTAAGTTTTTTTTTAGCTTCTTACAATTAGGATGTACAGTAATCTTTAACCTGTTGCATTTCTTTGGTCAAGTGATGATAGCTATAACCAGAGCATAGCAAGACCCCCTTGGCCTGAAAATCAGGCAAAGATATGATTAGATCTAGGAATGAAGTGAAGAGTTGCTTTTCATGCATTTTACCTGAATCTGCTGGGTTGCAAACAGTGGAGCGCCCCCTCCAGTACAAATGCAGAAGGAACCTTGAAGGAACCTTCTGCATTTGTATAGAAGTTATGGCAGTGGTTTCCAACCTTTTTTGGCTTGTGACCCCATTTTAACATCGCAAATTTCTGGCAACCCCAGACAGTCAAAATGGAGACATTATTTTGCTAAAAGTAATTTGTTTTTGATCATGTTTGCTATACTGTGTTGCAAATAAACATTAATTTTAGACAACATTTAGTCTATATAATGTATATTATCATGGACGGAGGCAGAAAAGCCAGGTGTAGATTACTGCACAAAGGGAGAAT
>JAPQRP010000006.1:16122309-16135629 GCA_037367295.1 Apogon hyalosoma | reverse complement strand
TTTATGATTTGTGTACGGCACTTTGGCCAACTGTAAAGTTCTTAAAGTGCTTTATAAATAAAGTTGGTATGGTATGGAATGGTATGGTATGAAATGGTATATATTAAAACATAATAGGTTGTTCTAGTTAAATGGCATGTTTTGATGTTAAATATAGAACTGCATATCTGTTTTCAATAGTATTTTTTCAAAGTAGTTAACATTTCTAACTGAAAAACATTTCCATGTCTACCACTTCACCTTCCCCCTCACATGTTACTGTCAGTCCTTTTCCCAGCCTGCTTTGCATTTCACTCACAGTTTGCATCTCTATGAGAACTGACCTTTAGCTGTATGGTTCACAGCAGAGCGGATGTGTGCGTCCGCCTGTGTGTGTTTGTGCGTCTACACCTACTTTGACCTCTCCGTCAGCACCCGCAGTAAACAGACGGGTCTGAGTACCATCCAGGGCCATGGTGGAGATCTCGGTGTTGCCATGGCAACGGTGGAACTGCTTGACCTTTTGGCCCGTGTCAGCCTGCCAACAGATCACAGAGGAGGCAGAGTCACTGCTGACTACCTGGAGAGAGGCAGAGGGAGGGAGAGGATATCAATCATCAAAAGAGTTTGATAGGTTTTGTGCCACAAAAAGGCAGGTTCTGCGTCTGTATTTTTTAATGACATAGCCTGACCATTCTCCGTGCTTTTGTCTCAGTTCATTTTTAAGCTACACAACCACAGAAGAAAACCTGCAATTAATACTGCTGTCAAAATGGTAAAAACTGTTGTGGCTGCATTTTTATTTCTCTAAGTGGAATTTTAATAATAGAAACTGCATTAGCAAGTTTTGTTGAGAAACTGTTTTGGTATGTCAAGGAGTGGGGCAGAGGGAACAAAACATATGTTAATTAATATTTATTGCTTAAGCCTCTGCTGAATTTCACTTTTTACTGTCATATACAGTTATATTACTCTTGGAATCATAGACTAGTCACAAAGGGGCAATTACCCTAAATTACAATATCTCCTATTTAGATTTTAGAGTCTGTATTACATGTCATTTCCCTTCCTTCAAGTCTCTAGTACTGAATCTTCATAAAGGCACAAAAATAAGAGCTTGAATATCTATTTAAAAAGAATTTCAAATTAAAGTATTTGTATAATGTTAAACAAACCAAGCCAATCTATATCCTCTAATTAGAGCCTCATATTACAGTTACATTTACCAGTCAATAACATCAAAACAAGCAAAACCCTTACAGCAGTAAAAATCTAGTCAGCTGTAACTCAGGTCTATTATCTTCCCTCTGTCAAGGAAGATAAACGCAATGTGAAAAGTCAAATTTGCAAAGCCACAGGGAGACATTTGAGCTGAATACCTGTCTGAACAGACCATTATAGAGCACACAGGTAACCGGGTGCTCGTGGCTGTTGGTCCTCTTCTCCTCTTGTCTGGTCTCCAGCAGGAGGAGCAGGCTGTTGAAAGAAATGAGGAGGAGCTGACTCTCCTCATGGAGAAACAGAAGCGTTCGTGTGTCCTCTGGTGTGTTTGGAAACACACCAGCCAAACGCTGCACACACTGCTCAGTGGACAAGTCCCACAGACACAACACCTGGAATAAAGAAAAGGACAGTGTAAGACTATAGGCCTGTAAACTTCTATACAACTCAAACATAACTGTTGTTGATTCATCATAACTAATGACACCAAACAAGACCATTTGGAAAAAGATGGACTGCTCTGAAGCGGCCTCTGGGCTCCATGTGTGACTGGCACTTAGGCAGAATTCACAAGAACTCTGCCATATTGCTTTTCAGCACCAAACAAGATGACTCCTGCCATTCCAACACTTCCACAGGAAACTGAGGTAAAGCTTTCAGAGTTTCTTGCAATGGCAGATGGTGTTTGAGCAGAAGGCAGATGGAACATAAATCACTTCTAAAATATTCATTCTCTTCAGAAAAGCCAAAGAGAAGGCAAACATGCACAGCACTACAACAGGGAGAGGAGATGCAGCAAAAGCTCCAACATCCTCTTTGAAACAAAAGGAAGCAACTTAAATAAAACGTGGCCCTAATTTTCCGAAACATCAGCTTTTACAATAGAACCAGGCTACAAATGATCAGCATTACGGCCACCTGCTTTTGTTGTAATATTCACAAAGTATCATGGTTTTTGTGATGATGATAATCCTGTATTACGCTGTATTTTAATGTGCTGCTCCCGCACTCACACTCCTACCTTATCTTTGGAGTAACTGAGCAGTTGTTGCTTGTTCTGCATGAAGCAAACAGCGCTGACAGGGCCGTCGTGCCCACTGAGCACGCCCACTGGCTTGGAGGTCATATAAGGATTCCAAAGCAGGACCTGATGATCTGCACCTGCCGTGGCTACAACCAGTTACATTGTCTCACATTAGAGGATTCATCACAGGAAACTGCTGTTCCTTTAATAATCCTATGGTTTTGATGTGTCTTAGTCTATTTATACATAGGGATAAAAAGCATCCTCTTGTGCAAATCAGTTGATCATCAGACAGAATAAGTTTCCAGTCAATTTCGAGCTATGCAGCTACCTATGCACATCGATGTTCACCTATGAGATTGAGTTCACGATGATGGTCCACGTCCCACACTCCCCTCTTTGTAAAGCAAGAGGTGATTCGTAAATTCTTGCTTTCCTTTCCCCTCCAGCCAATCACCACGCTGCTATGTGGGCTGGTGCTGCATGACACAAAGGCGTCCAGAGAGCCCAGATAACGAACTGCAAGGGAGTCAAACATGAGAGAAAACAACACCATAATGAACATTTCTACATCTGAAACACACTGACTAACAGTAAGAATGAACTATCCAGCTCATGATCTAAGATAAAATACAAACACAGACAATTAGACAATTAAATGAAAGCTCCATCTCTCTTCTGTAATTTCTTTTAACTATAATGCTGCTCCTGTTTACTTTGCTCAGTATTACAATTGTAAATTTATCTCATCTGTTTATAATGCATCAGCACTACGCTAGCTGGCACAAGAGAGACAGATGGTATTAGAAGCAGAACTCTCTTGTAAGTCTGCAAATAAAGGCATTTTTAATTGAAATTCACAAAAATATACACCTGCTTTCACTGTAGTTTTGGTTCTGTCTGTGGTTTCAAATACACATCGGCTGTGTTTTTCTATGCAATGACAAAGCCTAATTCAGTAACATTTACTCTAAATAAACAAAAGTATTTAAAAGAATTATTCAAGTGTCATTAGTTTCCAGAGCAGCCCGTCTGTGTGGAGCAGCACTGCGGTAGAAGTTACCGTAGGGGTGGACAAATTAGTTTAACTTCAACAAATTCGACGCAAAACAACATTGCACCATATTTTGATGATGACACACTCTTCGTTATATTTCATTTCTGTAAATACATACTTCTCTTTGCTGATGCCAAAATACTAACAGAATTTTAAAGGACATCTCTCTCTCTGAAATGACTGTGCTAAATGTGCACTGACCGCAACCGTCCTGTATAGCAAACCAACCAATCCACGGGCACTCAGTGCAGCATAGAATTAGATGGGTTTGATTTGCTCAGTGGTATTACAGAAAATGTAATGGATCTTGCATCATCATCTATCTCAATTAACACCACGGTTGAGAACGGCTAAATTGGATGCCACACGTCTCTATTAAAGTCTGCTTAGCTTCCAAAGGCGGTACAAATAAGTGTGGGTTGTGAGATGGCATGTGACAGTCTTAGGTCAAAGATCAGCCATAAAGCTAGGGCAAATAATTACGTCTGAATAGGTTTCATACATCATATGTCTGTCGAAGCCGCATAAATTAAAACATCAGTGGATTTTCAGATAGTGTTGCGTGATTCGTTGCTGATTAATGAGTCCTCCTCTAATTTCCTGGCACTTACAAATCAATCATAAATCAAACTGGTAATAACGCAGACGCAGATATAGAGCATCTGTTTGGGTCTGTTTTGGGCAGTGTTGCACTTTAACTGCTGCGATCTGGAAGGAACAGCAGGAGTCACTGTAAATCTACGTCAATGCTAAGCACATTTGTTCTGCAACAAACAGCTTCATGTTTTGGGAGGTTCTATATCATCTCAACACTTGATTCATTCTTAATGTTCACTTTCTTTGATCATAATAATATGCGCTTATGCAAATGCATTTCTCACTAACAAACACATATGTCTGACTGCTCTCCTTCTTGTCCTTTCAGCTCTGTGTCCATCCCAATTTCCTCCTAATTTCCTCTCAATTTTCCTTCTCTGTTCCACAACCAGCCTCCTCCCTCCCGCCCTTCTATCTCTCTCTCTCTTTCTCTCTCTGGTGGCCCATGAGCCTGAAGGTTTGGAGGTCTGGATAACCAGCCATGTCTAATGGTACACAGCCCACTCATACTGCAGGGTGGGCAACTTCAAAAGAACAGCAGCAGCACCCCAGAGGTATGCAAACACACATATACGTTCCCTCTTTTCCTTTTCTCATACTCTCAAAATGCCACAGAGGTGCACGAACACTCAGTGAGCATTAACATACATTGTCTCATGCGGTTTCACGTGCACACACAGCCTGGAAAATTTCAATTAACCAGCACTTTTTAATGTTTTGCCATAGTCTCCTCTGTTTCCCCTTTCTTGTTTTCCCTTTGTTTTCCCATTTGTTGTGCTTATTTATGTGGACTTTATTCTTGTTTTCCCCTTCATAAGTATTTCTCCATTCAGCCAACAGAGTCTCCGAGCGCTGCCTCTTCCGAATCATTATCAAACAACCCAATGACTCTTCAGAGGAGCTCTATCCGAATGATGCAATCAAGATACAACCATGCGACCTCTTTGTTACCCGCGCTGAGCTGAAGTGGGGAGTCTCATGGGACGAGACCTTAAGCCTGTGACTTTATGCCAATAGTCAAAAGAGTGGCTATGCAAGACTATAAAGTGGATGACTCTGGATTCAGTGTGTGTGTGTGTGTGTGTGTGTGTGTGTGTGTGTGTGTGTGTGTGTGTGTGTGTGTAAGTGGCAGAGACAAGCATTTCCATGGTGTTGCGTAAGCCTTTATGATACTGGTAAAGTGAGCAAGCAGTGGCACTCTTCACAGGTGTTGAGTTAAAGTGTGTGTGTGGGTATGAGTCTATATTTTGTTTCATCTGTGCCTTTCATTGTATTGATCCAACTATAGTAGACCTGACAATCCAAGAGAACGCAATAGTGTATGAAAAAAACTGATATATGCACTATTAATAAATATATATTGTAGACAAACTCATAGATGATGGGACTGAGACTGAGGAAAAATGATGACAAAACCACTAATAAAGACATTACTGTATTTGCTTGATGCATCTGTAAAATAAGTGGCATGTTGTCAATAAAGGCATTATTAATGTCACTCAGGTAAGTCACAGGAAACACCACCTTTGTTTGCTTGTGCGCACAGCTAAAATTATAACCATGTAGTTAACAATTCATGAGTATTTCTGAGTTCACAGTAATACTGACTGTGATCTGGTGGCATGGTGTGAAAGTTGAGGTATTTCAAAGGAATGACTAAAATGTTACAGTCAATTTAATCAGTCCTCATGTATATTTCTGCATCCCAATGAATTCAGCAATAATCCTGTGATCAAGGCTGCAACAGTTGCAGACAGGCACCATGGATGCTCTCCAGTGACTGCAAGAGCTCAGAGCTTGATGGGAAATGTCTTGCCGTCTGTTGATCAAACAGCTGATTAGCAGAGAATTTTGACTAGAAATATAAGATGTTGCGCAGACTTTTTCCCATTTGTTTATAAAGTTTTAGATTTAATTAGTCTGATTGGTGCTGTCAGGGGTTATTTCTCAAAACAAAATGTTGTGTGGCTAATGGAAAATTTAATGCACAAGAAAAGAAAATATTCACTTGAGAAGTTGCAGAGTAAATAACTTTAAATTAAATCCCTGTAAACATAGACACCAGACATTAGGTTCATAGTTTCCTATCCTCAGGTACTTGGTTACAAAGCAAATTCCACAACTTATAAATGTTGAATTGCTTGACTATATTTGTCTACATATGTCTCTGTGCAAAAGGGGCATAAAAATGATTCCCCACCTCTTCTAACCCAGGCTGGTTCATGTGCCTGATGCGTCACAGTGCAACAGCAACGATGTTTTCCTTTAGCCAGTTCATCCCAAAGGACGATGTCTGCTGAGTCCGAGTCTGTCTGCTGACTGAGTCTCTCAAATAGACAGATGTGGGCTGAGGTGAAGTATAAAACACAAACCTGGGAAAACACACAGACACATATTCAGAGTCTGTAAACCAGAGTACACACAGCTGATGCAGGATAACCAAGGCTCACTGCAGGCTGTTGGTTTTGTCTTTTATTTGGTATTCGTATCACCTGTCCTCCAGTATCTCCTATAGTGAGGATGGCCTGATCCGGGTGTGAAGGATCCACCCAGTAGTCCAGACACCAGGGAGTAAACTTTAAACCCTAAAAAAAAAGACAAAGTGGCAATGTACACTTTATGTCTGTGAGAATTAAGTCATCAAAATATTGTGCAAAAGTATGAAGCAGATGTAATAAAAACAATAATAAAACGATAAAGAGCGGAGTTACCTGGAGTTTATACTTGCAAATGAAGTCCTGTTTAGCGATTATATCATAAAAACACACCTCTTTACTTGTGAATGACACAGCCACCTGTAAACGAGGATAACAGGAAATTAATAAAATGGAAATACTAGAACTAATCACCACAATATCATATTTACAGACAATATTTTTGACTGACAGCTGATGATGGACACTGGAAACATCCTCTATGTTTGTACCATGTATATATACATATACAGACATGTATATGCATGTACATACATATACAAGTATCAAGTGTGTAACCTACATATCTCTAGATAAAGTAAAACACACTGAATATATTGATCTATAATTAATTATCTTATTACTGAAATAATTAATATGTATTTGCTGACACTTATGCAGCAGCTTCATGTCTGAAATGCCATTAGCCAAAGCCACCAATCAATAATTAATTGAGTGAAATGCTTGCTGACTTTGCATACGTTCTGCATTACAACATTTCACAAGATCAAATTACTGGGACTACGTATCATTTATGACTTTTTCAACAGCGGCACACGTTCCATTCATGTGCATAATGCAGAGAACAAATCAGTTATTTCTTCCATATTTGTGTGACTTTGTACCAGTGCTCACCTTCTGTACATTGTGCAGCAGCACCACATCTGTGACCCAAAGGTCTTTGGGTCTGACTGTGCTGTTTTGTAGTCGATGTGTGTGCATCAGGGACATGTCCTCTCCATCTCGTAGCCCCACAGTTCCCCCTTTACTCACTGTCAGATACTGACCTGAACTCTGCAGGTACAACACCTGAGGAGACCGGAGGACATTACAAAACACAAGCATCCTTTCAACTTCAACAAACAGACAAAGTGGGCAAAACTATAGAATCATCCTTCTGTTTAATTTGCAGTACTAGCATGCAGGTTGTTACATTGTAAATTGAAGCTGATTAATATAACTGAGGTAAAGGCTTTAAGATAAAACTTATATTTAGTGAAAACTGTTAAATTTCTCTATTGGTTTCTGCAATATAACTGTGCAATATTCAATATTTGAGAACCCTAATCTTTATACTCACACATTGTTCTTTTATTTTCTATATGCATATTTATTCCATTTCTATATTCTACAGTTTTTTTAATATGCATATTTATTCTGTCTTGTCAATATTATCCTGTTTATATAGTGCCTGTTTGTAATTATTGCTTCTGCCTGCTGAGCCAACTGCATCGAAATTTCATTTTTGATGTAAAATCTGGAATGACTAATAAAGTCTAAGTCCTATACGGTTGCCAAGGAAGTATGTGAATATAAATACGCTCAGCATGAACCTCTTCTTCAGTATTCCAATGGTAGCTGAGAGATCTCAGTACAATGCATCTTAAAGAACACATGCAAATGGACAAAAGCCCAGTGAATTAAAAAAAACACCATCAATTTGACAACACAAGCTGAAAATACTCCCATCCTCACAACACAAACAGACAAATGAAGTGACAAACTCAGCAGGGACACACTTGTTCAATGCTTTGTGACTTTCTAAGTCACTGAAGCGGTTTGCTGCTCAGTGCTAAAATAGAAGTTTTTCTTGTTTATTTTAACATGGTGATTGCATAATTCAGACAGTATTGTTGATATCTGTTATTTTTTCTTATTATTTTGCTGATTATTTGCCTGCCAAATATTTTCATTGTGTGTGCATAGTGTGTTACAGCACATTTTTGTATTTGTTTGTCTTATGTGTATTTCTAGAATGTGTTGTCAAATTGATGAGGTTTTAATTTGCTTATGTTTCGTCTATTTGCATGGGTTGTCTATATTGCAGTGCAGTGAGACTACCATATGTTCATCTTTCTGGATCGAAGTGGAGTTAGTAGAGGATACTCTTTGGTGCCAAAACAAGTGGAACAAAAGTGATTATTAAATGATATGAGTTTATTTGCTAAATGTAAAACAAAACATGACACTGACTAGAGTTCAGTATGTCTGAAAGAAACATTAAATAAATATCTTATAATGAAACAATAATTTAACCCCCTATGTATCTGCAACCAGTACTGTACAATGTATTTACTTTGTGTAGTTTTGAAGTGATACAAGTTTTTCTATCTACTTGTACATTTCTACTCCAAAAACTGGCACTGAAATTGCCAGTCAACTTGTTTATTTCCAGTCCCTTTCACTTTACATATAGTTATTTAAAATATAACATTACATATTACAGTATGTGCATGATATTAAAATATCAATTAGCGCAGCTTTAAGAATTTTTCCAAGTGCTGCTGTTTCTTTAAGGCTGATCTAAGGTGTAGGGGTCAGAACCTTTTAGCCATTTGGAAAACAACTGACACAACATTTTGACATTTTCAGGATTGAAAGATTAAAACGGCGAGCCATCATTTTAATCCACAGCAGTAGGCACTTTATACAAGCAGCTTCATTTACATATTAATTGATAGATGTTAAAGGAGTCCAGGGCCATTTATCTCAAAAGAGGTGGGCCATTTTGATGAGCAAGACCTTAATACTTTCAAACATTTCCCAGCACAATGTTTAATAACGTGAAGTTCCCTGCAGTCAGCAAACTTTGAGATTCCCCTGTCAGTCAATGTCAAAATGTTTTTCAGATAATATGCTGAGATGGATCACGAGTTGAAAACGGACAAGATGATATAACTCTTAAAACAAACGGGCTTGTTCTGCTTATATCACTTGCTGAGGTCAGTAACCATTTACCTTCTGAAGTGGGTCTCGGTGTGGGTAGGTCAAAGTGCGTGGTGGCTTCCAGCAAGGAACACGACTGACTCTGGTGTTCTTGACTTTATCAGAAAGCTGCAGTGCCAGAAAAGAGCACAGCCCTGGCCAGTCAACCAGGCCTTCCTCCTTTACAGCATCACTGTCTAGTAGGAGGCCGCGGTGCTCCTGGGTGATGACCACACTGTCAAACAGGAGGCCGTACTCCTCTTTGGAACCATGGCCAACCGATGACCAAGCTAGATCAATGAATTCACCTCTGGACAAGGAGCGAGATGCACCTAAGGAGTCCTGCATCAAGATGAAATTGATTAGGATGCACTGTGCAGTCTCCAGTGTTTGAACACAATGTACTGCAGAGTGTCATCTGGTGTCTAATGCTTTTCTAAGGAGACCTCGAGGTGTGGTAGTGTGGGATGCTGAGGCTGTTAAACACTTCTTTTGTTCCCATATGAGTTAAAGGTGTTGTAAAAGTGAGGCTGTTAAAAAAAATAATGAAAACAAAGAGTCACCAGGAAAAGGCTCTGCAGCTTTCTATAGTCCTCGGTGCTCATCCTGCTCTCAAGCTGTGCCACCTCCATCCTCGTTCCCATGGTTACAGCTCAGACCTGTCAATCAATCACCGACATATGAGACAAGGTCAGGAAGGTAAAGCGTGTGTATGCGAGTCTGTGCTGAAGATTCACAGTCAAATAATAGATCTTGCGCATTTCAAGGTGTTACATGACAAGATGTTCCCAGCTCGAGTTATACCTTGGTAACCTTCTATATCTGTTTCACAGCGGGTTGTCATGTTGCCATGTAATCATACAGAGGAGTCCCAACAGCAGCAACCTTCTTTTGTTGGCTCTTTTCACTCTATCCAAACATGTCTGAGTTGAATAGTGTGTAAAGGTCTTTCATTTTCGTCAGAAATTTCCCACAGCTCGGTAGCTTTCAAAGGCGGGTGAATAGGACCTGAGATTATGTCTCAGAAATGGCGTGAGGCAGCAGGTTGCCAAATCATGTCAAGTCCCTGTAATGTCAGGTAATGTGAAAACTACTGAAGTCAGTAGATGAGCAGCTTGAATAACAGTGCGACGGTTTTGTTAAATTCACCTGTACAGTGATTAAAAGCAGCTTGAAGTCTGAAGAGAAAAGTGAGATGATGAAATGTTTAACATTTTACAAAACACTTCAAAGGGCAGTAAAGGACAGCTGACACTCTATTTTACATCATTTGGTTGAAGTGGCATCAAACTGAGCTATAGTACTGATGAAAGTGTGTGATAAAAATAAATATTAAAAGCTTTTATGGAATTACCTTTAGGTGATTAACTTATCTTAATACAGTATGCCCATCACTTTATTTACGGACAACCAGCAGTGTAATTCAAAAGATATGTGTCAGCTATAGCAAAAAATAAACACCTTCATGTTTTGTTTATGACTGTGATAACAATTAACTACATCCTAACTTACTTTGTAGCTAGCAGCTGGTTTCACTTTTAATAATCTTTTATAATCTAATGAAAGGTAAAGCCAGCTGCTGCTGCGAGAAGTGCAGCTAATAATATAAAATAAGTAAACAAGAACATGTTTTCATCTGATACATCACTCACAATACTATTTGCACTCTGTCTAAAAGACTTATTTCACTGAAAAGAAATAGAATGCATAAAGTTTGCCATTTATGCAAAAAAAAACAAACAAACAAAAAAACACCTACCTGGGTCACTTCACGCCTTTCTGGATGGCCCCTTCAGGTTCCCAGTCAACTCTCTTGATACTGTCACTGCTGAATTTCTATCTGCGATTTATTAGAGTTGGCCAGAACATTCAGTAGAGTCGAACTGTCCAAAAAATCCATCTTATTACCGGACTGTAACTTTGTGTCAGGAGAGTTTTATAAGAATGTTAACATCACTGTCAAGCAGGTTTTAATCATGAACCATTTTTGACTGTGTGACGTTATAGTAAGTTTTAAGTCTCTGGAGGGTCTGTCTTGTCCTAAGCTGGGTCTTGTCCAGAGGAGATGTAACACGTTCCGAGAGCCAAGTAAGAGTCTGAGCTTTGTGTCCAGTGGTTTGTCAAAGCCAGCAACGTCTGAAAAGTAATCAACGCTAACAGCCCAGGCTGCAGCACACACACCCGCAGAGAGTTAACTAACTGCCCCCAGTAGTCCAGACAGTAGCAGAGGCCACACACACACACACACACACACACACACACACACAACGTGAAACACACAATTCTTTGCTTTTATTATCCCTCACTCTCAAAGACTCAGACTAAGTTTCCTGGCAACCAAGTTGTGTTTGAGTCCGAGCTTTATCGCATGTACCACAATGAAAGTGTGTGTATGTGTGTGTTGCTTCTATTCACAGATTAGGCAACGGAGGGAAGATAATCTGTGTGAGGTACAATTATCCTCTATACAACCTGCGCACACACACTGCAGCCAAACGTAACACAATGCACAACAACATTATTCTACTGCCGTTGCATAAAAGTGTCCATACAGCAACTAAAAACCTGGACCTGGACAAAAATAAAACACACACCACTAGAGCTTTATAGTTCAATTCAAATGCCTTAGAGACGACAACCTGTGGGTCAGTCAATGCTGTACACACAGCAACAACAACAAAGGAGAAAAAAAAGTCTCGGAGGGATTTGTTAAACTGAAACAGATTCATTGTCTGTAAAAGTGCAAGTCTCAAAATGCACAAAAGCTATACATCTAACATAGATATTATCTCAGCCTCCCTGCTGCTTCAGTGACCACGACCAATCCCTGTGTGTGACTTAATGGCCTGGAATAACTTGAATTAGCTGATTACAGCGGTCGTCAACGGTGACAGGATCAGAAAATTAGGTCTCAGCAATTTCAATAATAAAGCTTTAAAAATTAACACTATCACAATTGGATTACAGCAGTGCATGTAGGAGCCAGTACAGAGCCCAAAATAGCCCGCCATAAATCCACCATGGAAAATCCACTATTATACAGGGAGAAGAATGAAGTTGCTGGAATGGGAGAAAATTGGTACGGATCTTAGTACTGGGAGGAAAGGCGTGCAGTCGAAGAAAGAGAATGCAAGGGCAACTGAGCAGAAATGAAGCACTTTCATACAACAATGCAAATCTGAAAAGAGACCCACTTTTGAAAATCTTTCTCATATGTTCAAACTCTTTTATTTGCAGTACAAAGAAAAGTATTTCCCATCCATACACTCTGTATGACTCTTTAATTCTTTAGGGGAATCTTGTGCCGTCAATGAAAGTGATGGTGGTCAAACTGATGAAGACAGAGTTATGTCACATTTATATCAAATGCATCTGGTTAAATGAATCTAAACCTGCTTTAACGTTCATGTAAAATGAAGGACATTTGTTTGTTTATTTGTTATGGTGTTCAGTGGATTTCTAGAAGATTTTACAATGACTCTGTGAAACTGTTTGCCTTCTTCTTCCCACACTTTTCGCATTTCCGTCTCTGCTGCTTTAAGCTTCCTTCACTGTCAGAATGACATTTACTGCCCTCAAACACAGTTTTAAAGGTGCACTCTGCAAGCTAACTTGTTTTTTAACACTATGGTGTTTGCACAATTGCAGCTGTGTTTCAGCACTTTCCTCCGTGGCACAATTTGGACTTGTTTTAACATTACATAAAATGAATGCTTACTGTTGATGTTGGCTGAGGGCTGAATCTCTTTTCAAGCACCATAATAGCTTTGCTGGTAATGCGTCTGTATTACAAACACTGAATGAAATGATATACAACAGAAGAGCACAAAAAACAAACATCCCTTATACATTCAGACATTTTTCAGGTCTTGAATTTGTGTTTAGAAACTGGATTTGGTGCAGACGTACATGATAGATATGGTTTACAATAGATGAGTTGTAACCAAATGTTATGCATGTACATTGACGGAAAAAATTATTAGACCACCCTTGTTTTCTTCAATTTCTTGTTCATTTTAATGCCTGGTACAACTAAAGGTACA
>JAPQRP010000006.1:16107521-16122039 GCA_037367295.1 Apogon hyalosoma | reverse complement strand
ATTCCATGTTTTCTTTTCTGTCTGTTTTAGTCACGATACACACAGGAGTTAGTACCTGATTGCATAACCATTGTTTTGGATGACTTTTGATGGTCTAATAATTTTTTCCATGACTGTACAAATAGGTGGGAATGAATTGTTCTTTTGTACATATTTGAGTGTATATTCTAATACTACATTTATTACCAAACTCTCAAGGATGTGAAGAATAATCCATATTTTTTCACACCTAAACAAGGCTGAACAGAGTGGGAAATGTTTAAAGGAGTGAAGAAATATCGACTTAGGAATCTGATAAAAGACATAACATAAAAGAGAGTTAAAAATCCCCGGCAATTACTGTCAACCTGATTTGCTTTGAACCTCAAACTACCTGATCTCCCTTCAAAGTCAAAGAATTATAAATTACACAGCCCAAAAATAATAAAACGTCTCTACAAATTGCAAAGCCTCTCATCACCTGCTCTTTAATAAAACTGAAGGTGTGTGTCTTCTTGGGCGTCTAT
The DNA here is from genome assembly GCA_037367295.1 of Apogon hyalosoma. Classification (NCBI taxonomy): domain Eukaryota; kingdom Metazoa; phylum Chordata; class Actinopteri; order Kurtiformes; family Apogonidae; genus Apogon; species Apogon hyalosoma. The sequence continues at coordinate 16,121,533 of JAPQRP010000006.1, read as the reverse complement.
ACCACCGTCTTGAAGGCCAGCAGTATCATGTTGGTTTGGTGGGTTAGTCGGTTGGCGCTGACAAACACGTTTATCACTCTGGGAACAAGCGTGACAGAGACACAAGGACACACATGTCAATCAAACTGCAAAGACACCATGGCAACAATATTAGGATTGATCCAGGAAACACTTTGATCTGCCTGGAATGGAGAGTGTCAGGCTTCAGAGAATACAAGCCAGCATGAATCCACAGGAAATGGGTCAAGGGAATTATTCAGCAATGGTGGATTTGATAGAGGCAGGCCTGTGATCAAACGACAACCATTTACATGGCGGTGACAGTGTGTGTGTGTGTGTGTGTGCGTGTGTGTGTGTGTGTGTGTGCGTATGTGTGTACGCACTTGTACAACTATTAAATGCACTGGTAGCTGTGTGTGCATGTGGAACTGAACAAGTGAGTGAGAAGACAGGAAAATGAAGCTACAGAAGAAAGAAACAGAGAAACAGACATAGAAAAGTCCTAAAACAGAAAGTAAACTTGAAACAGTGTCTTACTTTCCATCTTTGAAGTAGGTTTTGAGAGTGTCACTGAAGCTCTTGGAGTATTTCACAAACTCTTTCTTCTGCTGTTCCAGAGCCTATCCAATAAGTACAGACAGCTTTTCAGTCCCATTTATTTCAAAGAAAATATGTGTGTTTGTGTGTATACATTTCTTCCATGTCATTTCACGTATCTACTTACCCGTCTATTCTGATACTGGTATTTCCTGAAGACAGTATTTACTGTGTCTAACAACTCCTTTATGGCACTGGCAATGTCTCTGTGGATGACACACACACACACAAATGGGGGTTTTTATCTCAGAATCTGTCTGTTTTCATAAGGCAATGAGATCCTGAGACTACAGTTCTTTGATCCTGCTCATTGTCTCTTTTTCTCTCACACACACACACTTCATTTCACCTTTTTCCAACTTTTAGTCCCCTCACAGGCAGTTGAAATCTGCTGTTTCATAACTTTAATTTTTTTGCATCCCCTTTGAATTGATTTTATTTCTAAGCCCTCCGCTGGGTAAGTAACTTAACCAATGACTCACTAAGAGTATTGAATTTGATCAAAATAATAGCAAAGTGGGCCAAGGAATAGAAACATCTTTCACATTCTCACTTCAGGGTGTTTTGTATACAAAGAAATATCTAATAACAAGATAAATTAGTGTGTGCGGTGCAATCTCTAACACATACTGTTCCCATAGTGACAAATACACCCCCATGCTCAAGATTTCTGACTCCCATCTGATGTTTTTGACTGCCATCTGTGTAATGTGCTTACTTTATGCATTTTTATTTTTGTTTTCATGTTACATGTCATATTATGTGTTCTAAGCTGTAGCTTGTAACCTGATAAGCTTAGAAAAGAAGGGCTGGAAGATCAAAAAAAGAAGAAAAAAAAAATCACAGACCATGTGCAGTTAATCCCAGGAGGACATAAAAGTAATGATTTTTAAAATGTGTTTTTCCCTTTTGACACAATGCGTGTCTTATCATAAAATGAACAAACTGAACGGGGGCTTAGTCTTTGCAACAAATTCCTGGTAATTTCTGCCAATTTATTCATTTGCATGCAAAAAAATAAATAAAATAAACTTCAGCATACAATTAAAGCAGTTGTATTTTTCACAAACTGAGCTGCCTTACTTGATGGTCTGGAGAAAGCCTACTTTGTCATTGATGTCATCTGGTATAGTACTGAGGATGTGTTTAAGAGCTCGGGACCGCTCGTTTAGCTCCTGGAACTCCAGCTCAGGTCTGTCAATCAAGAACTCTAAAAACACCAAAAGGACAAGAATAAATACAAATATCAAACTCCTCGGTAACAAGTACGCAGCAACGAGAGAGGCATTATGAACAGGGGCAAAAAAAAAAAAAAAAAAAACCTGAAGTGCAGATGCAAACAATTATACGTAATCTATAATATCCATGTCTCTAAAGTCTTTTAAATGGATAATGGTGAGTTTAAAGGAGGGCAGGACTAAGGCAGGACCTGGACTGTGTAATAAAAGAATGAAACCAAGTAGCATTCGGGACCAGAAAGAGGAGTTGATTAGTGGAGAAACAGCTCCCCCCAGTGGATAATTGGGTTAATCAGGGGATCAAAGAAACCCCGGTTAGTGATGATCCAGCCTGTTGAAATGCCCTTCAGCAACCGAGTCAGCTCTCCTTCTGGAGTCAGTACATTACTATTTATTTACTTTTATTTCATATAGGTAGTGAAATCTCCATTTCTTTTAAGAATGTTTAAGCTTCCTTGTCTTTCAACACACACCACTCACACACCCAGAATTCTACCTTGTACATCTTCTGCAGCCATTCGAAGCAGACACTCATTATAGTTGATTTCTAAGCGTCTCTTCTCCAGTATTTTCACAACGATGTCCTGGGTCAGCCCTGGGTTTTCTTTCTCTGCCTTAAGACACAGATAACAGGTGTCAAGATAGAAATCGCTTTCAGCTTGATAGTATGTGACAGTAAAATCAATATAGGGTTGCCAGTCCAAAGGGCATTAAAAAGATAAATATGTTTGGTCATAGCTTTTTACAACAAAGATGGGGGTTTATTCCATGAAATGTAAACAAACTAACAAAGGAAAAGTTTTTTTTTTTTTTTTTTACCTTTATAAAGGCTGTTTTCAAGGTCTGCGCTGCTGATAAGTCCACTCTTTTCAGCTGCAAGTTATAATACACAGACATAATCCAGTATGACAAACCATGAGACACAAACACACACAGCTAAGCTCTTATCGTGGCCTCTTTTCTGTTCTGAAATATAATTCTGCAGACAGCACATTCACACCAGGCATCCTGAAATATCAAAAGAAGGACACGGTGTTAGGGTATTGTAGAAAGCAGAGTACATCCAACATAGTTCGCCATCTAAACTTCAGGACTAAACAAGCCTGTGGTGTTTGTCTGTGATGCTTTGGTGGTATTACAGAGTTGGTTATCATCTAAAACCTGTAGTTCTGACCATCTGTTTATGTATCATGTATTCAGCTGTGTACTGGTAGTGTTTCTCAGTGGTACGATTCACATTGTGTGTCAAAGAAAGAACTAGAAAATGCTGCCAAATACTACGACAAGACACAAGTTTCATTTATGTTCCTGTACTCTGCAGACACATTGAAGCCCATCCCTTCAACCACACATCAAATAATTATTATAATTAAACCACTTAAGATATTCTGTAGAAATTCATTATAACAGCCCTTCATTATGTCATTTTGATCATCTGTTCCAGGAATATTAATTGCCTCAAGACTAATTTCATCAGATGTATTTTTTCAGATTGTTTTTTTAATGATCAAATACAGCTTTAAATTATTTTAAATTTGTTAAGCAAGCATTTTATGTTTCTTTTGCCATTTTCTTGGCTCAGATTTGCATAAAATAATACAGCCTTACAAGTCACATCGGACACTGTCGACCACAGTGTCCTCTTGGCCAAGTTAAAACATTTTAAAATGTCTATGGATGCCATTCAGTGGTTTACATCATATCTGGAGGAAAGACAACAATGTGTCAGGGTAAATGGGGAGAAGCCCCAACTTCTCACCCAACAGCATGGGAGCACCACAGGGGGTTCATACTTGGACCCCTGTTGTTCACCATGTACATTACTGACCTGCTGCTAAGTTGTCCAAGTGTTAGCTGCCAGATGTACACTGATGATACTGTCATCTATGCATCTGCCGACACAGCAAGCAAAGCTGCTGACCACCTAACCCAAGCACTTCAGAACGTCACTAACTGGCTTGAGTTGCCTCATTTAACCCTCAGTGTCAAGAGAACAGTTTTTATGTGCATTTCTATTCATAATAAGCCTGTGAATGATCTGTTTGAGGAAAATGAAATAATTACTGAGGGGAATGAGGTCAAATACTTGGGAATTATACTAGATAAGAACTTAAAATTTGATAAACAAGTACAGTATAACTGCAAGAAGGTTAAATAAAACCTAAATTGTTTTTGTTTTATGAGAAGAGACATCACATCATGGTCAAAAGCTTCCCAAGTCACTCTCAGCAATATATAAAAAGGCAATAAAAATTATGGGTAAGAAACCAATGAGATGGCACCACTGTGGCATCCTGAGAAAACACAACCTTCTTGCATTTGGAAACTTCACATTTTACTGTAATATCAAACTGGTTTTTAAATGTCTACACTGTTATGTTCCACCCGTTTTCTGCACTGGTAAAAAGATGTTGGAGCTCAAGCCAAGTAAATACACGAGCTTCCTACAATGGTGACTGTATTGTTCCCAGGTGCATCACATCATCTTATATAATTTTATAAAACTCTTAATGGTCTTAGCCCTATTTATTTATTTATCTGATTTGCTTTTAACATATGAGCCCTCTCAGACCCTCAGGTCCTCAGGTAGCAATCTTTAACTGTTCCTAGAGTCCATAAAAAAAAACTCATGGTGAGGCCTCATTCAGCTTTTATGGCCCCCAAGTGTGGAACAGTCTACCTGAAATCCACTGTAAATGTTCATATTTTTTAAAAGTAAACTTAAAACCTATCTTTTTAGTTTAGCTTCTAGTTAAACTCTTACTTTTTAACATGGTTTTACTATGTTGATTTTATTTTGTGGGGGGTTTGGTGTAAAGCACTTTGTGCTATATGTAGGAAAAGTGCTATACAAATAAAGTTTGATTGATTGATTATTTGGACAGTCTGTCTTTTCAGTAAGAGGGATTAACCTATGGAACTCTTTACCCACTCACTTGAAACTGGACACTGATGCAAATGCTTTCAACAGAGGGCTCAAAGCATGGTTAAAAGCAAAACAACAGTGTTCACATGTATAAACACAGATTGTTATTATTGTTGTTGTTGTGATCATGAATCTTGCCTGGTTTATTTCCCATTGTTGATCATATGTTCTGTGTTTTTAGAAAAGCTGTCTATAGACTGGTGTTGAAAACTAGTGTGTGCTATACACACCCAAGCAAAGCATCTGGTCTGTCCTTTGGGATACTCTCAATGTACTTGTGATGCCCATATCAAATAAATAAATAAAAATAAATAGAACAAAAAATATTGACATTTTTAGTACAGAGTGGTCCTATAATCATCTCCAAAGCTGCATGTTAAACAAATATACAAATGTTGGTTTTAGCACAGTGGAGAGGATCTCTTGTCTGAATTTTTTTTAAAAAGCTGAAATAGAATGTTTGCTTTTATTTTGGTTTGGTAAACATAGAAACAGATGCATACAAAAGATCAACTGCACTAAACCTATAGGTCTCCTAAGAATTGTGGAAACACAAGAGTCAAGCAAAGAGTCACATACATATAAATTACCTGCTTTTCTCAAACTTAGGGTCACAAAACTGTTTTCACTGGGTTGCCAGTTGTCACAATAAAATATACAACAATATTGTGACACAGGTCAGAATTTTCCAAATTAAACTAGAGGGAAAGTTTATAAATGTTGACCTCAAAGAAAGGAAGGTGGAGCAGACTGACAGAAAGACATGAAATGCAAGAATAAAATGAAGATGAAAACAATACAAAAGATAATAATAATAATAATACAAAAGACATAATGAGACAAGAACAATGTTACAATGTAAGATACAACAAGATGAAACTTAATTTGACTAATCCAGTTTGGATTTTTAAAAACTGTGAAAAGTGACCTAATTGTAAAATCAAAATAATTCCTCTGGAGACCTTTGCAGCTCAACAAAAATTCAACCTGCAATGCAAATCATTTATTTCTTGTAATATATTAGTTGTCAAAGTGGGTCATTTATGGCATAGTTTCTGTTAAAAAAAAATTAAAAAAAATCACCCATATCACCCTACCAAAGATGAAACCAATGCAAAAGACACAAGACAAAACAAGATTAAAGACAAAAACAGTATAAAGACGAAAAGGATGCAAAAACACACTGTTTAGACAGCAGAGCCTAAAAATGTTAACTTGATGGCATGTTCATGGTGTATTTTCATAAATGTCTATCCCAAGCAGACATTAAATAGATTTTTGCATCTTGAGCTGAAAAAAATTCAGGATCTTTAATTATAATATGTAGATATTTAATTCCTGTGTCACTTCTTAGTGTTTGTTCCTTGTAATTTCCACATTTCCTTCTTTGCATTATTACATCATAAACTAATGAACCTTTGCACCAAATGAGGAACTTTACAACCTTCTTCTACGTGACTTGGTATTGTAACAAAAGTGTCATCCACATTTCCTCCTGATGAAACAAACATTTCTCTATCTACCTAGTTTGTTTGTGTTGTATTTGTTCATACAACACTTCATTTTCTCCATTCCCTACCTGATTAAAGACAGGATACATAACAGAGTAGAGAGCCATAGAGGCAACTGAGGTCCTGTCTGATTCGTTCTTCATGTCCTCCATAAGTATCCTTGAGCAATCGATGGCCCTTTTGTGCGTGCTTGTCCACTGATGCCAGCTTCACTGCATTCAATCACTCATGGAGAATGACAGAATGGGAGCAGATGAGAACCTGCAGAAGACAACAGGGCAAATGAACAAGCAGGGATACACAGGAGGTGGTCAAGAGCAGACAGAAAAATAACAGAAATGAAAGATAAATAAAAACAAGTCAAGAATGGAAATACATTTGTACAATTCCCATAATGTGTCGGTTTTATCTGTAAAACTTCCTAGAAAACCTGCAAAGTAATGACACATCTAATAATGATGTATTTTACTGTTTCAATGTGTACAAAGGTGAAACAGAAAAGAATATGACAAATTTCTGAATAAGAACCACCCTTTAATGTTGCTGCAAAAAAAAAAAAAAAATCTGAACCAAAAACATTTCTAGACAAGCCAGTTCAATCAGTGTGCTAAATAAAGCACTATCTTTATTTACTATATAAATGTTATCAAAACCAAGAAGGGAATCCTGGTGGTTAAAAAAATTAGAAACAAATTAGATGACTTCATGTTTTAATAGCTGGTGGGTGTGGTGTCCCTCTGCCTCACACACACCCATTTATATCCCAAACCTCTGAGATGAGTTCCACCTCCACCTTTTGTGAACACTCTTCTTCCTACTCGTCATAAACAGGTCATTCCTCTGTGGACAGGGACATTCATCTACACACCATGTTTGTGTATGTGTTTGTTTTTACCTCCAGTGACCTTACAATGACTTCATGCAGCTTTCTTACACCTACTATTAGAAAGCCCTTTAGTTTATGAGAGACTTTGCACTTTGATACCTGCTCCTGCACAAACACAAAGGTGTGTCACTTCATAGTTGAAGTGCCAAAGTCTTTTCATGAAAGCAGAATGAGTCAATGTCTTCAAACTGGCATTCACTAATGGTAAACCTTTAGCCCTACACAGAATAAGAACCCAAAACCAAAATGATTACACAGATAACCTCCAGATAAGTGCTTCTATGAAACTGAGTTTACTTTGGTACCTGGCACTTTGCCATCTTTCCAGACCTAATAATAAAAGAGAAATTCAGACGTATTTCCCCCCAGGATGTACCTAATGATGACCTCAGATAAATGCAAAAAAAATCATACCCTTGCTCTGAGCCATCCTAAAACTTATGAATTTTTAATAAAATATTGGGGCCAAAAACAAAACAAAAATTGGGACATAAAAATCGACCTAGGTGTTAGTGCATTTGATCAGGAAAACATGGCTTGAAAAGGTCTTATATAGCACTATAAATAAAGACACTGTGTTAAATGTGATGATCCTAGTGGTTTTTCTAATCCAGACATGTAAGTTTTTCATGAATCTAAGTCTCATTCCAGGTTTTGTATGTAACCCATTGTGTCCACTTGCGTTACATGCAGAACCTGCCCAGTTAAACGCATATAAATCGTGAATGATTTTGCAACAGTGGTCATTTCTGTGAAACACTCTGCCTTGAATAGTTAGTTCAATTTCCAAAATGTACCTGAGAGATAAAAAGATATTCAAAAAAATAATGTGTAATTTTCGTGTCCTTTTGACCATGTTATGCAGATTTTTGTATTAAATATAATGTAAAATAATATAAAAATGTGTTTTATCTAAAAAATAGATTCTCTTTTATCTCAGCAAGTATTTGTTTTCAAAATCGACCTAAAAGTGCTTCCAAACTTGCTTCATAACATTAGTCTACATCTGGTTTGAATTCTTAGTCCCCATGTCCTGTTTTTAGGGACCAGTTTCATAGAGGCACCCAGATCAAAAGTACTTTCTTTGCCAGCCCATATTTCTATGTTATGCATTCGCTCACAGGCACGTCAGTGATTTGATGTTAATATTATTTCCATGCAGTTTTGCTAAAATTAAAACAGCTTGAAAAGAAAACAATGCAAACTAATTTCATACATTTCTTTTTTAGGGTTCAATCTTTTTTTTTTTCCAAATACACTGTGGGAAAATATTTTGGGAATGATGGTAAAAATGTGGTGTAAGCATAAAAACTATTTAAAGTTTAATTAAAATAACTGCAGTTGTTTTTTTTTTTTAAAGGCAAACTTCTAAATAAAGCAAAAGCAATCTATCAAGTTGGGTATTAATGTATATTATAAAAACTGAATAGTGTATTGTTGGACTATAATAACTAATTTTGGGGGAAACTTGTCAGTCAAAACACGTTCCTCATATGTCAAGATAAAAAACCTGGCACCAGTATCAATCCAAAATGTACTTTTTTAAGATTTAAATTAAGTTTTGAACTCCCTATCTATGCAAACTCTCATTGTAGCTGATACAAAGCAATGGCATAAGTCATACAAGTTGTTTTACACTTTAATACCAGTACCATGTTATTGTTTTGTGCTAGCAAATTGTTATGACCTGCTGATAGAAAATGTTAACAAAACATTAAGTCACACCTGCAGCCACAGGTCAAAATATCATATGATTGAATATACTGTAGTCAAATGCAGTTATTTCTAATTAACCCATAAAGACCCAAACAGCCACTGGGAACCAAAACCATCTACTGATCTAAAATGTTTCATAACTTCTGAGTCACTAATCCTATCAATACGTGTAAATAATTGGTGTAAAATGCAGTTTGTCATGTTTTCATGGTCATCAGATATGACCCATTTGGACGTTCAGAGGCTCCGTAGTGAACGAGGAAACACTGTCATCTTTTACAACATTGATTCACCAGTAAAACCCATGGAGTTTGATTAATGACAGTGGATGGAGACACTTGTCACTTTCAGTTATTGATATCTTTGCTGAAAAAGTCACCTTTTCATCAGTTTTCTCAGTTTCTGATATAATGACCCTCAACTTTAATCTGAGCTTTTATGAAAATCTAAATGATCAGCAAATTAAATATAAGAAAATACATGATTTTGACAAAAAAAAAAAGCAAAATACAGAGGATAATACTAAAATTAATGGTGATAAATCACATAAGAAAGGTTAAATATGGAGAAACATTAATTTGGGAAGTTCCACAAAAGTAGCTCTGGGTGTTCATGGGTTAAAGGGTGTTAAACCACATACTGGCCGAAAAATAAACAGTAATTGGACTGGCTTAAGAGTGTTCATTGAAAGAACAGAAACTTAGGCATTCACTTTGTTAAAAAAAAAAAAAAAAAAAAAAAAGTTAAAAATAAGTGTCATTTAGCATCTCGAAATATTATAAAACTTCATGGTGGAGCTAGCAAGGCAGACATTTATTATTCTTATTATTATTATTATTAAGTTCTGATTATTTCTTCTCTACCCTCAGCATTAGCTAAATATTAGTATCATTTTTCTAACTGACAGTGTTAAGTGACGTTAACTCCACCTGACATCCCATGAACTTATCCACAAAAACCAGGGAACCATAACGTTTACATGGATGTTTAGCTCTTTATGTACTTACCAATAGTAAAACAGCTGTCACTGAGAAGACACTACGTGCGACGAAACGGAGGTAAAACCTTTCAGAGGTGTTTGTGAACAGTGTTTTATCTGCCTATTGTTCCGGGAGATTAGCAACTCAAAGCAGGTGTCAACTCCGACCTTTGCTAACTAATGCTACACCGCTAGCTAGTCCGACAACAAAACGGCGCTGGAGAATGAAGATGCATCGACAGCTGACAGAAGTGTGAAAAGTTCGAAAAGAGAGAGACACAGTCCTTGTTGTGGATTGTATTCAGGAAGTTTTCGGTCAGATACTACTGGTGTAACGCTAGCCGAGAGCCGGAGTGGGCGGCGTTCAGAGCTGACTGCTAGTGTCACCGGAGAAGCTTTTTGTAGTTTTTTCGGTAAGTCCTCTCAATGCTTTGTCAATGTATTCACCGTAAGAATAGACTCCAAGTCCCAGATATGTACAGGTGACGCGTTTATTAACTATTTGAGGCACATTTTCCACTTGGTGCGTGCAACATGAAATGAAATGAGTGTTATCCGTTATATTTGCAAAGAAGATAAAAATGGCTGTACTGTAAATAACAATATCGTGATGCAGTTACAGCAGCAGTCATAAATTTGTTTCTGAATACAGCATCCTACATAAAGGGATGTATTGTCCTGGTTTTAAATTAAACACATACGCATATGAAAATATGCCTGTGTAGATGTGAATATACTTGAGCCCACATACTTGATTATACATTTTAATACAACCTCAGTGAGGAAAAAGTTGGAACTAAATGAAAAAGTGAGATAAATGTTTTTGTTTTGTTTTTTCAAAAAAGTAGTAATGTGAAATTTGACATGACTTGTGTGGATGGCAGTTTGACTGTATGACTTTGTCTGCAGCTTCACTTCAATTCATACATTCCTGACCTTCAAATCTGCAATACACTGAAGAAAAAGTTGGGACAGGACATTTCAGGCTACTTTACAAAGTAATAAATTTATGTAATTAAATGCAAATGTAATTTGAAACAGATGATGTCAACAGGTGATTGTAGGTATGATTTGGTATAAAATTAATCCAGGAATAGTCTAAAGAAAGGAAAGATCAGGACACATCACCATTTTATTGACGAATATGAGAGAAAATTATTGAAATGTTTAAAAACAATGTTCATCAAGGGAAGATAGTTAGGGATTTGGATATTTAACCCTCTATGGTGCAATACAGTCTTTAAAAATCAAGGAATCTGAGTGTATGTCACTGCATAAAGGACAAAACATACTGTATGCCATGTCCTTTTACACAACACTGTGATCTCTGATCTCTTAGATGACACCATATCAAACACCATCATTCATCTGTTAATTATAGAACCACATGGTTTCAAGACCTTAGTAAACAAACAATATTTACAGCCACAAACTTTACTGAGCCAGAAAGAAGCCTTATGTTAACTGTGAGCAGAGGCATTGTTGACTTTTCTGTGGCCCAGGACCATCAGGAGATGAACCATCACTCTGTGGATACATGAACTGAGGTCAGACTAATCAATATGCCAGGAGAATGTCAGAAGTATGTTGGGAAAAATGGACATTGTCTTCTTCAAGACAAAAAGACAAAAATAACCATCCAGACTGTTACCAGCAACAGGTCGTGAAGCCATGGTCTGTTACGTCTGGGGTTGTGTCTGTGTCCTTGGTAAAGGTCACTGAGAATATGAAGCAATACATACACTTCAAGATGACAACTTCTCCAGGGACGTCCATGCATATTTTAACAAGACAATGCTAAATCAAATTCTGTACACAATACAAAGACATGGTTGAGGAAGAAGAGGGTACAGGTTTTGCTCAAGCCAGTATGCAGTCCCCATCAGAGAATACTCAGCACATTGGAAATGCAAAATTCTACAAAAAGGACAAGAAAGAATAGGGCAAAATTACACCTGAAACACCTAATCTTTGATACTCTCCGTCTCTAAACATGTTTAAGTATTGTGGAAAAAAAAAAAAAAAACAGCATTAATAAGCAATAAATGGTCCCAAATTATTTGCAGTCTATTGCAAGAAAGAATGAGGTGTAATATCAAATACTGTTTGCTGTATTATTTTCAATGGTCAGTGATAGTTACTAATCATTGTTTTTGTCAATTTTAACTATATTTTCACAAACTTTTTGTTTGGGGTTGTATCATGTCATATATTATGTTTATTAAATATTTTTTATCAGCCACATTTGCTTACCTCACTCACCTTTTTTGTATGTAAATTAAATACTACATTATATTTTGTCAGTTGACTCTCAATCTCCACTGGAAAATATATTCACTGGATTTATACAAATATCATCATAGGCTAAGGAATTTTCAAATGGAATAGGCCTACCTCAAGATAATTCCTTAGACTTTTAATATTAGAATTATTAATTATCAGTTAACCCTCAAAGACCTAAACAGCTGTAGGTGACCAAAAGCATCTACTGATATAAATGTTAAATAACCTCTGAACCACTATTCCTATCAACAGCCTAAATCTAAATGATTCAAATAATAATGTAAAATGTAACTTCTCAGCTTTTCACCAGGATCAGATATGACTCATTTGGATGATCAGAGGCTCTGTAGTGGACATGGAAACACCATCATCTTCTGCAACTTTGATTCACCAATAAAACACATGCAGTTTGACATGACAGTGGTTGTAGATGCTTGTTTTTATGGGGAAAAAAATTGCTTTTTCTTCAGTTTTCTCTGTTCTTATAGGCCTATAGTAACCTTTTAATTTACTCCCCAGCCAGCATGTCCATGTGGGCCCCAGAAGGGTTACATCTGGGCTGCATATAAGGGTCCCAAGAGGGTTTGTCTGCAGTTTCCATGGTGGCCCCACATGTGTTTACCCATATCAGAATCAGGATCTCTTTATTGTCATTGTACCAAGTACAATGAAATTGAGGTTGAGGTGTAAAACAATAAATATCAGTAAAATGCATAGTTATTTACATTAAAAAATAATAAGTATTGCAAACTAAGATATTTGATAAACATAGAATTTAAGTGCAGATGACATGAAAGATACATTTATCGTGGGATAAATAGTGTGAAAAATAAATAATATTAGATATTCAGACCTCTGATTCTGATATGGGCAAACATGTGGGGTCACCATGGAAACTGCGGACAAACCCACTTAGGACCCTTATATGCAGCCCAAATGTAACCCTTCTGGGGCCCACATGGACATGCTGGCTGGGTCTGAGCTTTTATGAACAGCTACATGATCAGTAAATTAAATATGATATGATTTAAAATAGTAAAACTAGTCACACTTGCAGTTACTCGCAAATCAAACAGTCGGTCATCGTATAGTCGGTCAATAAAGTCCCAAGTTGATTGTGAAAGAATGACATAAAACAAAGACGGAAACGTGAAGCAGGTATTTTTTGACGTCCGTAGATACTCTTTGGTCGGCGTTCATTGGACCAATCGACGCGGAGGGGGCGGGGTCTGCGGCAAATGAACAAGCAGTGAGCTGCGGCGCTGGAGGAGAACAGCAGAGAGAGAGACCGCACACATCCATCCATCCATCCCCACCTAACACCGTGTATCGGTAAGAGACGTTTTTATCCATAACCTTCCACTGTTTCAGCTACAAAACCCGAGCTCATCTGTTATAATAACCATCTAGAAACTGAAAAAAGCACCCGATCAGCTTTTACTAAATACTTCATATAATAGGCTTAATTACTGAGTTTTTTTTATTGAATTGTCTGTTATGAAGGTGTAGGAATGTGTAGGTACAATAGGCAGTTTTAAGGAAGCGGATGAAGAGATTATAATGTTATAATCAACATGTGTAGGATTGTTCAAGGGGGGCGGGTGGAGAGGCACATTGGAGCCAAACATATTTCTTCAACCCTATTAAAGCTGCTACCACTGTGTCCACCACCCAAAGCTATTTAATTTTGTCGGTCTCCCACGACTGGATTGGTTGTTGTCGTTGTTTTTCCACTGAAAACAAGCTTAGCCATTGCAGTGTGGTTCTTGTCCTTGAGATACAGGCAGGCAAAGGCGCAGTGAGTGGATGCGTGTGAATTAACGAGGAAGATTGTAGTAGTCTGGTCCTACCCTATCCACACCCCATACATGCCCCC
>JAPQRP010000006.1:16046628-16060283 GCA_037367295.1 Apogon hyalosoma | reverse complement strand
TCCAACCCCCCCACCCCACCCTTTTGATTTATCAACAAATATCTAAATCTGTCATCTGTTTAGGTCTGTTAACGAGTGTTGTATTGTCTCGTATCTGTAAAAGTTAAGTTATTTGAGTGTCACTTTGGTCGTTCTCCATTCGTCACGTCACTTGTTTGCAAATAATAAAAAAAAGAAGGACGTGGATGGAAACACACCAGAGACATCCTAGCAAAGTCTCAAACAAATTAGAGTGACCTCAGCTCCCTTTGCTGCATTGAGCTAACTATGTATTCATCAGTTCCATTTAAATGTGCCTGCTCTCTCACAAGTTTATTAAAAAGTGACAGGTAAAAATAAATAAATTAATTACTTTTTTTTTTTTTAAAGAATAGCCACAACTGTGGTAAATGAGTTCTTGTACATGTTATGTACTTTTCTGTATTGTGTCTGTACCAGTGTGACCAAAAAAGCTGATAAATAAGCCATGTTTAAAAAGACATAAATAGAATAAATCGATTGAGGAGATATAGTAAAACAAATCATCCACACTTAAGAGTCTCATAACATTTAAACTGAAGCACTTATTTGTATTATTTGTTGGAATCTAATGCGTTTTTCATGTTTTCTGGACGTGGGCCAGTGGTCAGTCCGAGAGGAGTGGGGTTATTCCGATGTCTAGAGTAACAAAGGAGAGTGTAGAGTTACACAGACAATGTAAGGGTGAACAGGAAGCACGATGGGGGGTTGAAAAGGTCACAAAGGAAGCCTACGTTTCTGAGACATTCACGGCAACACCCCACTAAACAACCGAAGACACTGAACAGCAAAGTTCACAATTCCATAACTTTTGCATGTTCATGTTATGAAACCTTTAACATTTACCAAAGGCAGAAATGAAATGCAGCAGGTAGAGTAGATTTAGTTGCTCTACCTGCAAATAGATCTCAATAGGATCATGTACAGTGTTGTGTGATACATGTGGCACAGCCTCAGATGAACCTTATCAGTGTCTTTGGTATGAACGGGTAAAGACGCTGGTTATTTATTGATAATAGGCACTAATGCATGACCCGAAGAAGGAGGAGAAGGAGAACAAGAATGAGAATGAGAAGGAGAACAAGAACAAGAGGGAGAAAGGCAAGAAGAAAAAGAAGGAGAACAAGAAGAAGGAGAAAGAGAAGGAGAAGAAGAAAAAGAAGAGCAAGAAGAAGAAAAGGAAAAAGGAGAGGAAGAAGAACAAGAAGGAAAACAAGAAGAAAAAGAAGAAGATGAAGGAGAACAAGAACAAAACCAAGAACGAGATGAAGAAGGAGAAGAAGAAGAAGAGGAAGAAGAAGAAGAAGAAGAAGAAGAAGAGGAGTCCTGATTTTATGCTTCAAAATGCTGAAATATTTGTTGCTAGTCTTCACAGTAACCACCTTGTTCATTCTTCTGTTTTTTTTCTTCTGTCAGCTTCCATCCAGTCGGTTTCGTTTTGTGCCGTGGCATCGTCTGGAGCAGTGTGAGGTCACAGGTGATCAGCTGACCTGCCCCAGGGTCAGAGAAGGTCTGGGACCAGCGTCAAAGACATATTCCAAGTTCTCTTAAACCATTGTAGAAGCTTAGATTCAGTTGAAAGTGTTTTTTCACTGTTTTTAATCAGGCCGTGGCTGTTTGTCTGAAAATGTAACTTTAATACTGATAATGATGTGTTAATCTGTCATTGTTGATAATATACATGGAGGATATTTAGTTATTTAACAAGCAGTGACTTTTGTTTTGCTTTTACTGTGCCAGTAAATCCAAAATCAGTTTTCTTTTGTTGGATGATCATGATTTGAGCTCTGTAGTCGATGTTTCACACTCTTTTTGTCATTAAAAAGGACCATCTGATGAGGAGCTATTTCACACAGAGGAGGATGAAGTCTGTCTGGAGAGAGGGAGGAGGAGGAGGAGAGAGGACGAAGGGCAGAACTGGGAGGAGAGACTCCAAGAGAACTGGGAAAACTGTCAGGTAAGTCAGCAGACCCTGTGTTTGACATGTTTAGATCCAGAGAAAGAAAAGAAACAGGAGACAGACGGAGAGAGACTGACTGTCGTACTGTTCGTCTGCTCTCAGGAGTTAAATCTGTCCTACCAGGATTTGGGCGACCCCTTCCAGAAAGAGAACTTCCTCAGGATCCTCCGCCGGTTGATCCGTGTGGAGAAGTTACAGCTAGTTGACAACTCCCTAACCAACCTGAGTACTGTACGTCTGCCAAGGTATGGACTACACTACCCAGACTGCACCACGGGCCAGCTTCCTCAAATAGTCCATTACCTCACTGTTCCAAAAATCTCCAGATGACAGATGCACCTGATGTTCTATGCACTTCAAATAGTAGTTCTGATGTATTTACTCCCCTGTCAATAAATGTAGCAATGTCACACTATCAGCCCAGGTTTTATGCTTTATGCTAAAACTAGTTGTGGAAAAATGATTTTGTTAGCTAAAATAAAAGAAGTAAAATCTAAACTACTACTAAACTAAAATGAAAAAGAATTGCAGGCAAAATCTTCAGCTTTATTTTCTTATACTCCAGTGTTAAAGGTTCATGGTGCACAAGAATAAAAGTGATTTGCACAAAAAACAAGGATTTTGTTAGTTGCTAGTATTTGATGTCAACCAATTTTTTTTATTGTTCTTTTTCGGCTGTCATAAATCAGGATTTCCACATATAATATCTGAAAAAGTAACACTAAAGCTAAACCAAAGACACTTGTTTTAAAAATAAAAAATAAATATTTTTCCCCCCACATGTAACTAAAACTAAAGGGAAATTAAAAAAAAAAAAAACAAACAAGTGGTGCCAGCACAACAAACCCCGCCCCTCACATGTATTTGTAGCTTATTTTGGCATCGATCCAGCTGATGTCATCATGTCTATGCATGTGCTGATGTCAGCATATCAATTGTCTCTATATATGTGCCAAGTTTGGAGTAAAGTGAAACAAAAGTGACATTTTTATAGCATGTGAAATTTTGCCCATTATTAGTAAATGGGAAAAAACATTTTAAAATTAATTAAAAAAAAAAAAATACTTTGACCTATTTTTCCCAAAATGTAATGACATCTATTCTGGGTCACTGGTAATCTATAAACCCAGTTTGGTATGAATTCAACCAAAAGTTTTGTTGCTAAAGTGTTAACAAACAAACAAACAAACAAACTGAACCAAAAACAACATCCCTTGCCTCCCCTTGGGGGGCGGGGTAAAAAATGGAAAGACGCAAATAAATGTCACCATACGACAGGTATACAGTCAGTGAAGAGATGAACCGTGACACTACCTGTCAGTTACTGAACTGTTATTTTGAATCCAGTAGTTTGTGATTTAGCCGTCACCATGTTGACTCCATGGAGCCAGAAGTGACCATATTTGGACAAAAGGGGTGGAACTATGGGAGCCCTAGGGGTCATAGATAATATAATGCTAACTGCTAGTGTAATCACTTAATCAAGCATTGTGTAATTAAGTAATTTTACAGTATAGAGTAAAGTAATAGAGTAAGTAATCTATCACAACTATGGTTGAGATGTTTGGCAGGAAAAAGTGTTTTATTAAATAAATCAAACTCTGACCGCTTTTATTTGACTTGAGATATAATAAACAGAGGGAATTTTAATAGATGGACCAGATCACTCATTAGAGGGTATCGTTCTACGTAAGTATATGGGAGCCACTGTTTTGCCCCCGGTGGTCAACAACGGTATTACAACTTTAAGATATTTCTGCATTGGCATCATTTTGGAGGCAAGGACCCTGTGCATTGATTCCAGCCCTAACGTACAACCCCGCCCCCAAAAGGGGAGGCAAGGGGTATTGTTTTCAGTTTGGTTTGGTTTGGTTTGTTTGTTTGTTAGCACTTTAGCAGCAAAACTATTGGTTGAATTCATACCAAACTGGGTTTATAGATTGCCAGCAACCCATAATAGATGTCATTACATTTTGGGGAAAGTAGGTCAAAGTCAATTTTTTAAATACATTTTTTAAATCTTTTTTTTCATTTACTTACAATGGGCAAAATTTCAAATGACTATAAAAACATCAATTTTGTTTCAATTTACTCCAAACTTGGCACACATATAGAGGCAATTGATATGCTGACATCAGCACATGCATAGACATGATGACCTCAGCTGGATCGATGCCAAAATAAGATACAATATGTGCGAGGGGTGGGGTTTGTTGTGCTGGCACCACTTGTTTTTTGTTTTTTTTTCTTTTTTGTTTTTGTTTTAAATTTCAATTTAGTTTTAGCACCACTTGTTTAATTAAGGTGGTAAAATCCCTTTGACCAACATGCTAGCATCCTTTTGAACTTCACATTGTTTTTAATGTTTAATTTGCATTCATGGAAATAAAAGAGTGCTGTTCCTTGCTGATCCTGCAGTTGTCCAGATTTTTAGAGATTTAAAAAAAAAAAAAAAAGTCTTGGCTTGGCTTTTTTGCTCTCAAACTGAACCCATCACCAACACTCAAACATTCTTTTATATGCACTGTATGTCTCTTTCAGTCACTGTAACTGTCCAGATTGGTAAGCCTTTATATTTTCTTTTTATGGAGCAGGTGCAAAATCCTAAACCTGCACCATAACCACCTGGTGTGTTTGCGTCAGCTGCCAAAGCTCCCAGTCGTGGAGCACCTTTGTCTCTCTGAGAATGCCATTGGTTCCCTGTTGGGACTGGGAACTCTGGGAAACAGCCCACTGCGCTCCCTAAACCTGACCCGCAATCCAGTGACCTTCACACAGGATTATCGTGCACGGTGAGGAGACAAGGACAGGAAAGGGATAAAAATACCAACAGGCAGACGCTGCAAGGTGGAGTTATCCTTCATCTTCTTCTCTGATTCCTTATTTCTGTGTTATGTCTCGGTCTCTGCAGTGTTTTCTCCTGTTTGCCAAAACTCGAAGTCCTGGATGGAATCCCAAAACTGCCACAAGACTCAGTGCCCAGACTACAGCTCCCAGAAACCACCACCATGTGCAATATTTTGTGATAATTTTTCCACAGATGGATGTGAATGCAGTAACTTTCCTGAACCTGCAGCATTTACCAAAGCAAAAGCATGGGTTCGGGAATGTCGTCTATACCCTGAAATTGCACTGAAGACCTTTTCAGATTTAATGAGACCGACCGTCTTAACAGTTTAGTCTGTGCTGAGAATATAATTTCAGATATTATGGTGGAAATATACTTGAAGGCCATGTAGAACACTTTTCACATAAAACAATTATTAATACCAATATATTTTTATACGGAAATTTAATAAATAAATAAAAATCCACATTCTTTGAGTTTGTTTGTATTTTATACAGATTTTTACTGTATCATTACTGCAGTTATGCTGAATTTGGACTGGGATGGAGGGAAACAGAGAAAGAAAACTAATCAGATTGGTACATGACTCATCTCCACAAGTCGACATCTCTCAGGGCTTTGCTGAGCCAACGCTTTCACACTGCTCTGTCTGCAACAAACAGGCAGAGATTTCATTGTTTTGTAAAAGTATTTCAAGAAATACAATCACTGAGGCAATAGTTTTGTTTTGGTTTTTTTTTTTGTTTTTTTGTAACTCACTTTTTATTGTTTTTTGTTTCTTTTCACTCATTAAACATTTTACAGATATACCAGGCTGAAATTCTAATAAAATATATAAATAAAAACATGAACATCAAATTTTAAAAAAAAAAACAAACAAACAAACAACCCCCCCCCCCAAAAAAAAAAAAAACAAAAACACACACACACATACACACAAATACAAAAACAATAGACTACTGTCAGTTTTGTTATACAGGATATGTGGTTACAGTCTAAATCTTTCCAGGTGAGCTAAGGCCTAGGCCAGGACAATAAAACATTTACCTTAATATACTGTGGTATCAGAACACCAGTCCCTTAAGTTATTGTAGGAATACCCAAGACTGCAGTCGGAGCCGCTCAGTTATCTATTCAATACTTTTTTAAAGCTAAATTTGATACTATTCATCCTGTAGAAGTGGAAGCATCCTTATAATCAACCATAACATGCTTCTTTAATATGTTTCCATGTTGTGAAGCACTAGCTGGGACAGTTTGTTGCACATCTGTAATATATGAGAAGAGAAACAGGATGTCCGCTTTCAGGGCTTATCAAACATTTAGCGTCCAGACTCCCTTGGATAATGGCCTCTTGTGTCCTCTGACTGACTGGGTAATGACCCATGAGTCACATGCAGCAGGTCACACAAATACGCAAACACGCACACACACACAGATGCACAAAGAGTAATCCTCCACTGCACTGTTACTGGTGGGTTATGGATTAAATCCCATCGAAAGTGTGTCTGCTCTTACTACGGTGAAGTCTCTCTTAAAAATAATATAAAGCTTTCATACATACATGTTGCGTCACAGACTCACACACATATGGTAACGGTGCGGAAGTGACACACTCTGCCCCCTACTATGATTTATTTATACAAGCGTATTCTCCTTTAATAATGGTTTCATTTCCAGCCCGCACCTGAAACATAAACACACTTTGTTATCTGATATAGCAGAAGCCAAGTATGAATACTGACACACCCACATGCACCGGAGCAAGCACCCATGCATGCATACTGTATGTATCTAATGTACACATACACAACTTTACACATGCTGGGGCACATGGTGTAGACACACACACACACAAACACACAAACACACCGTATATGCCTTCACCTCCACTCATGGTAGTGCAGAGAAAGGCAGTTTAAGCAGCCAATATCTCTCTAACAAGCATACAGCCAGGCACAAACTACCAGTTACATGCCTCATTGGGATTCATTAAAGTGTGGAGGATTGTTTGTGCAATTGTGTGTTATGGCTGTGTGGAGATAGAGACATAGCTAAGGCTCCAGCTGATGAATGAGACATCATTACTGCTGCAGATAAACAGTATAATGAGCACATTGGATCTTCGTATACTGCAAACAGGATCCAGGTCATGAACACGAGGCGGTGTCTTTGACGAACAGTTTTATGATGGTATCAGTTATTTCTGCGGCACGTTTTAACGTTGCAGTCTCTTCTGGTGTGGCAGTAAAAAAAAAAAAAAAAGAGCTAAAGGAATTTGAGTTGATTTTCTAAACGTTGTGGCTGAAAAATAACGATTCGTAGCTTAGAGCTGCAGCTTTCAAGTAAATCTTGCAATGGTGCTAAATGGAAGGTTTGGGAATTTGCGGTAGCCGTGCGAACACGCATCATAAGATAGACTCCGGCTCTAGGCAGTTGACACTTTAAAATTATTCATGCCTGGTAATTCACCCATGAAATGATGACTGAGAGAGCGCCAGAATGTGAGGAGTGTGGAGGAGTTATCATTGCCACCATGGCTTGTCAGTGTAAAAATACGTGTGTGTGTGTGTGTGTGTGTGTGTGTGTGTGTGCGTGTGTGTGTGTGTGTGTGTGTCCCCGTGGCTCACTATTAGCACAGTAATGAGACACCTGTTACTCTCATACTCCTCCAGCATCCTGCGGTCCCTCTGGGGAGATCAACAATCTCACAACAGCATGATGACAGCAAGACAGGGAGGAGACAGAAATAGAGAGGAGAGAGACGGCGGGAGGAAGAAAAGGGAGGGATGACAAAGCACGGGATGATGACAGGAAAGAGGTGGCGGAAGAATAAAGAATGAGAGGAGGAGGGATGATGGGACTGAAAGTGTTCTGGGGACAAATGTTGTTCATTAGAGGTAATTGCTTTTCTTGGTCAACCCCCTCTTGTTTGATATTCATTTCATCCGGATTTGTCAGTTCATTTCCCATGTGAGCCAGTTCACACGCACGCACACGCACACGCACACACACACACACACACGCACACGCACACACACACACACGCACACACGCACGCACGCACACACACACACACACACACACACACACACATATAGTCTTCACCTTCACATCTCCATCCTGGACCCAAGAGGACAGATAAGGAACAGGAGTTGGCAGGATTTACTCTTGGGAACGCAACTTGTCGTGCAGACCATGATATGTAAACTCACCCATGAATATTTATGGTTTTCTCCTTCTGCTTGATACATATTTATGATCCACTTGTTTTCATTTGGAAACAGACTTGACAGAAGAATTGCGATGCAGCTTACGTTGAGGTACGGGCCAGCTGCCAGTTCACCATACATCCGTCTATATGTTTTATCAGTCGTGTCAGGCAACATGACAGTCTCAGCGGTGAAGCATCCCAACGCCGGCCTCTGCGGGATCATCAGGTGCTCTCAGGCAGGCGCTGCGTTCAGCATCTGCATCAGATCAGTCAGAGACGCAGCACATTTCTGTGATTCATTGAGCCTCCTTTACACTCTGATGAATATTTATGGGAAAACTATGGAGTTCAAATCGTCTACTGGTTTGTCATTGTCGTTATACTTTTCACTGCAAACTTCTGAGTTAGTTAGACTTTTGATTGGCCTGAGGGAGAAACTGAGGAGTGATTTAACCCATAAGGACCAAAACCATCTACTGATGGGTTCGATCAAGTGGTAACATGAGGACACATTCCATGTTCAACAGTCTCTATTATGTAAATAGAGTAGCTCAGATGCATGTCTTATACATATTTGAGTGGGGACTTATGCACACTTTAACATTACAGTATTTCATAAAAGTGAGTTCAACCCTCACATTTCTGCAAATACCATCTGAACCAAAGATGATGCACAAGAAAGTCAAACAGTTCACTGAAGACAAGCAGACTAAGGACATGGATTACTGGAACCATGTCCTGTGGTCTGATGAGACCAAAATAAGTGTATTTGGTTCAGATGGTGTCAAGTGTGCGTGGCTTCAACCAGGTAGGAGTAGAAAGACAAGTGTGTCCTACAGTCCAGCATGGTGGTGGGGGGGGTCATGGTCTGGGGCTGCATGAGTGCTGCCGGCTCTGGGGAGCTACAGTTCACTGAGGGAACCATGAACTCCAGCACGTACTGTGACAGACTGAAGCAGAGCATGAGCCCCTCCCTTCGTAAACTGGGCCACAGAGCAGTATTCCAACAGGATACCGACCCCAAACGCACCTCCAAGACCACCACTGCCCTGGTAAAGAAGCTGAGGGTGAAGGTGATGGAGTGGCCAAGCATGTCTGCAGACCTGAACCCTCTGGAGCATCTGTGGGGCCTCCTCAAACGGAAGGTGGAGGTGCACAAGTTCTCCAACATCCACCAGCTCCATGATGTCACCATGGAGGAGGATCCAGTGGAACCTGTGAAGCTCTGGTGGACTCCAGGCCCAAGAGGGTTAAGGCAGTGCTGGAAAATGATGGTGGACACGCAAAATAGTGACACTTTGGGCCCAGTTTGGACATTTTCCCTTAGAGGTGGACTCACTTTTGTTGCCAGTGGTTTTAGACATTAACTGCTGTGTGTTGAGTTATTTTGAGGGGACAGTGAATTTACACTTATACAAGCTGTACACTGACTACTGTACAGTGGATCAAAGCATCATTTCTTCAGTGTTGTCCCATGAAAAGATAGAATTAAATATTTGCAGAAATGTGAGGGGTGTGTTCACTTATGTGAGATACTGTATGTATAGCAACATTTGGGGAGATGCCATTTTAAGGTGAAAAATGTCAAATTACTGCTCAGTAACACATGGACTTGAAACAGACATCAATTTTTTAAGCTTTACGCAGACATTCAAAACGTGGTTCTTGACAGAAATTGATATCAAGTAGGACAAAACCCTTTAGATATTATATTCAACTGTGCTGAAAATATTTTTTTGGATTTAAAATATTGAAAAGTCTCTGTTTTAGTGACATGAGAATGTGGTAACATGTGGACAGGTTGCCATAGTAACACATGGATGACTCTTTACCATTGTATGCATGACCCAAAATGTATCAAAAGATCATTACTTTCTGGAAGTTTCACTCAAATATCTGAATTATAAGTAACTTGAACATTAAAAATGGGTAACATGTGGACAGGGCCTTTTAAGCAACTCACAAATGTTCAAACTCATAAATATCAATAATATTCACAAAATAATGAAAATCTAATACTTGAAACTTAATAATCATCTGTACAGAGGTGGGCAATTCCAGCTCCACAGAGTAAAAGTCCTGCCATGTATTGGTTCTACCTGTTCACTTAACACAGGTGATTCCACAAATGATCCATTTACCTGGATGAGGAGTTGTGCTCCTCCAAATGGGCTGCTTCAGTGAATGGTTGGAACAAATACGTGGCAGGACTTTTACTCTATGGAGCTGGAATTACCCACCTCTGCATCTGTATAATCAACAGATTGAAAACATTTTCAAATTTTTTAGATATAGTGTTTTTGCGTCAAATTCACGCTATATTTTTATGTCGGAGGCATGGCTATGGTGTAAAAAGTACAGTTTTAAAAAGGATAACAGTTCCATAAAATACAGATCTTTAGCTAAAAAATGAGCCCACTTGATGATGTGTGCAAATTTACTTTTTCATGTTGTTCACTCTCGCTTGATTGGACCCTGATCTAAACTGTTTAATACCTGCTGGTCCACTAATCCTATCAATGCATGTAAATAATCAGTGTAAAATGCAGTTTTTCATCTTTTCATGGTCATCAGATATGACCCATTTGGACGTTCAGAGGCTCTGTAGTTACCATGGAAACACCGTCACCTTCGACAACATTGATTCACCCATGGAGTTGGATCAATGACAGTGGATGGAGATGTTTTTATGCTACAACCATTGAATTCACTGAGTTTTCATGAACATCTACATGATCAGTGAATTAAATATAAGGAAAATTCATGATCTATGCTGAAAAATGCAAAATACAGAGGATAATATTAGAATAAATGGTGATAAATCAAACAAGAAAGGATATATAGAGAAAAATTTACTGGGAGCTGCCACAAAAGTAGCACTAGGTCCAGGTCTATTCAGGACTACTAGACATTAATAGAATGCCAAGAAAACAGCCTTTACAGATATACAAACACTGCATAATTTGGCATCTTAAGCTTTTCTGTAAACATATCCAGGTTTGTTGCTCTGCAGAAAGTATGATTTTTACATTTCACGTCTGAAAGAAAAATAAGGAAAACTGTCGGGCCTATTTTTGAAAGTGGATTAAACTACATTGTGGTCTTTGATCAGGTATGCAAGCGGCTTCACAAAACTTCAATGTTTTAAGTGTCTTGGTTTTCTCATTGTTTTCAAGTTTCACCCTTTGTCCAGTGTCACTCATGGAGGTATGCAGAGATATTTGTCAAAGACGTGGTCGTCATTCTTACTCCATAGTGCGTCCAGAGATGTATTTATCACTTCAGATCAACACACAAGACCATCAAACATCCTTCCTCAGCTTTATTACACACAATACCAGTAACAAACATGGTTCAATTGAAATCCCACTTCTTTTGTATCAAATATAACTGTTGGAAAAATGTACATATTTTCAGTATTTCTTTTACTATACATTGTACAGTAGACTACAGAGGTTGGCAGAAAATTGCATTAGGTTTTGTGAATTTAATTCACACAAGCAGTCGACTCGTGACTGGCCTCCATTTAAGGCTACACTTATAGTACTTGGCAATATGCAAGAGGTTCGGCACTAACAGACTTACTCTGTTCTATTGAAATGAACTGAAAGGACTACGACCAAGAGGAGGTTTCTGAAAATAGAATGAAATGTCAGGCAGATACTCACACATGAAGGCTTTGCCACACATCTTCTGATTGGCATTTCCAGAAATATCCAGTGAAAATGGTGCATACTTTAAAAAGTTAAAAAACTAAAAAGTCATGATGACACAAACTACTTCAAGTCATGAGAAAGATTAGTGTTGCACCTTTCCGATTGTCAGAGTTGTAACAATCAACAATAAATAAGATAAAAAACTTGATTGATTGGAATGCATGATGAAAGTTAAAGTCGAGCACTACATAGAAAACAAAAGTCAGACTGAAACATTAGGACAATGTGAGGCTAACATAATTTATCTTTGCTTGTTTTTTTTTTTTAACAAATACTCAAAGACAACACAAAATAGAAATACATTCGCTGCCTGTCTGCGTTTTGGAAAACTGAACCAGACAAGCTATCAGGCAGACGTGCGTGGAGACAGAAAAGCAAATTAATTAAACACATTACAATATATATAGATCCTATTTTCTCTGTATAAATTCTGTCCATTTCCACAGTGTACGCAGATCAGTCCCAACCCCCAGTGTTTGGTAAAAGTCTCCCATCTTCAGGCACAAATACCCCAGTTTTCCTGTGTAGAATTCTGAGTGGATGGCTGATTTTATTCCTTTGGGAAACAAGGAAAAAAGAAGGACCTGATAGGCTTCATGGGCAACCGGAAAGGCACTGTAACTGGTCAACGCCCACTTCTGTTACATCTCCGCCCTCCGATTGGTTCGTCTGTCTTGACCAGCAGTATCCTCCTCTACCTCCTCCTCGTAATTTTCTTCCTCATTATTCCTGTGATCCTGCTCTTTTCTTGGACCTTCCTCATTTTTTTCTTCATCCTGGAGCAAATCATAAGCACAAAATAAAACTAATTAATGCCAGTTAAATGTACTTGTAAACCAGTCGGTTACAACACCGCTGAAATAGTCGTTTAACATGTTTACACTTACACTGTTGTGACAGTTTAAGGAAATGAGGTGTCTGCCTTAAAGCTGCAAATGACTTTTGTCACCAATTTTTGATCAAATCTGTAAAACCTGAGTCATAGCCTAAGTTTACAAATCTGTAAGTCTTTCCGTGATTACGCACCTGAATCTCTTCCCTCGTGGTGAACAATTTCAAAGTGTACTCCACCATAAACAATCCATTTGTTTACAAACAGAGCCAGTAGGTCACTCAGGTACGACGTGCATTGTGGGAAGCAGAGCTCCATGCAGCCGCATTATGGCCACAGCAGCAACAAACACAGAAACGGCTTCATTGCCTCCTGCTACTGCAGCTGCATGGAACTCTGCTTCCCACAATGCACGTCGCAACAAATTTCTGAAAATGCCGAGTGACCTACCGGCTCAGTCTGTAAACAAATGGACTATTTATGGTTGAGTACACTTCAGAACTGTTCACTGTGTAAGGGAAGAGATTCAGGTGAGTAATCACGGAAAGACTTACGGATTCGTGATACTTAGGCTATGGCTTGGGTTTTACACATTTGATGAAAAATTGGTGACAAAAGTCATACACAACTTTAAGTTAGTGTAGAATAGAATAGAATACAATAACTTGCAAAAGTATTCATACCCCTTGAACTTTTCCATATTTTGTCACGTTACAACCACAAACATAAATATATTTTATTGGAACTTTATGTGAAAGACCAACACAAAGTGCCATACAATTGTGAAGTAGAAAGAAAATGATGCATGATTTAATTTTTTTTTTAACAAATAAAAAACTGAAAAGTGCAGTGTGCAAAAGTATTCAGCCCCCTTGAGTCAATACTTTGTTGAACCACCTTTTGCTGCAATTACAGCTGCAGGTCTTTTGTGGTATGTCTCTACCAGTTTTGCACATCTACAGACTGAAATTTTTGCCCATTATTCTTTGAAAAACAGCTCTAGCTCAGTCAGATTCGATGGAGAGCGTTTGTGAACAGCAGTTTTCAGATCTTGCCACAGATTCTGG
>JAPQRP010000006.1:16028688-16039766 GCA_037367295.1 Apogon hyalosoma | reverse complement strand
CGTCATTTGCATCAAGTATTTTGGAAAATCAAACAAAAACATCATTTGCATAATAATTTGGAACGCAGTGTAAAGGTGACAGTCTTTTCTGTAGCAGGTCTGAGGCTCTGGAACACTCTGCCCCAACAAATCACATGTGCACAGTCCAGTGAGCATTTTAAATGTCTAAGTGTGTGACTTGTGGTGTGAGCTACTTTATCTACTGGTTGGTTGTGTTTTAGATGTTCTATCCTGTTTATTTTGTTTCTGTTCTTATTTGTTTTAGTATATTGTATTTTTATTCTTACTAGTTTACTACATCACGCATTGTACTTATATCTTATTATTTGAAATGTGCTATATAAACAAACTTGACCTTGACTTTGACCTCTAAGGCTTTAATAATTTAATAGTTTTAATAAAAAAAAACTTTTTATGATTCACATTTTTGCTTTAAGTTCATGTAGACCACAAAAAAGAACAAGTGAGAATGTGAAATATCCATAAAAATATCATCCATGAAAAAAAAAAAAAATCTGAAATTAAATTATTTTGGCTCCATTTCTCTGCCCTTATTTCCATAGTACCAAAAAATGTAAAGTTTTAGTAAAAAACCAAACCAGAATGATGCAACTTTTCTGATATCTTATTTTACAAAGCTCTGATAGACTATATGGAAAAAAAATTGGGATACCGTAAATTCAGGCGTCTCTACAAAATGATAACGATAATGTTATCTACGCTTACCAAAGATTTCAGATTTTATTTTTAATTAAATTTACTTAATAATGACATATTTTTTTGCCATTATAGTTGTATACAATGTTCTACATCCATATTTCTGAAACATTTGTCACATTCTGACCATAAATAATCATTTTACACCACATGTAACTGTCTGGTTTATTCAACTCTCAAAGTCAGCCAAAGGAAACACTGATTTTACATTTATTATGATAATTAATGACAACAATTAATTATTAACAACTGAAATAACTATTTCCATAACGACAGTTTCCAATAAATATACTACCAACAGTAATGGGAACTCCCAGCTGTAGGTGTATCATATTTTGTTCATTTTGTGTATAGTACATAAATATTGAAAATGTTTCCTATAAACATTAAAGAAAGCTTTAGCAAAACCAAACCTAGATTCAAGAACTACATTAAATATACTCTTATATCCATATACAGTAGAAATATATAACTCACAAATATTCTGCAAACTGGAAATGGATAATCTTTACTTTTCAACTTGACTGTTACAAGTCAGTGTATGTGATGAAAATAATCCTTCACGCATGTACTTTCTAACCAGGCCCTCGCTCCAGTCTCTCCATTATATGTTTCTGGCTGATTGGCTACAATGTGCTTTAGATGCCCTGCTCTGACAGCTCAGACTAGAACAAACCCCCTGGAGTGAAGGAAAGATGTGTGTGTGTGTGTTTCTGGAATATGTGTGAGTCTGTGAGTCTGAGCACTGATAGAAAACACGGCAGGCTTTAAAACAAATTAGCAAATACAGACGGACACAGTGTTAAACAGAGAAGGACTCTCGAAAGAGTCAAAGCAAATATTCATCAGTTCAGACGGGGGGGAAGGAAAGGATTTTAGCAGAGTATTAAATACTCAATAATCCACTGAGGCAATCCAAAAGTCACTCACAAGGAGAAATGACAATATCTGATCTAAAAACCAAATAATGCCCTGAGCTTTCTTTTGTCAGTTTCAGAAGGCTTATACAGTTAAAATAAAAGTTCAGGTACCTTAGAAAGAAAAGAGGACCTGGATGTTTTTGATCATGAAGCACTAATTTCTTATCATGCCTTTAAAAAACATAGGCAGTAAAATATGCAAGAGTCAATGTAATTCAAATATTTTGGAACCAAACTCTGTTTGGGTATGAAAATGCCTAAAAAGGCATCTTTACTGCCTTTCGAGGCTGGGATAAACTTTGTGGGGTAAAACAAAACCTGAAAATAGTCCAGTCTTCTACCCCCACCACCACAAGATGACCTCCAGACAAAACAAGCCACTGACAAAACCCTTTGCTTGTGATGCTTTCAGGTAAAACTGTAAGCTGTAAAAAGGTACAATTTCTCATCCTGCGCTCATCAGTTACTAACAACAGAGCAGTGACCATGTCAGGAAAACTAGCAATAAAAAGCACATTATTTCTGCTTGTGTGCATCCCAAATACTCTGCAGCCTTCTAAAGGAGAGAAATGTTGCACTGCAGATAATGGATTTTACCCTCGGAGACTTATTTCGACTTATTAACTTTTCGACTTAACGCACCGTAAACATTGAGAAAACAACGGGCTAAACAACACTGGACTTGTCTCTAAAAGAGTATGGAAGAAAACATCTATTTCAGTTATCCAGGACCCTTCATAAACATTGAAACAGCAAATAAACAACTTAATGTTGAGGATTAATCACAGAGTTGATTTTGCTTTAGTTCTGGCTTATAGTTCGCTGACTCTGTGTACATGACTGTGCTCTATTAGCTTTATGACACTTATTACAAAGGGACAAACAACTTTCCAGTGTTGGTGTTTTATTTACAGCTCATGTTTAACTGCAGTGTGAAGGCTAATGGCTAATGCTAATGAGCTGGTCAATGTAGAGCTGGATGAAGAGTAAAAAGGGAATGAAGCTGTACATGCATGCATTTATATTTATGAGTTTACAGTCACTTTATGTCAACAGGGTTCCGACAGGTTTCTACAAGTTAAATTGAAGACTTTTTAAACCTTTTTTAAGACTACTTAGAACTGAATTTAAAGCCCATTTCACTGCCTTTTTCACTGCTACACTGGCAAAAATCTGTGACTCCTAGCATTTAGGAAAATGTATTTATTAATATCAACAGAGAGTGTATATTACATACATACTAAATACAGACCTGACTGTTCTGTGATCATTTCTCACTAGGGCCTGCACAGTTAGCAATAATTTGTTCCTAATTTTGATATAAATTGTCGGGTTGTAACAGGTGGAACTGAGTAGACTAACATTACTTTCTTTCTAGTTTGGACATTTCCCAGACACATTTAAACACAACACAGCAAACAAGTTTTTGGCAACATAACTTAAGATCTACCATATCAAATTTAATACCTTTTAAAGACTTTCTTATAGCCTGGCCAACCATCTGTCTTTCTCAGTGAGAAATCCGTCTGGAATCACGGGGCTTGAATCCAAATATGAAGGCGGGATTAACAGGTGCCGAATAAACCAATCAAAGATAAGATGGGCATGACACTTTTGTCAGAGAAACTTGAGAATACAGGGTGCAATCTGTAATTCAGTCCTCATTTTTGAATCAAGTAAACAACAGTTTTAAAGAGATTTGCAAACTTGGAGCTGACTTTGACTTGCGACAAAAAGAAGTGGGTGCGTATGACACATTGCCAAACACCCACCCCTCCAGACTTGTGATTGGTTCGCTATAGAAAAGATCATGCATATTTCATAGTGACTGGCTCAATACCAGAATGTTTTTTCTGTATTGAATACATTTCGAAAACCGGATGGCTGGCCAGGCTAACTTTTTTAAGGTATGAAAAGCAGATTTGTAAATTCAAGACTTTTCAGACCTTTTAAGACCCTGCGGGAACCCGAGTCAAAATCTGATCCTCGCCACCTCGTAAATTGATCTGTATTTAGCCAGTTATAATGTCTGCTGATAAAAAGTGGGCGATTAAATATAATATGTGCTATTTGTGGAAGAGACACTGAGAAATGCCCAGAAAGTAAAGAAAAATCGAATGTGTAATCTGCTTTATCTCTACCATTGCAGAAATGTTTTATATACACATTAAAATAGCACAGCTATAACTAGAAGTGTTAAGATACATACAGGAACTTTAAGCCGAAGCATTTAGTGAATGCAGTACTGTCAGACTGCATCCTCATGCTGCTATCCTACCTGAGCTGCAGCCAGCGCACTCTTGTGGTCTTCTAGTGTCAGTGCGAGTTGGTTGTGGGCTGCCTTCAGGTCCTGATGCTGAACCTGAGCACACACACAAAACCAATGACAAGTACTGAACCCTTACTCACCAAATGTGTAGTTTAAAGTAATGCTCAAGACTGTGTTGATGGTTCTAAAAATAAGGATAAAACGTCTAAAACAGGCAGACAGAAATAAGAAGCTACTCTGTAAATGAAGCAGACTAACATTTATGGCAATGAGCAGAAAACTGTATAAAGAGGCTCCTTTCTCACCTGTGCATCTTGCAGCTGTGTGTGAATGTCATGGTGAGCTTTCCTCAGTTGTTTATTTTCCTCTCTTAGGTTATATACATTTTCTAAAATTACACACAGAAAACATATTCAGAGAAAACATAACATCTTGAGTTCTAAAAACATGTACATGAAGAAAAATAGACATGCAGTATTTTATCATGTCAGAAGATGGAGACAAAGCAAGAGCAATGATGACACCATGGGTACAATAGCTCTCAAAAGTGGATGCGCCCTTTTCAACTGTCAAATTATACTGCTGCAACAGTATGAGATGTACTGGCATGTTGTGAAAGGCTGTACTCACTTGAGGTGTACTCTGTTGCCACTGTTTGCGAAATACTCCATTATATGTTTGTTTTGTGGAACAGAAGTATGTGCAAATAAATCATGCAATATGTGCTTCATGCTCGTGCCTCTAATGCAGCTGCTTCAAAAGTTACTGTGTCTCTTCATCTATGCACAATGAAACAATCTAATAAAACAATGAAACAATGCTAAATTAATGTATCTATGTTTTTTTTCTGTCTATGTGCTTTGTAAATGTGTAACTTCTAATATTTTTATAATGAGAAATAATCATGTTTCTAAAATAAACCTTAAGAAATCTGTAATCAATAATGAAATAATGCTAAATTAACGTAACTATGTTTTTGGGTTGTTTTGTTTTTGTTTTTTTCCTGTCTATGTGTTTTGTAAATGTATAAATTGTAATACTTTAATATTGGGAATGGACCCCAGGAAGAATAGTCTCTACTTTGGTAGAGACTAATGGGGATCCTTGAATAAAGAATGTACATATGCAGAATTTACATCCAGATTGACATGCATGCAACCAGTTCAAGAGCACAAAAAGTACAAGATAACTGGTAGAAAATAAATGTCAGGGGAGTATGCTCAAACTGTCTGTTACCTTTAAGTTGGGAGATTTCCATTTCTTTGGCTTGGTGCAGTTTGTCATAACGCTCCCTGTGTTCGTCCAGGAGGCGGCTATGGTCCTCACCCTCAATTTGGTGCTTCTCCTGCAGGTCATAATACTGCTTCTTCAGGTCCTCGTGTTGGTTCTGACATAAAGACCCATGTTATTATACTGTATGCTATTTTACACATTGTAATAGCAACAATTGCACAGTGCAAGACTGAAAAACCCCTTTCAACACACATGATCTGATGATAAAGCACAAGAATGTGGGGCGGTAAGGGGAGCTAAGAGGGGTAATATGAGGATGTTTATGTCGAACTCCATACCTTCAGCATCTGGTGTTGAACTTGTAGAGAATTTAATCTGCCGTTGGAGTCTTGCTATTTGAGCATGAAAACAAATTATGAGAAACAAGCCAATAAAACCCCAAAAAAAACACTAATATAAGTACTGAGGTGAAAAAGAAAACCTACCTTCTCCTTGTTCATTGACTGTTGTGCTTCAAGTTTATAAACCAGATAATCTAGAAAACACATAGATCATATAAAGATCAAAACACTGGAAGAGATTTAGGAGGTTCGAATAACATACAGCTGCAGTTAGTGTTTTTCTCACCTTCTTTGGCTTTTTTATGTTCTAGCCTTTCCTTCTGAAGAGACTTTTCCAACCTGGAGCGATGCTCATATACCACTGAACATGTAAAAACAGACACGATAGAGAGAGAGGAAGCAGAGGGTTAGTGTCTGGACTCACAGTTAAGTGGAAGCAAAGCTAAACAGAGGAAAAACTAATACAAGGTTTACATGAGTGTGAATTAACTCTTCAAAGGTCACTGAACAGAAGCAGACAGGAGAACAATGTGCATCTGATGGTTGATATGAGGTGATATTTATTCAGTCAATCACAGCTCCACACCTCCACACATTGCTGAGGTATTCCTCACCACACTGAGATCCAAAGAGAGTATATTTACAAAAAACCTTTACAGACCTCACAGATGTTCCTGCTGAGCTGTGTACTGTGCTTTTCCTTGACTGAACATCTTAAATGGTAAATAATTTTCAGAAACAACAGTGAAAAAAGCCTTTTCATGCCCTGAAAGCTCCTGTTTACATCTTCATTTTGACTCCTGAGATCCTGTGTTCTGCCCTCACACAGGTCCCCTGTTAATTCCCTCCATTTATCACTTTGATCAGATTTAAGATTAAATGAAACGATGATAATCCCTGTGGGAAATAACGATCATTGTAGCAGCAGGACAGAGGACAGAGATAAAAGAGCGGCGGATAGTGAGGCTGATAACCCATGTTGTAACAACAGAAACAAACACACTCAAGCAACAAATGATGGATGATGCATAGATTAGATGAAAGTGCGTAATTAACAAGAGATCAAATTAAAAGCAATGATTTAAAAGGGAAACAATAATGTTTTTTGAATAGTTTAACTGATAAACAAAACAATGCACTGTGAATTGTTGCAGAAAAAGTAAAATCAAATTAAGTTATTATTACATTTACTCTAAGACAATCAAAGAAGAATTAATCTAAAAAATAATTAACAAGAAAAACAAACAGAGCACAAATAAAAGCATCCATGAGTGGACTGGTTTGTAAATATAGTTTTAAAATGAGTCACAGACACAACAGTATTGTGTGTTGTAATATATTTCAAGTGTGTACAGAATATAAACTATGGCTATGTTCACACTGTAGGCCAAAGAGGCCCAAATCTGACTTTTTTGCCCATATATGATATTTTATGATGATCTGAACAGCACAAATCTAATTTTTCAAGGTTGTAGTTGGTTACTTGAATGTGTCAAATAATGATTAAGGGATTATTAGTACACTCTTAGATTTACAATGAATTTTTTAAAGTCAGATAGATTGGAGAAGGGAAAAAACAAGCGATGTTGGCCAACCCCTGTCATGAAAATAAACATGTGGCTATAAGAAAGTGGATAACTATAGAAGTGATCATAAAGAAATAAATGTGAACATCAAATTCTACATAATTCATTAATCCAGGTATCTGCAGGTTTGCAGAAGCTGAATTTATTACTTTTTGAGACATTTTTCAAGACATGATCCCTGACCTCATGTCAAGAACAGCACAAACAGTTACAAACATCTGACTTGTTGAATAAAACCTGATATAAAACATCAGAAAATTATTGCACTAAACCTCAAATTGTCTAAACAACAGGGTTAAAGACATACTAAGGTCACACTAAACACTACTATTTTGGTTACAAGTTTTTTTTCTCTGAAACTTGTTTTTACTGCTGTACACACTTCACATACATCAGATTGGATCTAAACACTGAGAATGAGAAATGCATATGGATTAGAACTTTACTAAACTAACTTTACAAACCTAAAGTTGGCCTGAGACCTTTGCACAGTACTGTATGTGCAGCTTATTCACTCATACATTTTTTCATTTCATAATACACGTTACATGACTATTACATGCTTTCACATAAACATGTTGCTCATAAATACTGATTCTTTTTCACTTTGTGCAAAATTACAAAACTCTGAGGAAACTCAAAACTGTTACTGGTCTTAACTTTCAGTCTCTGCTGGTTTACGTCTCTTGTCATGGTCTTAGCCAGTCTGTGTCTCACCTATCTAAAAAAAAAAAAAAAAAGAAAGAAAAAAAACTGGACTGTGAATAATAAGTCTTCTCTTCTCACTTTTTCCTCACTCTGAATTTCCTGCCTTTTTTGGGGGGTTGGGCAGTCAAACTGATGATGTGGCTATTCTTCCTGAGAGCCAGCTCATCAGATTCCTGGGTTCAGTGTTGACCATACCATCTTGTAATAATTTCACAGGAACAACAAAAGTGAGAAGGACAGAGTGCAAGTACAGGGGGCAGACTGAGTCACACAGTGACATAAGAGAAACTGAGGAAAGTGAACGCAGATCAGACTTACAGAGGTGACAAAATATTTATGACACCAGTCAGAGTGTGGAAGTGGGTTATGGAAGTGGGTTACAGATATGATCAGAAAACTGACATATCTCTGGTGTGAACCTACATGTTACACTGGGAGTCTACAAGTATCTTTAAATGTTTATGTGACCATTTCAAGACAACTGTTTAACCAAATTTAATACAAAATATTTTTTCTTATTGACTACTGTAGATACTGTACATATAAAGGTAGGTTAAGGGGGCCTGTGTAGGGGTGGATTTATGTAGGACTATATGATTAGTACAAAGAGTCAGGGATGGAAAATTGATCAAGTATTTGACAACTATTGTGGTAATCAATCACCAGTTTGAGTGATTTCTAAAGATTAGGCTAAAAGTCAGTATTTTCTGTCTTCTGGTCTCTTTCATCCTGTGACAGGAAAAGACTTTTGGAAAAGTACATTTGAAGACATCCTTCCATTTTATAAACTACACAATTTAATCAATACAAGAGTTAACAGCCTACTAGAAATTAGGTTAATTAACAATAAAAAATAACAGTTGCAGCTATGTAGTGAGAGAAGTTGATAAACATATTGCTAACAGTTGGGAAAAACTAAATCTGGACAAATGAAAACCCTCACAAATTCACTTTTAATGCTTATTTATTAACTGATTGTAAAGTGATACTAAACTAAAATAAAGTACTGTGCAAAAGTTCTGGGTCAACATTAGGTTTGTTGGTTCAGCGAAGTTCTTCGTACTTAATAATGTAACTAATGTAAAAAACTTTACGTTGTGAAATGAGTATTACTGATTTTAAGGCAGGCTTTTCTCTTGTAATAAAATCAGTACAAAAACTCACTCTAATCCTTTCAGGGCCTCATCTGGTTCTGTATAAGTGTCCTGTGATTCTCTGTCCCTAAACTACTCCTGTTTCACATCCACACCCAGACATTCACACACTGAACCCCACACTCTCAGCATGTTTCTGACTGTTGTAACTTTCAGGATCATGCAGTGGGTGGAGTTCAACAGAGCAAGGGTAAAGTTACAATTCAAGACATTTCATGACTTTTTATGGTCTTGCAGACAGGGTTAATGTCACAAATCAAACTCGAAATCTATGCTGCTGAATGTGTTTAACCTGTAGGAATTTTAGACACTTCTGTTGTAAATGTGAGGTTCATGAGTTTTCTTAAACAAACAGTGTGTTAGTACCGGTTCACAGTCACAGTCTGACTTTCACAAAAATTGTTTTACCTGGTGGTATTACTACACAGCACTATTTCCAGTTTACTGCACTACATGATGCATCAGTTTTCCAAAGTCAACCAGTTTTAATCTGCTAGTATTTGATATGATCTACACTGAATGCACACTATGTAGAATACATGTTTACATCTTAGAGATGTGCATCAAAAATGATATGGTTTTATGTACCAGGACATGAGTCAGGACAGGTGCTAAAACCAGTGTAAAACAACACATAACCAACTGCTCCCTGTCATAATTTATTTATTTAACAAAAATGAAGACAAAATGTAGAAGCAGTTTGTGAAAAAATTAAGTACACCCTCACTGTTTCCACAGGAAGTGGCTGGGTAAACATCACACAGGTGCTGCTGAGCACACAAATTCAATGTATTTTCACTTCAATGAAGTAAGCGTTAGTAAAGATACACCACCACAGACAGGGAAACAAATGCAATAGATTTCTCTTTGTTTTAACACAGCTGGAAAACTTTGATAGAATACACACAATAGTAAACCAAATGTATACCTCAGGCCTTGTTTAAATATTTTAAGCTGAAAATATACATATTATAGCTTTAACAGGTCACATAACTTTTTCAAACAGGTGGTGCACAATTTCATTTGATTTATGTCAAACTGAACTAATCTTTGTCCTGGCTGTTTACCAGGTCAGAGATTACAGATTAGTGTTTCATTAGAAACCATCTGCAGTATTTCTGAGTTAACTTGTTTATTTTAAATATAGTTGTGTGTGGTTAAACATTTGTAATCAATAATTATATGAAATAGTTAAACATACACTCAGCAAACTTCAGATACCTAAGAATATAAATGATTTACATGAGCTTCATATTTATACTATTGGCATGAATTTGTTAAGTCAACTCTGGGTGGACCAGATGGACGCCAGGATGCATGAAATGACATAGCGACTAGCAGCCAAAGATAAGGTCATGTTGCTCTTTTCTGCTCAGTTCAGCTCAGGCCACGCCACACACACCCCATCTCCTGGGTACTCGACATGGACACAGAGGGGGACGGCTACAAGCCAGTTTCAGTCTGAGAAGGATGGCATGTGAATGTACTTTAGGGTAATTATGGCGCACTAATGATGACTTAACATGTTCTGGTCATTATTTACATAGTACATTTCTACTCAAAACAAATGTTCCTTCCACATACACTTAAACTCTTTGACCAGCACAAAGGTACAACTTGAGCTCAGCAATAAAAATTTTACAATAATTGTCTTTATGATCAAACATTTTATTTTGCCATTAAAGTTTATTCTATTCACATTTTCCACTAAAACACAACAATGTAAATGTTTAGATTCTTTATTTAATTTTACTCTTTCATATTTTGTTGTTTACCAAGCATTTTTATCATTGCTAAGATTTTGGATGTTCTACCTCTACTTTTTCTATTAAGTGTTAACCAACATCATCTATTCTGCAACTTTCATTTGGATGAGTAAGGACTCAGACTCCACTGATTTTCTTTATTTTGATTTAATGCAAGGTAGAGTAGGGCAGAGAAAATGTTAAAAACAATTTCATATATGTATAAAACTAGTGCTATCAAACAGTAAACATTTTAATCAGATTAATCACAGAATTGCTGTGGATTAATTTGATTAAATATGATTCATTTTTAATATTAATTGTGTACTTAAATTACAGAGTCAATAACACGTTTAAACTATGTATTGAATAGTTATGCAATAAAGTACAAATGTGCTTCATCTT
>JAPQRP010000006.1:16010013-16027428 GCA_037367295.1 Apogon hyalosoma | reverse complement strand
TATGCACTTAATGTGTTTTTTAAATAGCTTCAACAATTTCAACAAAACAACTTGAAACAACTATTCCGTCTTGTTTTTTTGTCCTCATATTTCCATCCAGAGGGCCAACGCACTGTTTAGCATCTTCCATCTTTATGGGTTGGTTCTGCCGTTCAGTCATTCTGCACTGCAGATGGGTTAATTGTGTTAAAATTTTCAGAATAATCATGATGGTGGATTAATCTGCATCAATGCATTAATTTTGACAGCCCTAATAAAAACTACAACCTAAACAAGTACTACAATAACCCACACAGTAAAATATACTGGTAAACTAAGCTGCGGTGAGTCACCACAGGTGCAAGCAAAATAATACTAAACACCTAAAAAACATATGATATTGTTCTGAGACAAAAGCAAGCATTGACTCCCTCTCGAGCCTCCAAAAACAGACTGAATCTCCTTACACCTGCCCTTATTTCATTTAGACTCCCCTTAGCACAGGAAGGATCATTTATTGTCTGAGGTTTTCCCTTCAGACTGATAAAACATCTTTTTTAACAGTGGGGTTGAAGTGCATTAACAGTGAGAACAACGGCACTCTCTATGGCAGTGACCTTTACTGGCTGAGTGTGGATTGCTTAGAGCTGGTTTATGTTGTGTTCACCAAAAAGCATCAATCACAGCAAGAAATGGGCTCCGGGAGTTTTCCTTTGCTTTTGTGTGGTGTTCACAGTTTCTCAACTAAACACAAATAACATCCGGCTAATGTTCGCCGCTTAGCCAGAAATCATTTAAGACTGAATATCAGTGCCTGATGTGTTTTTTTCTATGAGCAGCTTGATTTTCCTCTAAATACACTGAGTCTTGGTGGTGTGACTTTATGAATCTGAGATGTCTTTCTGTAACTGTGATTTAGAGGCTCTGAGAAATGTCACATAAATGAAAAGAGCGACTATCCTCCTCATCAACTACATAATTAACTTCAAGTTGATTTTCATCTCAAGACACCCCAAACACATATGATAATCCCCAGGAAAAAAAAACATTCTGAGACTAAATAATTAAATAACAGAAGCTCCTTGTCTCAGTTCTGGATGTTGACAGAAGAGGTTTGGCTTGGACGTGTTTTTCTGTTTGTTTTTTTTGGTGCTTAAAAGTTAAATTGAAAAGAAATGCAAGTCATAAAATCCCACCTTTTCATTGTTTCTATACATACAAAGGGAAGAAAGACATTTCCAAATCAAAGACTGCAAATATTTATTTACTTCATATGCCATAGATAAAAATATCAGTGAACAACAGCACCAAGGAACAATATCCCAACAGTCATTTAGAGGGCACTGCAATTATTCTGCTTGATTAATGTTTGGCAAGTTGCATATAAACAATAGTATGCGAGTCAGTGGACGGGTGTTAAATCACAGGGACACATTTGTCACATAACAAGCACAACCGCAAGTGTCAGTTAATCCTTTAAAATGACTGACAAGCACCAGCCTGTGGTTTTGGTTTGTAACAGCGAATCAATTTGGCTGGCTTCAAACCCCCCAAGGCTGTATGTAGCCCACCTCTAAATATAGGATGCAAAAAACAGCAATCAACCATCAGTGTAGAATATCAAGTGAACGAGACTTGTGACTGGCTCAAGAAAGCATTGCTTTACAATGAAAGTATGGGTGTGGTTAAGTGGTATATTTTTCCCACTGAGTGTCACATTATACCCTCATCCCCCTCCTCCTCTCAAAATGTCAACTTGACTGCAGATTCTCCAAACAGATATAAGACTCTTTTTGTAAAATGTTGACCCAAAAATGACTTAACGCTTGGAGAGATCATGCACAGCCACTCCCTCCTATACAATAATAAACATACAACAATAACAGTGACACTTTGTTGAATGTGCACATTTCCCATAATAAGCCAGTGTACTTGAAGGTCCACAGTGTGACCTTTAGAAGCCCATGGACTCTGATTTCTTTCCCAAAACCCAGTTGTTGCAGAAGACCTGGTAGTAAAGCCAACACATGCATACAGTTTTAGCACATGTGATCAGAGCAGAAGGACAGCTTTGTGGTGGGTCTGCTGGACTGAGCAGTGGACGATGGGGAGAGATGACAGCCGCTCAGGTGGGAGGTTTGTTGGATTAAAGGCTGCACAAAATTATCAGGTCCATAGTTTGGGCTAAGACTTTGACTCACTGACTCCCTGAATTGGCCGTGAGTCTTGTTTTGAATAGATGAAGCGTGGTCTCTCTGCCCAGCTGTTAATTTTAAATGCCACTCACATTATAAAGGCATGGCACAAAACCTCACATCCTGTCACCACAGCAGAGGGTTTAACTGTGTTTACAAGGCCTGTGTAAATCAGTAAGGTTACTGCAGGACATCACTGCTTAATCTGAAAAGGCTTGGTATGGAAGGTGTCCCTGAAGTTATTTTATGAACAGAAACACAATACTGTAGTACAGATACACTATACATGCAGATTTTATAATGTGAACACTAAGTCGCCATTTTAATATACTTTCCCTGAGAGAGATGTACAGTGTATTCTTAGGGGAACAATGTAATTAATAGAGAGAATTAAAAAAATAAAATAAAATCAAACAACAGCTGTGTTTCCATAAAATGTCAAACAAATTTGAAGTGGAAAAAGGTGAATTATGTACTTTTCCACAAACTGATCTGAGGTGAATATACTGGGTTGAATTATGTCACTAGCAGAAGAGGCTGTATACTGCATCAAACAGAGCTACAGAATTGTCCCTCAGTTGACACTACCTGTTGTTACTACCAGACATGTTTTCACACTTAATCAGAATAACTGGGAAG
Organism: Apogon hyalosoma; assembly: GCA_037367295.1. NCBI lineage: Eukaryota > Metazoa > Chordata > Actinopteri > Kurtiformes > Apogonidae > Apogon > Apogon hyalosoma. Next base: position 16,024,615 of record JAPQRP010000006.1, on the reverse strand, counting down.
ACCCTGTGAATAATGAAGCTGCCAGATAATCAGTGAAATGAGTTAAATGTTCGCTACATTATATTTGAAAAAGGTGTTTCTATTTCATCTCCATACATTTACTCCTCCAATGTAAACTTTAACTAAATCTGTTAATGGAAACACATAATTTGTAGCAGTAAGTATTAAAAGTCTGTAAACAATATAGCAGGGACTCTTGGGTCATGCCGAGGTGCAAAAAACACAGTACTAGTGTGACAATGCACTTAAAATGATCTAGAAATAAATATGATTACGTCCTTCTCAAACCTTTACTTAAACTCAAGATGACTGTGTTTTCCTTTTTGCCTCTGTTCTACTGAGCCCCGGCTGCCTTCAGCAGATGTTGTAGTTGACCTTATGACTTGAAGGTACACTCATTTGAAGGCTGTCGAGTTGAGCCTGCAGACACACTGACCGTAAACAGGTGTTTGTGTGTGTCACTGCCTCCAGTCGACAATAAAACACACGTTCAGAGAATGTGGGGTCTAATTTCATACCCACAGTAGTCCTTAAAGACAGAGTTGCTCAGCTTAATAAACTCAAGACTGATCTGCTCAGATTTTAACCTGCTTTATCATCACATTAAAGGCCAAAGGTCAAAAACTGGTCATTGGTAAATTATAGCTAGGCTTCAGTTTATGGACTGTAATCATGCCAGTGTGCTCTGCTCACTGGATACCAAAGCAGTAGCCTGCTGGGGTTCACGCTGCATGCTTCTACTTTATATTCAGATGGAGAGAGGCGGTATAAAAAGAGCTGGACAATGACTTAATTTAGTTTTATTCATATAGTGCCAAGTGACAACAGGAAAAATCATCTCAAGGCATTTAACATTGAAACATTGTGGGTAAAGTTATAGGAAAATATTAATACTTCACAATTCAGTATCTAGATTTCAAATGCTATTATGTGTGATACTGAAATGATTTCTCAAAATCACTATTGATTTTTTATGTACATTATGTATTATATGCATCATATTTGTGGCAGTTTTGGTTTGCTTTATGTTGTCTCTAAATGTCCAACATTATAATTATCAGCAGCAGCTTTACCTAATATATCTTTATACTAAACCGTTTTCCTTTAATTATTATTTTTTTAACATCACATGTATCAAATTACAGTGAATATTAACCCCAGTACAATGATAGGCATCAACATTTCCTCTGTAATTTTAATGCAGCTGTGGTGCTTCTTATTTCATCTCATATTGTTTCCTGTTTTTTGTTTCAAATTATTACAAAATCAGCCTCAGGAACATTTACCATCCACTTAGTTCAGTGATTAAAAACATTCAATCTTATTTAGTTATATATTGTTCCTTACTTTGCACTCTTGTTTGACTCTTTCCTGACCTGTGACAACTTTTATGTATTTTGTCAAACTTTTGGTCTTTGTTGACTTTATTGTTATTCTGTCATACTTTTATAGTTTTAGTGTTGTTCATTAAAAGCCTAACCGAGGATATGGTCTGCATATTATGGCACTATGGTACCTATACATTACATCTGTTGCATACTTTTAATGTGACAATGCCTGTATATATTGTCCCTGTCAAATAAAACTTAAAGAAATAAAAACGGCTATTCCAGTTATGGTAAGTTCATGTTGTGGTGAATGAATGAATAGAGGAAGATACTGCAAACCTTCAGACTGTTACCAACACACAACCTTAGTAATGAGGTCATGACCTAAAAATATGATAGAGTAAGAAAACAACTTCACTTGACAAGTTTTGACGTGTTGCTGACAGTAGTTTTACCTGCAAAGTGAACTGAACCAGGGTTCATAATCAGTCTTAAAGTCAGGGTATCAAACATACGGCCAGTGGGCCAAAACTAGCCTGCAAAAAGGTCCAATCTGGCCCGTGAGATGAATTTGTGAAATGCAAAACTTACACTAACATACAAACAGACAATGGGGTTAATTTAGTTCAGGGGCCTCATACAATCTAATTTGATCTAAAGTGGCCATATTAGTAAAATGCAATCAAAATAACCTACAAATAAAGACAACGCCAAATATTTCTCTTAATTTCAGAGTAAAAAAAACAAAAAAAAAGTAAAATTACATTGCATTTCACAGAAAAACGCGAATAACCTGAACAAATATGAACAACCTGGAATGCTGTAAGAAAATAAGTGCAATTTAACCATGTTATGCCTGTAACTAACTGTTTTGTGCCTTTGTAGAACTACTGTGATTTTAGACCTGTCACTCTAAAGCAGAGACGATCTGGAGCTGACATCATATATAGATTATTATTCATTACTGTGGATCATATTAGTCTGTATGTGGCCCCTGAACTAACATGAGTTTTAAGTGATGTTACAGCAGCTTAAATAAACATTTGTAGTTTTCAGTGGAGTTTGGTATTTTCCTTCATAAGAGGGGATCTGCTGCCAGCCTCTTGTCACTTGTGTTGGAACAGAAACAGCCTAATAACACTTTGTTTACCTTGGAGCTGCGCCGACAGTGACTCCTGATGTTGCTGGTACTTCAGAGCCATCGCCTCCGTCCTCTTCAGCTGCTTGTGCATCTCATAGGATATCATGCCCCCGTACATCATCCCGCACACCACCGTGACCAGCAGGAGACACTGGAAGATCCTCCGTTGCCTCCGGGAGCACACCCCGTTTCCCATGTTGGACCCGCACCCCTCCCCACCGTCTGCGCGAGGAAGCCCCGTCTCTGCCGCTGGAAAGTTCCGACTCAAGTTTTCTACCCCCTCGGTGAAGACTGAGGAAGCCCGCTGCCCCTCACTCGCCGAGCATTTCCACGACGAGAAAACGACTTATGTGCAAAGATTTACATGAGGTTGACATTCTTTAACCGAAGCCACTTTCGCTCTGTTACTTCAAAGCCGCCGCTCAGATTTACTTCAGTTAAAAGTCCTGCTGAAATGCGCGGACGACCCACGACCTCCGCTTCTGTCTCCTCTTCCTGTCCCGCCGGCAGACTTTTCTCTTTCCGCCGCAGAACGTGATAAATACATACGTGTAAAGTCTAAGCTGAAGTCCCTGTCGAGGCCTTGGAGCACCTTTAACTTTAGTTACGTGTCAGCCCAGCGGCTGCACTGGCATCCAACTGAAACTCTACCGGAAGTCCCGCCCACATGGAGTCACACATTACCCTACTCCCGTCCTCCAATGAATATCACTCAGTTATTGGCCATCAGACAAGTCAATCAAACGGAACACAAAAATAAGAGGGTGTAGACTTGATGTTACAAGATGTAATCTTGTCATAACATTTGTGCAGATATTATCATCATACAGCGTATTTATTTCCACAAAAAAAAAAACAAAAAAAAACTTACTGGTAATTTTATCCACTACACTTTCTTTATGGTCAAAAGAGCTTCTATGAACACCATTACATTAGTATAAAAATACCAATTTTGCTATGTAAAAATCCTTTATGAAAACAGAATCCCTGCAGAAAAAAAATGAAAACATTAAACATATTATATACAGTAACTGGCATATCAGAAAATGACAAATTTTATTTGGATACTTTTCTTGTTTAATTTGTTGCATTCATTAACATGGCTGGAAACTCTTCTACTGTTGTGCATTTGTTAAGTTTGGCTCTTTGTGCTGAATGTCATCATTAATGCAGTGTATGTTTCTGTAACTGCAATGGATTAAAATATTAACTGAATCGTTTGGAACATGTATTCATGTAAATGAACCAAAATACTGTCATTTACCTTAATAAAGTTTGCCCAATTTAAAAATTAAACATATTTTATTCAATAACAGGCAAATGGGAAAATTGGCAATTTTACACTGATTTATTTCATAAGTTGTAATGTTGCATCAAGTAGTTCTAGGTATTTGACCAGTACTGAATTCAGGTTCTGTATTTCTGTGTTACTTATAAGGTCTGTTTTTCTCTGTGTTTGGGGCATTTAAGTTACAGCTTGTAACAACTTTATAGGTTTGATCTATGTGTTTGGATAAAATATCAGTATTAGCTCAAAATGTAGGTATATTATTGTAATGTCTGAATTTCAGGTAAATGGGCATAGAGGCGTGAGAATTGCCATAAACCTACAGACAGTGCTGAACAAATGTATTAAACCACCATTCAGTGTAAGGTATATGATGCAGTTGTCCTAAATTAACAGCACTGGTAATTGGCCAGACACATTTTTTGTTTCTGTAATGGTTAATACATGTATATAGAAGCTCTTTCAACAAAACTATATTTTTAATACTAAAATATAATTATTGTTCTCCATTAATTTTCAAATTTACAGTTTTACAAAAGAACAGAAAAAAATAGTAAATTGCATTATTTCTTGATGAAGAGGCCAAGTTATTATTTACATGCATTCTTGAACAGAAAAATTTGATTTAGAGGTTAAATATAATGCTAGACTATTTACTGACCACTCAGAGAAGCTCAGTGAGTTCAAATGTGGGTATAAAAGGGTGAATTCAGTCTTAAATTCCTCATTCCTGTTGAATGTTGAGAGCTCAGTGACAATGAAAGAATCCACAATAAAGAGCCTCATGATGCTGGATGGTCTCTGACATTACACTGTATGTTCACTGTTCTGTTTAATTTTAAGTAAATTAAGTCAAATATTAAATTCATCCATGCCTAAAATGTCACATTATCAACTGACAAAGAAAAGGCAAAAAAGCCTGTTATTTGCAAAGTAATATGTTTTTGATGCATTTCACATATAGTGACTACATACAACACATGGATATAAAACAGAACTTGACTTCTGTTTTCACTTCATAGGTCTTTCTTTTAACATCAGAGCTCCAGTCTCCATTGTTGTTCATTTGGGCATGTAAATGATGTCTCAACTTGTCATGTTGGATAAATCATCAGGAGTTCATGTCACTTGCGTGAACTGAATGACTCGACTTCTGCTTGAGTTTTAGCAGCAACTCACCTTGATTTTCATCATACAAATATTTTCCTCAAGACTTGTTGCTGGCACAAGCTCTGATATTCACACTTAACAGACAATGTGTTCCCTCCTGATGCTGCAGTATTGTGCAGTTTATTAAAATTTACAAATTATACAGCTTTTTAGGTGTTTTACATATAGTGAAAATATAAGACAGTTCACATAGTGTATGCATAGACCATAGAAATAAGTAGAACAGCTCATGCATCATTACAAACATCTGCAATAAAAAAGTAAATATCCAAATATTTTTCTAAGAGAATAAATAAATCCTTAATAACTCAGTTGGACAATTCAATGTTAAAAAACAAAAAAAAAAAACTACAAATTTATAAATACTACAGTTACATGTTCTAAAATATATACAAATACAGCTGAATGTCTTTTGGGCTAATCTTGAAATATATACGCCTCACTTAAAAAAGAATTACTAAAAGATCAAAATATCAAATTTACATTGTAAAAATCACTTATAAAACAGAATTCTTGAAGAAAAAGCTATTCTAACTGCATATATTCACTGTTCTATTTATTTTTAAGTAAATCAAGTCACATATTAGATTCATCCATGTCTAAAATATCACATTATTGCATCACTTAACTTACAAAAAAAGGAAAGACAGCCTGTAATTGTACAAATTATGACTTAGGCCATGTTCACACTGAAGGCAAAAGTGGCTCAAATCTGATTGTTTTGTCCATATCAGATTTTTTTTTTTTTTTTTTTTTATGATAGTCTGAACAGCACAAATCAGATTTTTTTTTTTTTTTTTAAATAAATCAGACTCGGGCCATTTTCTTATTTGGGCCAAAATCAGACACATATCTGATGTTTTGCAGTGTGACTTCAGTCTGAACAGTCCTGTCACATTTCATCTGACCTTTACGTCACTGAAATGAGAAAGTTGTCACAATTCTGTGCTGGAGGAGGCAGAACCAGGAAACATCCATATTGACTTCAGTAAACACAGTGTGCTGCATCTTCTGTGCATGTAGGTCACTTCAGGACCACAGACTGTTCATGTGAGAGATGGCAGTCACATTTAAATTATAATGTGAACAACCACGCAAAAAAAAAAAAAAAGATTTCAGCAAAAAATCAGAAATGAGCATTAAAACCTGCGGTGTGAATGTAGCCTAACGGTTATCAGTTTTGTATTTTAAATATTACTATACTTACCAATCACAAATAATTTAGGTTTAATATTAATACTCACATATTGAAAAGTCCAGTGTATTTCAGTGTAAATTTACTTGCTTGAATGAAAATGTGTTTTTGACCCAACAGCAAACCAGCTTTTCACTTATATCTGAATGAATAAATGTGCACAAACTATAATGAGGTAGAGTGATCTGCAGATGTCTGCAAATACAGCGCTGAACAAGTTTCAAACTGACCAAATAAGAAGAAAAAATAATAATGCACATCAACAAAATTTGGCACTAAACAGACAAGCAGTTCCTTCTAAGCTCTTCTATTAAAAATCAAAGCATTAAATGTTTTTCTCAGATGCTAAAAGGTACAAGTATTAAAAAAAATAAATTTGTCTTAATAAGAGCATCGTATCCACTTTAAACCAAATGGAAGAACAGAAATACATCAAACAGATGCAGCTCAACCTAACTGAACCTGAATACTTGAAAAACTCTTCAAAAACATCCTACAAACAGTCTTATAATTAGATCTGCCCGAAAAACCTTTGTCTTCTCCAACAGACACTGTTGAATGTCATAAAGATGTTACGAACCAGCTGATAATGATAAAGGAACAGACGAAAAAGCTGCTGAATAAAGATGTCTTAAATGTGCCCACAGTTAAAATATTAAATAAAAAAAAAAGACTTTTATTTTGTCCTGGGCAATATTAAACAGTGCAAATTAACCTTTTTTAGTTTAGAAAAGGCACAAATCAAATATTTCTTCTGGTTCAAAGAAGCAGAAAACAGGTTCTCTTCCTTTCAGAGGCTGCAGTGGTTCCCCATGCAGAACCTTCACACCACACCACTCAATTAGGTTAACTGTGTAGCAAAAGCAGGCGAGAGTTTCATTTCTAAAAGCTTGCATTTGTGAAAAGACATCTGGATTAAAGCTACCTCCCCTGCATGTGGATACTCCCTAATGGCGAATAAAAATACTGCACTTCCATCCAAAACCAAACCGAGGCATCCCAGCAGGATAATCAATCACAGCTGATTGGTAATACGTTTTAGAGCTGCTGACAGGTTTTGTCATGGAGAAACGGTGAGAATGTTTTTTAATAACGCTTTAAATTAAATTATGACTCAGCGTTTGACCTGTTAGATGTAGGAAATTATGCTAAGACTGAAGTAAAATGCATAATGATAACATTCTGTTTCCATTTTCTCAGTTTCTGCAGTAAAGTCAATCAGAAAACTGGAGACTTTTGGTGTTTGGTTCAATGGTCCACTCTGGTGTTTATTACAACATGGACTGTTCCTCATCCTCACACAGAAGAGGCTCCACCTCTGGGATGCTGGTTAGTGTGCTGCTTATAGCTGAGTTGTTCTTCCTGTAGATGATGAACTGAGCAGTGACCTGACAAAGTTAAGGCTCCTAAATAAACATGCAATTATAAAAACAAAAAAAAAAGTTTGACAAGATGTCTTAAAAAGTCAACTGCTGATACTTTTTATAGTTGCTTTCCCTTATCTGAAGATTTCATATTAATCTTATATCTATGACAGTGGTTAACAACCCAAAAAAAAACCCAAAAAACCTCAATGTGACGTTTCCTCTGGACCCAAGTTTATAAAAATACACCATGAATAACCATAATGTCTACATTTTACTGACTATTTCACCACATCTTCCACATTATTTTCCTCTTTATTGTTTTGTTACATTTTCATCATTTTTTTTTTTTATGTTTTGCTGCATTTTTTTAAATATTATTTTCAACTTATTTCTTTTGTCTAGTTACATGTCTTAAATATCCAATACATTTCACACGGCTTTAATGAAGTCAACCTTTATATACTCTTCCAGAAAATGCTCTTCTATTTTAATTAGAAAAATGAATACTCACATATTATTAAGTCTTTTTGTCTGATAGCTAGCAACCAAATAAAAACAGTTCATCCCATTTTGCATTCTAACCCAAAATTTGGGCAGATTTACAAAGTCAAGCCAAAAAAAAAAAGGTTCGACACAAACATTCGTTGAACATAAATAGAAATGCAACACTTCTGTTTTTGCCCCCATTTTCCATGAACTGGACTAAGACTTTCTATATCCACAAAAGGCCTATTTCAAAGTTAAACGATCCAATGAAATACACTCAAAAAAAAAAACTGCAACATTTTTGTTTTTGCCCCCATTTTTCATCAGCTGAACTCAAAGATGTAAGACCTTTTCTATGTACACAAAAGGCCTATTTCTCTCAAATATTGTTCACAAATCTGTTCATGAGCACTTCTCCTGTGCCGAGACACACCATCCACTTCACCGGTGTGGCATATCAAGATGCTGATTAGAAATCATGATTATTGCACAGGTGTGTCTTAGGCTGGCCACAATAAAAGGCCACTCTAAAATGTGCAATTTTATCACAGCACAATACCACAGATGTTACAAGTGTAATTGGTATGCTGACTGCAGGAATGTCCACCAGAGCTGTTGCCCGTGAATTGAATGTTCATTTCTCCACCATAAGCCATGTCCAAAGGTGTTTCAGAGAATTTGGTAGTACATCCAACCAGGCTCACAACTGCAGACCACATATAACCACACCAGCCCAGGACCTCCACATCCAGCATCTTCACCTCCAAAATTGTCTGAGCCCAGCCACCTGGACAGCTGCTGCAACAATCAGTTTGCATGACCAAGAATTTCTGCACAAACTGTCAGAAACCATCTAAGAGAAGTTCATCTGGAAGCTCATCGTCCTAATTGGGGTCTCGACCTGACTGCAGTTTGTTGTCGTTACCGACTTGAGTGGGCAAAAGCTCACACTCAATAGTGTCTGGCACTTTGGAGAGGAGTTCTCTTCACAGATGAATCCTGGTTTTCACTGTACAGGGCAGATGGCAGACAGCAAGTATGGTGTGGTGTGGGTGAGTGGTTTGCTGATGTCAACGTTGTGAATCGCGTGGCCCACGGTGGTGGTGGGGTTATTGTATGGGTAAGCATATGTTATGGACAACGAACACAGTGCATTTTATTGATGACATTTTGAATGTACAGAGATACCGTGACCAGATCCTGAGGCCCATTGTTGTGTCATTCATCCATGACCATCACCTCATGTTACAGCAGGATAATGCACAGCCCCATGATGAAGGATCTGGACACAATTCCTGGAAGCTGAAAACATCCCAGTTCTTGCATGGCCAGCATACTCCCTGGACATGTCACCCATTGAGCATGTTTGGGATGCTCGGGATCAGCATATACGATAGCGTGTTCCAGTTCCTGCCAATATCCAGCAACGTCGCACAGAGGAGTGGACCAACATTCCACAGGCCACAGTCAACAACCTGATCAACTCCAGGCCAAGGAGATGTGTTGCACTGTCTGAGGCAAATGGTGGTCACACCAGATACTGATTGGTTTTCTGACCCTCCCAATACAGTAAAACTGCACATTTTTAGAGTGGCCTTTTATTGTGGCCAGCCTAAGGCACACCTGTGCAATAATCATGCTGTCTAATCATCATCCTGACATGCCACACCTGTGAGGTGGATGGATTATCTCGGCAAAGGAGAAGTGCTCACTAACACACATTTAGACAGATTTATGAACAATATCTGAGAGAAATAGACCTTTTGTGTACATTGAGAAAGTCTTACATCTTTGAGTTCAGCTGATGAAAAATGGGGGCAAAAACAAAAGTGTTACGGTTATATTTTTTTCAGTGTATTTCATCGGATCATTTAACTTTGAATATGGAACGTGTTTGTGGTGTTGTTTCAATATATTTTAATGCATTGTCATTGATTTTATTTCCATCGTTTTTTGACAAAACATTGCTGAACCTAGACCTGACCTACTAAATCAACCCTAGATCACAACACTTCCCCCACTGGCTTGTACTGTAGGCACTAGGTATGATGGGTAATCACTTCATCTGCCTCTCTTATCACTCTGATGCATTCATCACTCTGGAACAGGATCAGTCTAGACTCGTCAGACCACGTAACCCTTTTCTACTGAAGTCTATTGAGTCTGTATGCATTTTTATTTTCACTTTCTTTATGTTTACTAGATCATATTTGTCTTTAATTTCATTTAGTTTATGCCATTGGTTCATACGCATCTTTAGGGTCAGGATTCATAAAATGTAAGGTTAACTCATTCCCTCAATAAACATGTAGCATCAAAATAAAAAAAAAAACAAAAACACAGAAACACAGTCCAACTGAATCACTGCAGTATCTATCTAATGGAAGAATTGGAATATTAAAAAACTGAATTTAACTTTTCAGGTGAAGCTATCTGGCTATTCCTAATTAAGCCATTTTCTTAAAGAACAAATTTATTTCTATCTCAGTGAAACTACAGGTTGTGTTTTGTGTGACATTCTCAAATTCAATGACATTACCAGCAATGGTTGTAAAAGAATAAGATATATTGTATTGATCCCCCAAGGGGGTTATTCAAAATGAATGAGGTTAAAATGTGTGACACAGTCATTATGATACATATGTTAAAATGCTGCACATGTGAGCTGTACCTGGACTTGTTTAAAGGATACAAATAGGTCAAGTATGAGGACTCCCAGGCTGCCAATGAGCCAGGCCAGATGGTTGATGATGAAGGTTTTTTTGGAACCCCTCAGTGCAGGTAGGACCACTATGACGCTAAGGCCGTAGGTGCCATTTCCCATCATCGCGAGGGCAAACAACAGGTAAGAGGTTCCCTCTGTGGACTGTCGTTGGAACTACAAAATAACAGAAATTACACACAGCATAGAGCATTATTACACAGTACAGGGTGTCCATAAAGTCTCATTACAATTTAACTCATTTATTACAAAAGCAAATGAAAAGACAAATATGTGGAAATTATTACAAAATGAAAAGTAGTAATTGAAGTTTGAGTTTTTTTGCATCACTAATACACCACTGCATGGGCAGCATTAGTTGCACAAAGTACATCCAGACAGTACTGGATTTCTTGCCATGTTGGCTGTATCACTGCCTCATCAATGGTATCAATGGAATCAGTGATCTTTGGCTTCAGGTCCTTGATGTCCTGTATCTTTGTTCAATACATGATATCTTTAACATAACCCCATAGAAAGAAATCCAGGGGAGTGACATCTGGTGAATGTGGTGTCCAGGGAACTGGGCCATCCCTTCAAAGCCATCCAGATTAACATAGCTCATCAATTGCTTTTGTAATAAATGTTTTAAATTGTAAAGAGACTTTGTGGACACCCTGTATATATGGGACTATTATAGCTCACCAAACCTAGGACTAAAAATGGTCACTTAAACAATGAAACATACAGATTAACTTTATTCATTCACAGGAGAAATTCACTTTTACATCAGTAAAAGAAAAAACAAAGAAAACCAAACCAAAATGTGATTTCATTTTATTAAAAAAATGTATACTAAATCACTTTGGGCCTTGAGTAAAGTGGCTCTGTACAAGATGGAAGCTTTAATAATACCTTTAACAATAACAGTTTTCATAATGTTAATGATTAACAAAATCAAATCTACCATTTTCAGTCTCAATAAAGCAAAGCTCATAATACCCAAAAAACTCAAATTTAACACTAAAACTGAATCAAAACTAAACAAAAGCAAGTGCATTCACAGAAAAATAAAGTCAAAATTCAGACATACTAAATAAATTAAATATCTTCAATAACTGATCTCTTTTTGCAGGTCTGAAGTTTCACTTTCTCCTGTTTATATCAGTGAAACATTTCTATTTGACTCTGTGTATACGTACATATACAGATGACTGTAATAACAACAGCAACCAGTCAGTTTACCTAAAATCCTGATGGAACTCGTCACTACTTTCCAAAATAAGTCACCTGGAAAAAGATCATCTGAACAGAAATACACCCCTGTCCTTTTTTACCGTTTCACCAAACTGGAATTACCACTTGAATTATATCACCATAAATATTCAGAGGCTTTAAGCTGAAACGATGGACATGTTTTCACTTGCAGAAAATATCCACACCACAAATCTGATTTAAGTGATTTAGGATAGTCACTAAATATTTGTGCCAAGATGTTTCTTTGGCCCTGGCAGCTTACAGGGACCATCCCCTCTGGTAAATAATAGCTGCAGTGGAGCCAGGATGTTTCTTCAACACAACAGCTCCATTGTTTTCAGTGCCTGTTTCTGATTTCTCAGTGGACCCTGTATATACCAACACGCAAATCTCATCTCCCTCGTTAAAAAACACACACATGCCTATACTTAAAAACTTACATTTGAAAGGATCTGGCTCTTTGAAAGCTAAAATCTGTACTCATGATGTTCACACACAAACTGCGCACTTACATTTTTGTAGAGCTGTGGAAAACGAGAGGAGAGGTAGAAGACAGATGCCAGATATCCACATATGTAGCCAGTAATCTTCACTGATTTAGAGGTAGATGGACTCTGACAGAGGAAGAGAAAGAGAGATAATGTAAAACTGTTATATGACAAAAGACTAAAGCTAAAAATAAGACCAATGGCCCTGTAGCTCACCAGCATGTTCTATCATATATCAATAACAACTTGAATTGTCAGGTTCTACCGCTATGTTAAGAGTCATGTGGTCTTGATGCAGGAGATCCATCACCCAATAGAAGTGGGTGGAACTCTCACTGGAGAAGAACTCAACAAATTACATGAAAGTCCATATATGACTACCTATCAGTGCTCAATAGTAACTATAATGATATCTGCAATCATCTCCATGTTATATAAGACTGACTAATTTGTACTCTGTACATACTGACAACATAAATTCTCACTGTAAATAATATATACATACACATATATTTAATAGACCAGATCTCCTCACAAAACTACTCATTTATTTATATTTATTTTATACTTTTCTTCAACCCATTTTTGTCCTTATCTCTAGTTGAATGTTTGTTTATATCAGGTCTATGTTTAAGTGTATTCAGGTTTATGTTGAAATTGTATGACGTGAGCTAAGAAAAACCAAAGCCAAATTCCTTGCATATGTTCACAACCTTGGCCAGTAAAGCTGATTCTGATAAGTCATCAAAATATGGCCCATTATAAGTAAAGGCAAATGTTTCAGTTTCAAAATTTCGTCAAAGATTCAAAAATCAATACTTTTCAAAACTGTGAAGCAACTTTGTAGACATTGTCCTAAGGAAGCTACATAACAAATTTGTAGTAAACCTGACCAGTAGTTTCAGAGAAGAAGATTATTAAAATGTAGACCTTGGTGTCTTTGAGTTTGACCCTTCAAGGTCACTCAAGGTCAAAGGTCATGGACCCAAATGAAAGTCCATATATGACTTCCTATTAGTGCTCAACAGTAACTATATTAATATATGTAATTATTTCCGTGTTATAAGCCATCAAAATATGGCCCATTATAAGTAAAGGCAAGTTTGTAACATTTCAAAAGTTTGTCAGAATGTCTAAAATCACGGCATATCGGCCGGTGAGCTAAAGATCTGACTTCTGAATACTTAAGTGTAACACCTGCACACGCATACACAGTATTTAATCTACCTACCTGGGTGTCTAAGGTCGTGCTGTCATCTATGATGAGTTTGGGCAAAGTGAGGAGGACCAGTGTAGCAGCACCACACCACACGAAGCACAGCCACTTCAGCATAGGGCTCTCTGAGAGTTGAACACACAAACACACACAAACAAGAGCTGAACACATAACCCTCTGCATGAAGATCTTGATGACAATAAAGTGTTTGCATTAGCTGACATTTTCCTCCTGCAAAAATGAGCTTCATGACCACTGACGTATGTAAACACAGAGTTAACTCGTATATGCAGCTCTGTTGTAACTCAATAGCAGTAATCATGATGGGGCTTACTTCTGCTGGAGTTGTTCTTGATCTTATAGTAGAGAAACTGCGAGATAAGAATCAAGTCTGTGAAGATGTAGAAAATCACTGTGACAACCTAAGAGAGAAAGACACGAAAATAACTTATTGTAAAAATGTGTTTTTTGAATATAAACATCACCCTATGTAGGATGTTAAACTGTACTTATAGCCTATATTAAAACAGATGGTAAGTTTCAATCAAAGTAGTTTTTTTATTGTATTATGGCATAAAATATCACAAAAATTTACATAAGATGTTACACAACCATCTGATCTAAGAAGTTTAAGTTAACCATGCAAAGCTAAAGTAAACTGTGTGTCGTGAGTAAAACCTGAATAGGAAGCTGGTTTGTGAGGTAGCAGCCCACAAAGCTGGTCACATCTCCACTGAAGAGGAAGAAGAGGAAGCCAAAAGACATCGCCTCCTCCACTTTACCATTCCGATAGGCCACATATACCTGACTAGAGACAAAGAGAGAGTGAGATAGGTAGGTAGGTAGGTAGGTAGGTACAGTTGTGCTCAGAAGTTTACATACCTTAGGAGAATTTGGGATTCTTTGTCCATTTTTCAGAGAATATGAATGATAATACAAAAACTTTTCTTTCACTCGTGGCTAGT
>JAPQRP010000006.1:15973279-15983841 GCA_037367295.1 Apogon hyalosoma | reverse complement strand
CAAGCTGGACTGACTGTACATATCCTGACCAAGGAAAATCAAATTTTCCCTTTGTGCAGTAATCTACACCTGGCTTTACTGCCTCCGTCTTAATAATATACATTATATAGACTAAATGTTGTCTAAAATTAACATTTATTTGCAACATAGTATAGCAAATTATCACATGATCAAAAACAAATTAATTTTAGCAAAAAAAAAGTCTCCGTTTTGAACGTCTGGGGTTGCCAGAAATTTGTGACGTTAAAATGGGGTCACGAGTCAAAAATGGTTGAGAACCACTGAATTAAAGGCTGATTTTTCTTTCTTATTGAGAGTTGAGGAAACTTAACTGGTTTAAAATCATTACATTTGTTTAGATAATGATGAATATTTCAGAAATCTAAAGGTACAACATTTAAGATGATTATAATCAAACTCAGAATCAGAATGAACTTTACTGCCAAGTATTTTCCCATAAGAAGATTTTGTATTGGTGTATTGGAGACAAACAATATCACCAACACTAAACGTGCATTTAGAAAATACAAAAATCTTAAAAACAAAAATAAGTAAAAATAATAAAATAAATAATAAATAATGTTTGGAAAAGCCAAAGTTGAATAAAAATCTGAAGCATATTGTAAGCAGAAGACACTGTAAACAAAATATACCCTACAGATGACAAAAAAATCTACTTATATTGTAATTGTATTTATTGCAATAGAAATTTATGTTACATGTTCTCAATGAAACTCCTGAATGTCATGTGTCCCAGTGCTTTTGTCTATGTAGCACAATTGCGTTCGTCTGCTGGGGCACAAAGCAACAATCAAAAACAACATTTATTAAGGAGTGAGATGTTCAGTTCAAAAGTTACTCAGTGTTGGATACTCCATGACGGTTCATTTCAGCTTTAATTATGTTATTATATTGGCCTATAAAAATCCACTGTTGGTCAACCTCTGTTATCAAATGTTAAATACACTGTCAACTAAAAACAAAAGGGTGTGAAACAGAAACATACAGATGCATATGAAAGTCATCTTGAATATTATGAGTACCACATATATATAAACCAGGTGCCTCATCTTAAAAAATAAAAATAGACACATCATCACTCTGGCATTGCAGGAAAGTATAGTCACATAATGTGGTCTCATCCTGTAAGTGTGTCTAATTTTTTGGCCATATTTACACAGTTTATTATGACTTTAATCCAAAAAGCATACAATGGGGGTGTAGAGTAGGTAAAGAGTTATGTACATATGAATCCATTAAATGAAGCAACTGTTGTTTTCAGTGCACAGTAAACACTGTAAGGGATTGTGGGTATTCTGTAGAAGATGTAAATGTAGGTACACAAGTTTAAAGTACAACATGTCAATAGAAATAGAAAAGCAGGAGCATATCCAGAGGTGGATTTTGCTTTAAGTGCAAATATATTTTATGTAATCCAGCAGTCTTTCAAATGTAAATCTAAACCTTGCCTACTTTTCCCATCAGACCTCCACAGCTAAAAGGCTTAAAAGCAGAAGGACTCCGTCTGCTCCACCTTCTCTCTTTCTATTTCGGGTTGGAACGGGAATGTGCTTAATACCTCTGTAATGAGACTGATTCTGTAGCAAAGGCACGTACACACACGTACATACAGACGCAGAGGTGAGACTAAAACTTCTGACAGCTCCTGCCTCTGATGTCCTAACTACACCAGTTTGCATGGGAACACTTACTTCAGGGCTGTCAAACATACGGCTCATGGGCCAAAATGGACCCGCCAAAGGGTCCAATCTGGAGCGTGGGATGAATCTGTGAAATGCAGAAGTTACACTGAAGATACTAACAGTCACAGGTGTCAAAGTCATTTTAGTTCATGTTCCACATACAGACCAATTCAATCTCAAGTGGATCAGACCAGTAAAATACTATTATAACCTATAAATAATGAAAACTCCAAAGTTTTCTCTTGGTGTAAAAACGGTAAATTACATGTAAATATTTATATTGTGTTTATTTTTTGTAAATTTTTTGTATCATGCCATCTTGAAAGTTTTGGCCTTTTTACATTACATAGTTGCCTTGATTGGAAACAGTGTGATGCACCAGTTTTTTCCACATACATTTTTTAATTTGACTTTTTTTATGGAATGTCTTTTGCAGTGGACAGTTTTCTCTCTCTTTTTTTTTTTTAAGTAAAGCTGTGAAACTCTTGTCCCCTACAGAGGACAAAAATGCATTCCTTGGTCTCAGGAGGATATTTACAAACTATCCTTAAAAAAAAAAAAAAAAAAGTAAAGTGTGAATAACCTGAACAAATATGAAGAACATTAAATGTCTTAAAGGAAGTAAGTGCAATTTTACTAATATTATGCCTGTTTTGTGCCTTTTTAGATCCACTGTGCTCTAGAAGTTGTAATTCACTTTTATAAATGATAAACTGAGGCATAATATTATTAAAAATGCACTTATTTTTCTTTAGAAATTTCAGGTTGTTCGTGGTTGTTCATGTTATTCTCATTTTAAAGGATACTTTGTAGATATGTAGATAGATATGTAAACATTTTCTTATGTAATTTAACGTTTTTCACTGTTAGTATTTTTCTGGTCTGGCCCACTTTAGATCATATTGGGCTGAATGTGGCCCCTGAACTTAAGTGGGTTTGACACCCCTGATTTACTCAGTCTGCTTCTCTATCTGTCTCCTACAATCTGTTTTTTCCACTTTAGCTGATATTCTGAAACATTTTCCATCTTGTGATTTCTTTCTCTGAGCCTCCAACTATCTTCACCTCTTGTCTCTGTCTTTTTATCCTTGTCATGTTGAATCTACAGATGCACAAATGCTTTCCTTACCCTTCCACTGAAACTCCCACTGAGACGAGTGAAGTCGTACACAAGAACACATGGTGGGGGGTTGGTGGGGGTGGTGGCTTGTTTACCACCCATATATGTATAGGATTCTGGCTCTTGAAGGCATCTTGAGTGTTTTTTCCAGTCTGTTAGATCTGAGCTAAATCTGACATTAAAGCAACTTGACCTAATAAGATAAAAAAGACAGATGGTACAGATGATTAAATCTGTACAGTATTGCATCAGGAACCTGCTTGGGAGGTTCAAATGATGGGGACAGTCAACACTAGCCTCAATGTATTTAATATCATTTAACTAAAGCAGTCAGATACAGATAAATGAGAGCTTTTGTAATATATGTGTTTATTTACACAAATAAACAGCATCAGATACATGTCATTTAATGCACTGTACTGTAGATGAATAGATGGAGCACCTTCAGAATGAGGACGACGCTTTGTTTACATCGCCATCATGTGGCTGAATGTGGTGCGACAGATCCTGAAGTAATGAGGAAGCGTGAACACCCTCAGCACTGAGTAGATGATTATATATAATGGGCTTTGTGTGTATTTGTGTGACAATAGTGTAAATAGTCAATAAAAGTACCAGTAACATTTTGTGAATGTACTGCAGTAAATAAAAGTTCTACTTTTAACACATGAATCAAGAATTTAAGTATTATCAGCAAAACTGTCTTGTTTTTTTTTTTTTACAGTATTTTTGCCAGTTCGAGACACTGTAGTGATGTAACTAAGCAAACAATGGAAGAGAAAAACAAAATAGGAAACAGTAAACAATCAATAACATCATCACATGACAGTCAAAAATGCAAGAAAGAAAGAAGTAAGAAATTAAGAAAATATTCCAATATCAATATTAATAATAGAGATGGTGAACAGAACTAAAAAAAACATAATAATGGGAAAATAAATAAGACAATGACAAACTTTCCGATTTATATTATTATATAAAAAAAATAAATTGATAAATTAATGTATTATTACCATTGAGAAAATTGAGAAAATCCTCGCTCATAAATAAAAAAATATATGTACTTACATGCCCATAAAAAAGCATTGGCGAAAAATACTAAATTACTACTACTAATAGTAATAATAAAAATAATAATAATCTCACAATTTTGTACAAGTCCCCAACCTCAAGCATGCTCCGTATCGTTAAAAGGCTTGGATTCTCTGTATTTTTTGCTATTTTGGGTATTTTTATGGAACACATGACACTAAATTCCTAAAGGACAAGCCATCATAAAGTCCAGACATGCATTGAGGATTAGTTATGTCCCTTTAGTCCAGGGGTCATCAGTTCTGATTTAAGGAGGTCTAGAAGGGGAAAATGTCCTCGTGTACAGGTCAGCAGTGTCGACGTGTTTAAGTTGCATAATAATTTAGTTATACATTAATTCATGTATTTAGTAGCATTGTCATTCTATCGACATCTGCACTGTGTGAAGTCAAGCACTCAAATCAAGCAAAGAAAGCTATAATTCAATGCCATTTCAGCAAAGTTTTTATATCTGTAGGGCAACCCTGGACTCAGAAGGGTAAACAGAGGAAATTATATGGACATTTTATGGATTTTGTGAAAATGTCATTGTTCAATTATTGTCGGTACTGTTGCATGTTTTACACACTATCCCTTCTATTGTCAGTCCATTGTCACAAAATCCAAGAGATTGTGTATACTTTTTTCTATTTCTGCAGTAAATCAACTTAAATGTGGACCTGAATGTGGACCTTTAAGTGCAGATGTTTGTAATTATGTAATTGCATGGGCTGATATTGTCATAATGATTGTGTTTCTATCCACTGTGTAGACTGTACATACATTACACACAGAGGCTAACAGTGCAGGCTTATGTTGAAACACAGTTGTTTTAGACTGTCCTGTTGAGGGTGCTAGTGCATTTCTAATCTCCATCCTTCTCATTTCTAGTTGTGGTTTAGGTTGAAACAAACAAGAAAAAAAACAAAAAAAAAAAACCCACTTCACCTGAGTTAAAAAGTCAGTGCCAACAAATCGTAGTTTAACTCAATATTTAATCCAAAACATAGATATTCAGCAAAAAAAAAAACAAAAAAAAAAACCCTTTTGCCACAAGGCCTGTGACTTTTGTCTTTTCATTTTGCGTTCTTTGTGTCCCCTCAGAACTACAGTTGTCCGTCGGTTATGGTGCTCGCCGTCCCAGTCGCCGTGCGGTTCCTGCAAAGAGGGAACAGGGAGCTGAGCAGGAACATGTCCAGTTACCTCTCACTGGCTGCGATAGCCAAGGCCGATCTGCTGGCTGAACACACCGAGGCCATAACACTCAGTGTGCTTGGAGGTAGGACACACAAACACATTCACACGCATAAACAAACGCATGCATACCTGGATTTAACATATAAGCTCGTAAAAAGTTATGTTTCGGATTAAGACGGATTTCAACTAAGTGTATGTGTGTGGGGGTGTGGATTTTATAGATTGCAGACATTATAGAAAAATATTTGCTGACATTTTTTTAGTTGTTCATTTGAGGCCTCGGAGCAGACCTGTAACAATGGGATAAACTGTTTTACTAGAGTGGAAAAAGGAATGACTGTTGTAATCAGTAGTTGTAGTAGAAAACCACATTCTTAGCCTATAATGGCCCACTGTAAATAACGCTGTAATGACGGCTTTCTGAGGATTATAATGATAGTAAATACCAGCTGCAATAAATCATCTATTCCCTCATGGAGCTTTCATACAGCAGGGAAACTTGCTGCAAGTTCTAACAATTTGGGAGACAATTGGCTTTTTGTTTTGTGCACTTGTTTTCAAGCTCTTTCCGTGATTTTTTTTTTTTTTTTTCTTTCTGCCCTTTTAACCTTAACAGGAGCTGTTGAAGCTCATTAGGATTGTGTGGTTTCCTGAGGGGTTCGCAATGCCTGATGGAGATATGTTTACCCCTCAGGCTTACATGCACGCATACAGAGACATGAACAGGTTGCATTAATCTGGGGGGATGGTATGAAGGTGTTCAGTTCAGAGTGCAAGAATTTACTTTGTTCACTAATAATTCAGCCCCAAACACTTGAGTCTTAAGATGTTTTTTGTTGCAGGTGTGTGTTACATGAACCGATCCAAACCATTATCAACATGTTTAACTAACACTTCACTCATGCTACCACGTGGAATTAATCACCTCACGCAGCACCGGCGTGATGCACCCACCGTGGGGACGTTCCTATGAGCTCGGCACATGAAACAGCTTAACTCTGCGCTGTCTGGTTCATTTTACGAGTCAGGTTTGTCCAGAAGTGTCAGTGAGATGAAAAACCAGTGGGTGAAAATAGAGATAAGTGTCCCAGCTGATGAGAGAATGGAGTCGGGCACTTTTCTATTTAGAGTAGATGAGCAGAAAGACAATTAGAGTTGTGTGGAGGGTAAGGCGGCATGCAGAAATGGAAACTTCTCATATACACCATGATTTTTGTCCATGTGTGTTAAAGTCAGGATGCTCCAAATGCACATTTTACTGTTGCAGAGAGGCCGTTCTTTATAGTTATTCTATTGCAGCTGCCTTCTGGGCCTTTAACCCTTAGGGCTCTGGGATAAAGTTGCCAGTGGTGATTTACTGTATTTATTTGGGTAATGTAATATCTCAGTATATATTTTACAACTGCAGGGAGGCACTACCTTTTTGTTATTTTGTGCTAGTTGGCTTTTGAGGGTTTGACCTTATGAGGGCTCAGGGATAAAGTTGCCTCTGGCGATTTTTCTTTTTTATTTGGGTAATGTAATATGTCAGCATTTCATATTCTGGATATCATTTTCATCATGTTTTTCTTGTGCTTTGCGACAAAGTCAAACTAAGTACATTTGATCAAGTGGAGAGGGTAATAAAGAAGTCCCACTTTGGTTGTATCAGTATCTCAGTTTAATGTGTTTCATTTTAATATTTTCACATTTTAGTCCACAGTAATTATTGGCTGGTCTGCTGTGCAGGGGAAGTGTTGTGTTTCCATGTGTTTTGGAGACATTTCATTGACTTAAGTTATGGTTAATGCAGGGGTTAGACTCAGGTCTGCAGGAAATTACTTTAACTCTAACCTTAAAACAACTATTAACCCTCAAAGTAACGATTTACATCAAGAGGACAGGGATTTCCCCATAAATGACTGGGTAAATAGATTTGCACCACCATAATGTAAGAAATTCAGTCCACAAAGCTCAATGGAGGTGTTTATAATAGTACTTTTAGATTAATTTTTCCTCAGGCAGCTTTTTAATGTTTTAACGCAGTATCAAATTGTTCCCCCTCTCGAGGCTAATCCTCAGTTTCACCCTCATGTTGCTTTTTAACAAGCCTGGACCCTGTGGTCCTATGAAAACACAGCATAAACAAAACGGAACATAAACATGAGAAGACAAACACACATATGCATGCCAAAACACGCAGACACACACATGCAGCTCAGAGGACCAATAACAGATTAGCTTTTTTTTCCTCCCAGCAGCCCTCTGTTCAGGAAGTGAGGTGATGTAATGGGGGTTTTGTTGGGGTTGATGATGGGGTTCTTATGAGTTGGCAACACAAGAAAGAGAAATGGATGGGCTGTATATGTGTGTGTTTTTAAAGGTTATATCTGCTACGTCACTTAGAGCTGATTCCATACTGTCAAGTTATAGTTGTTTTTTGTATTTGTTTGGAAGTTAGGAAGATTTTGAATCACCTATCTATCAGTTTATTGATACTGAGGTTTACAAGGCTGCCTGTGTGTGATTACAGGAAGCTAAAAGCAGGACTCAGTGTGAATGTTTTACAGCCTGCTACAGTCAGTCTCAACAGAGCGTGGTCATTATCAGACATCACACACAGGTTAGTACCCGCACTTACAAACATGTGGCACTGCTGTGACCACATGTGGAGCCGCTTCCTTTGAGTAAAACCTGATCTGAAGGTAATCATAACATTTGGAATGCGTAATCTGTCAAATGTACAGTATTCCTTTTTGTCCCGCTGTGCAACATCTGTAGTTGCTGTACTCTGCTTTGCGAGATAGAGCGAGAAGAGGTTTGCTGGTGGGATGGGAGGGGGTATGAAAGGTGTTTGTTTCCATTTCGTAACAGATCATAGCTACAGAAAAAGTCCAGACTATGCAGAGGTTGTTGCTGCAGGTGGAACCTGTTATGTTTCACTAATGGGCCTCATACCTGAATGTCTCCCCTCTCTATGCAGACCACATAGTTCATAAGGTTTACTCTGAGTGTGTACAGCAGGTTGATGAAGATACAAACTCTGCACTTATGATTGCTGCAGAATTTTAACATTTCCTCAGTCATATGTTATAGCAGTGATAACTTAAGTGGATTGTTGTGCAAAAATACCTGCATTTTAGTGGCAATTCCAGAAATGTTATAGTTAACATGAGAAAACAAAGCTGTGCAACATGTTCAAAAACGTTATCCGTTTATATTTATAATTGAATAAATGTCAGTGCTGATGATCTGGTGACATGTCCAGGGTGTACTCCGCCTTCACCTGTTGTTTCTGGGATAGGCTCCATCATGAATGAATGATATACGTCAAATTATTATCCAAACTTAAAAAAAAAAAAAGCAATGAGAAGGAAAAGGACAAATTCAGATGCAGACATACTTTTTAGTAAATAACTTGAAATTTTATTCATAACTCACTCACCACTCAACCAGTCATGTTATGCACAATATATTTATGTACAAAATACATTCAGTTCATCAACAAGAACGACAAAATCCATTTACAGTACAATACAAGACAACTTAGTTCATAAAAGATTGGGTTGTGTAAACATTGTCCTCAGTTTCTTTTATCAAAATCCAAACACACTTTCCATCTCACATGAAAAATAGAACATATTCATTCTTAATACTTATCAAAAACAAACACACACATTTATTACCCTACACTTAAAACAGAACTACTGAAAAATACCAAAGCAGACATAAAATAAAATAACTCATGTCAATGTAAACACTTGGAAGTATACAAGAAAATAAAGGAAGCGAAATGCTTTAAAAGCCTTTCCAATTTCAACCAATGTGTTAAAATAATAAGTTGCTTAAATCATTTGTACAACATTTGAAGCTTTTAAAGAAGTTCCTACTCGGCTTAAAAGAAAGAAGTACAGCAGTTTTCAGTCCAACATGTGTTTTAAACATTATATTGTGTGTTGTACATTACATTACAACACACTAACAAAAAACAAACATTACTTCACTGGTACCCTCTGTATCTACAGTATTTTGATATGGATAGGTTAAACATTTTTGTTATAATAACTGTAACAATTCCATCAGTTTTCACCATTCGAAATGCAAAGGAGTCATTTACAAGTTGATAAAGACAGAGGAAAAAGGTATTACTATGCCAAAAACCCTCTTCGGTACAAGATAATTCCTTGTAATTGTCTGTGACCACATTTTTTTTTTTTTTTTTTCCTTTCCCGCATGGCTGGCCAGTGATTACTCCTGTTTACTGGCTCAGAACCTACTTTAACAATAGACGCTCTGTTTTTCTTGAAGTCTAATTAAGTGCATGCAGCACGTTCTGTGCCACAATACAACTTCTCTCGTCTGATTATGAGTGTGCATGAGTTTTATGGCATCAATTCAATAGAAATTATTACAAAAATAAACTTGAGTCTCTCACAGCATTGACTTCCTCTCATTTGCGTGCATCATTTCCAGCAGAGTTCACTGCACTGTTAGTGTTCATGATGAGCAATGAAGGTGATGAAGGAAATGACACTAATTAGAATATTGAATTGTAGGAGACAGGATGATATATCGGTAATGATGTTTGCTTCAGGTTTAGCATGGAAGCTTATTACGATGTTGCTGATATTTGTGATGAAGATGACTGTGATGGTGCTGATGAAAATTTCCACTTTGAACATTGTGTTAGTTGATGAACTGAGCGCCTCCATGTGGCAACATCTCCGTCACGCCCCACGCCACCACATTCCCCCTCTGCTCACAGCCCTGGCCGTCCTGCAAGGCAAGCTGGGACATGTCATCCTCGGACAGCACCCTGTCCCACATGTTCACCCCTGTCATCTTCCCCGCAAATGCCAGCTTATGATCGAAGCTCGCCTCGAACCCTGGCATCCCACGGCTGCTACTGGGACTCTGAGGGCAGCAGCCGTTCCTCTCCTGTCCCAGCTGAAGCGAGCCTCCGTCAGGTATGATGTGTCCCTCAGCCACGCCAGGTGTGATGGCGACCTGTTTACCACCCACCCACAAGGTCGCCAGGCCGTGCTCAGAGTTCCAGGCTCCGCATAAGTGGATCCATTTTGAAGGACCCCTAGGATTCACCACATGTCGCGCCTCCACCAGGTGAGCCTCTCCTCCGATGGTGAACAGGGCTGAGGTTTGGCCGAGCAGCAGCTGGATCTCGTATGGGTTCCGGCGATTTCCATATGAGAAGAGTACAGTTTTGTTGGAGACAACGGTCGGCTTCACCCACATGCAGATGGTGAAGGAGGTCAGCGATAGAGGAACATCTGGGATGACAGAGGTGTAGATTCGACTGGAGCGCATGGGGAAGAGAAGGGCCATCTCACAGTCTGTGAACAAGACCATAGAAGAGTCAAAACTTTTAAAGGAGTGATATTTAGCTTTTCAAAAACTGAATTATGCATTTTCAAACCTTTCCCTGTGGTCTACATAAACTGTAAATGCTCTGCTTGGGTCTGAATTCTTCATTA
>JAPQRP010000006.1:15953688-15970164 GCA_037367295.1 Apogon hyalosoma | reverse complement strand
TGACGGTGTTTCCACGGTAACTACAGAGCCTCTGAACATCCAAATGGGTCATATCTGATGACCATGAAAAGATGACAGACTACATTTTACACCAATTATTTACATGTATTGATAGGATTAGTGAATCAACAGGTATTAAACAGTTTAGCTCAGTTGATGGTGTTGGTTAATGGTGGCTGTTTGCGTCTTTATGGGTTATGATGAGAGTTGTTCTGGAATGTCTCCATTATTTTTAATTTTCCAAAGGGGATTATCAGTGGGCACAGGACAGAATGCCTTTGAATGAAACCAACCTAGAATCAGCCACAGCAATGTGTGATGGTGAAGCTATTTGGTAAATTAACTCAGTAATTCAGGAAGTACAGCAAACACTACTTTTTTATGAGCGGGAGTTTTAAGTGTAGTTGTTTCTTGTGTTCTTCAACTTAGATAAAGAGTTTAAAACTGGAACACCAGTGGATTAGACAGACGTTAGCAGCAGCCATTGTGGTTGTTCAGATTAAGTGTCTCAGTGGTTTTTACCCCTCGGCCAACTTCGGGCCAAAGGGATATTGTAATCGTTTTGTCATCTGTCCATCCATCTGTCTGTCCATTCAACAACGTAATCGCATTATTTGAAGAATGCATTGAGATATTTCCATGAAATTTATACTGTGGATGCATCTCGGCATGGAGCAGAAGCCTATTGACAAACCTTGACCCACTTTTTCAAGATCAAATGGTGACATGTCTTTTCAACAATGTAATCGCATTATCTGAAGAATGCATTGAGATTCATGCACCAAATTTACACAAAGAAAATGTAATCTAAATTATAGGGCAGGAACTTTCAACAGAATCTTACACTATATTTCTACTGATGATGCGCCCCGCCTACTTGCCCTGGAGGGGCGTCCTGTACCCTGGGCTGGACGCAAGCCTCTTGGTTGCGTTTCTTTTTTCAACTCTACAATATTCACCACTGAACTTTTGGACGTGCTCGCACAAAGGATATCATCTTATCCTGTGTTTCGGAATCTTTGGCTGAGGGGTATTAAAGGTGTGCAGCATTTTGTTTTCTATCATTGTATCAAACAGTCCCATTCTAAGTTAAAGGCTGGTTGTATGTACCAGGTGGAAAGCGGCTTTAGGTGGACCAGATGGAGCGAATGAAATATTAGGTATCAGGAAGAGGCATCAGGTTCCCAGGAAACCAAAAACGGGGCAAAAAAACCAAACAAACAAATAAACAAAACAAAAAACATCTCAGGAATAATTATGGAATTTTGAGCTTCAGCAGCTGTGAATGACCAGATTGTGAACTGTTATAGCCACCCCACTAACCTGAGCATTTCACTTCGTAGAGACTCCATCTCCCCCTTCATGATGTCATCGGCGAACTGAAGAAGCATGTTCTCCCTCATCTGACTGTTCTCCATCATTGCGAAGAGTTTGTCCCATTTAGTCAGGTCTGGAGAGCTACACGGGGCTTGGCTTGGTGTCGCTGCAGAAAAGGAAGTGCACATAGAAAAAGAAAAGTTAAACAGGAAGTCAGGCTTTTGGGGAGGGAGATAACAACAATGGGAAAGATACAAATCTGAGATAACGATAGGAAAGCAAATAACAATCCTCTTTGAATTCTGTTGCGTTTCCGGTGAGATCTTCAAGCTGTTATGAATGGGATGAAACTGAGAAGGAAAAGGAAGGGGAAGTCCTGAGAGAGATAACAGAAATAGACAGAGGCATAAAAAGGAGGAAGGGATAAGGCTAAGGCAGGGGGTAGAACAGCCCAGGAGTGAGAATCTCTGTCAGACACACTGTTCTTATTAACATTTGAGCCTCTTAAACTCTGTTTATACCTGGCTTATTCTAGAGGGGCACTATCAGAGGCCTACAGGATTTGTTTTGGCTACCTGTCCTTAAGGTTTAAAATAAATTAGACAGGAGGTTCATGCACTCTGTTTCCTTTGCCTTGGAGTAATATATGAATGGACCTACTAATCTCAAGATCTGACTGAGGTTTAGACATTATTCTACAGTATCTGAAAGCTGTTTGAAGGTTTCATTAGTGATAATCCATGCTCGTTCAGTACATTATCTGCTTCTGCACTCACACTTCTGGGTACTAGCTTTACCTTCCTTTTGCCTGGGATGCACTGGGAAATTAGACCTTAACATATGGCTTCACTTCGCTGCTACACGCTAGTTATTCTTCTGTAAACGAGCTGTCTTTTGACCTCATTCAACTCGCCTAAATTCAAGTCAGGAAGAAGATTCTTCTCCTGTGAGCAGGTCAGATGCAGTGATCCTTCAGGTTTTGACTTCCATTCCTCCATCGCATACCTGCACACATCTACTGCACCTAATCACAGTACATTTCCTCCACTACCTTAAAAACTCATGTGTGTTTCTTGTATTTCATTATTTCCTCCCATTATGTCATATTAAGCTGAAATCTATGTGCGTATATTTTGCCTTGTCTGACATTCATTCAAACCTCATTTTTTTGCCTTTGTGCAGAGCAGGCCGTGCCTAGAGCCAAGTTCCTTCCTCTTTACTGTTGTTGCTGCAATTAAACTAACAAACAAATGCAAAATGCAAGCTCCACAGGGCCTGTTTGAATACCCACATCCACTTACTTTCTCACACATTAGCCCTTCATTCTTTCTCTCTTGACAAACTCATGTGTACACAGAAAAACAGTGATGCTTTGCAATCAAGCTCAGACAAGAATTTTATAATGATATGGTGTTTGTGTTATTGCAAACCAGTCATTCATGCTGTAATACGTGTTGGTCCCAGCAGGCAGCTGGAAGAACACCCTGCTTTTTCTGGCTCAGCATATTCTTTGATGCTGCTCGATTCATGCACTGACTGTGTGTCCGCCTGCAAAAACTGTACTATACAAGCATCGGTATCACTCCTCTCTGCTTTTGTACTGTGTAAGTCATAAAGCCCTCTATAAAGTTATCATAGTAAACCAAATATCAGACAACATTCATTAAATCAAGGCAGGCACATCAGGCACAGTTCTGTAATTTTATCACCTTTTGATCAGTTTATCACCTTAACCCTTTATAGGGCCCTCATAGAAATACTCTGATATGCAAAATGTCAACCTAAGTGTGTTATTGGAGGACTTAACAAGACTTTATTACTTTTGTGAAATTTTTCATTTTTTTTATTGTTATGTAGAAAATCAAGGTCAATGAAGTTACCATATTTGGTTCCTTGCCATAAGTGGCAAAAAAAAAAAAAAATGTATCCAAGAAGTAAATATAAAAAAAAGACAAGAAAAACCACATGTAATATGAAGGGGACATGTATTTTAGAACATTAGATCATGACTTTTATAACATTAGAACAACATGCGTGCTGATCCAGACCCCTGTCCACATCTACATGATCCCTTTGAACATCATTCCTTACATTAGTACCATTACTTCATGGTACCTAACAAAGCACGTACACTCACTGTTCATGCAGAGGTGGACCTTACAGACCCTGTAGACCACATTGGACCTGACATTGTTGACTCACTGCCCTCATGGTAACTCTTGCTGTCACTGTCTTGTAATGTATGCAGAAATGACCAAAAATAGTCACTTGCCCGGTAAAGGGTTAAGGTCAAGATGGTTTTTTTACACTCATTTTCTCAGTTTTACAGCCTCTGCTCATACCTTTACACCTGATTTAATACATTATTTTCAGTTAGATCCCTGCGTGCAAAGCAGTGTCATCATCTTAACTAATGATGCCATCTAAGGTCACAAACGGTAACACAAAAACATGCAAGAATCCTGCAAGATTTCACACTTCATAATAAAATGAAGTGACAACCATGGCTGTCTGAGAGCAGATGAATTCGATTAATCTTCCATTACAGTGCACAAACATTGACTTACGTTCTGGTGTGTCTCCATCTGTGATTTCATTGTAGTAGGTGTCAGCGTAGTTGACCTCAATATCATCGTCATAGGTGAAGGCCAGACACGCACAGACTGACAGCACACACACTGCCTGGGGGAGCCTCTGCCAAAACATGCTGCTGCTGCTGACAGAGTGTGTTATGAGAGATAACACCACAGAAATGTACAGTGTGTGTGAGGATGATGTGCGGCCCAGTGTGTATGTTTGCAGTCAGTCTGGCTGTGTGTTCTCTTTGTCTGTCCCACTTCGTACAGCGCTGCAGGTTCACTGCTCGCTCTCTTTTTCAACCCCTCACTCTCTAATATAGTACTTGTCCCTCCTCCCCATTGACTCTCCTCCTCTCTCTCTCTCTCTCTCTCTCTGTCTTCCTCTCTTTCATTCTTTCTTGTTAGATTCTGAGCAATCCTTTGGCAGGAAGCCCGGCTGTGTAGAGTACTCCAACTGCAATGTCAAAGTTTTTTTTTCCAAAACGTTTCATTCATTTTACTGAATTGTTTCATAATATCATAATTAGAAATGGACCAATTAATCACTTTACAAATGGTACTGGTACTAATAATGACAAATTGTAGGCTCCTAAACTAAAAATACTGATATTGAGGGATAATAGTGTAAAAGATTATAATCACTTCCATGTAGAGTTTTTTGTTTGTTTGATGTTCAGTCATTGATTCTTTAGTTCGAGTTTGATGCCATTATTTGATTTTATCTATTACTTTATTTTGGATGTTCAGTTCAGCAGTTACCTGGTCTGTAATAAATTGAAAGGTCGTTCATATAAGACATGTGTAATGTATTTTCAGTTTCAAATTAGTTTAAAGGAAGGGCATAACCACTGGATCATCATTTGGATATTGTTCTGCTCCTGTTCTAAACCTTTAAAAAAATTACGATTGGTCTACCTTGTCATTCATTCAGTCATTTCAACCAATTAACCTATTAAATGCATGTCTCTGGATGGTGGGAGGAAGCTGGAGTACCTGGAGAGAACCCACACAAACAGAAGGGGAGAACATGTAAAATCCACCCTGAAAGGCCCCCAGGGGCTGGTGCTGGGGTCAAACCCCTTGCTGTTAGGCGACAGTGCTAACCACTGCGCCACCATGGCACATCCATAATGTTTTTGTTTTTTTTTTTTTAATTTATAATGTATAGTTTAGGGGAGGAAGGAGCATTTTTAAATCATCTTTTGTCTTTACTTCTTGGTTGAACAACTGTTTAAAATCATAAAACACCAATAACATTGAAAAGTCCACTTAATTGATCTCTGTTATTATTGTGTGAACAACTGTGCTATTTTTAAACAGCCAAGCTACTATACTCTGCACACTGTAGCCTGTAGTATATGTATGTGTTTTAATTTCTAATACCACACAGCTTATCACAAGGCAGTACACTAAAGCTCAACAATGGCCACGTTGATGGTGACGTCGCAACATATTCATACCACATTGCTATGACAACCAGCAACATCGTATGGAAGTTCAATCTGCAGTGGAAGATGAATAAAGTAACAGAAGTGAGTCAGGTTGAGTCATTATCATGAGGTGGAAAAGTGCCCCCAAGTTCAACTTTTTAAAATTTTCTGTCACTAATCATTAAAGTCTCCAACTCAAAGTAAATTCTGATGTCTATGAGCACAACTTCATTCTGATTCAGTGTTCATGTTTATAATGGGTGACCATTTTTGAAGTGCTCTCTATAACATCAACACTTTTAACTGTTTCTGACTGAATTGACTGATAAAATATAACAACCAGCCCTGTAAAAATAAGAAACAAGTACTGAAATTATTTCTAATCAATACCTAATCCTACTCCAAGCACCGAGCTGTCATCTGAAACTAATCCTAATTATAACATTAACCCTAAAACTGTCATTCACTGAACCCTAGTGCGGACGTGCCCTTAGAAGGAAATTACGAAATGGTTAAAAATTTCCCTAAATTTCTGTCCTTGTGAAAACATTTGGCTCTCACAAGTAGAAATATACGAGCGGTGCCTCAGCCTGTAAGTGAGGCGGTGAGTAATGCGTCGTTGGAGGTAGCCTGTGTCGTAATCAGATATAACTGCAGCTCCCGCAAATCACACAGAGACGGAGAGCTGGAGAAAGAGAGTGGGGGAAGAGGTAATGGAAGGGGGAGGAAGCAGAGAACACAAACTTTCCTGATTTTTGCCCCATGCAGAGACTGTGTGTGTGTGTGTGTGTGTGTGTGCGTGCGCGTGTGTGTGTGTGTGTGTAGAGAGGGAGGCTTGAATGGAACCCAGATGTCAAAAGTTTCTAAATAGCTTTATTGTTCTGCTGCTTCACTGTTTATTTATTTATTTGTCAGCCTCACCGTACGCCTGTGTATTTGTAGGTATACTCTCTGTAGTGTGTGTGTGTGTGTGTGTGTGTGCGTGTGCGTGTGTGTGCGTGTGTGTGTGATGACTGTGAACTCCCTATATTCCTCCGTGCATGCGTTTGTGTACATTTTCAGGGGGATGGAAATAATGACTTCCTCATGGGATTTTAGGATTTGCCCCCTCCTCCCACTCGTCCCCCTCCCTCGGTCGCACTCTGCTGTTTCATCTCCGTCCCTCTGCGTATCTGTTGAAACACACACTTATCGGGGCGGAACAGCAGTTTCACTCAGACGGCTGCACAATGTGAGCGAGACTGTGCGAAAAAAAAATAGGAAAGTGCTGCTCTGGTTATCAGCGGCGTTTGTCTTGTACTCCAACACCACCTGTTAGCGCGCAACACTGAGCTAACCTGTTGTTAGTTCAGAAAGCATCTTCGCTGCCAGGCAACAAAGAAGAGGTTTATTTACACAAAGCATTTCATAAACAAAACCATTATGATGGGATTTACATGAATAAAATAAATAAAAACGCTGCTTAAACAATAGAAGATCCAAATATTAAGAACTAGAATTATAACAAAGTACATACAAAGACATAAACAAAGACATAAAGAACATACAGAACTCAACACAGTACAGTAAGAATCAATTAAAGCTGCTTTCTAAAAGACTTTTTCTACTCGTCTACAGTCTACATTTTTCAGCAGCTGCAGTGATTTTGCATATCCATTCACTTGTTAGGATTCACATCAAAAGCAGTCCCTCGCAAGTAAATAATGACAAAGATCGTCGTTATACAAATATACAAGTGAAAAATCGTTAAAATGTTTTATATGAAGTCGCGTGTGTTTTTCCAGAATACGTCAACAGCTACCAAAACCACCGACGAAACAACACTGTATCTCCACAGATTGCATCAACCGTGCTAAGCTCATTATTTGAATGCATTTTTATTATTAAGGAATCGTTCAATTTTTTCCATCAATCAAAAAGCTGAGACAGTCGGTTAAATAATAGTGTATCTCATCTTCACATGCTGCATTACCATCATTTACATTACAGCTCTGTTAGCTTAGCTTTGTTTTTAGACAGAAAACAACCACAGTAAAACTGTAAATCACCTCCATTTTCTGTCCAGTTTGTATCATCAGTAGCTGCGTTAAAGTTCTGTTTGGAATCATCCAAACCAGGTCAGAACGGTTACAGTTTAATCGGAAGTGTGGATCAACAAACAGCAAATGTAATAGTGGAACACAGTAAATTAATACCCTAACTTTCATAATCAAACTTACTTGTGTGGTTGTGGCCAAAAGTTTTTAGGAATGACACAAGTTCTGTTTACTCAAACGTAGCTTTTTTAAAAAGAAAATTCGACATGTTTTGGAGGTACACCGGTGACCAAAAGCATCTACTGTTCTAAAATGTTTAGTACCAGTAAATAATTGGTGTAAAATGCAGTTTGTCATCTCTTCATAGTCATCAGATATGACCCATTTGGACATTCAGAGGCTCCGTAGTGAATGCTGAAACACCGTCATCTTCTACAACATTAATTCACCAGTAAAACCCATGGATTTTGATAAATGACAGTAGATGGACACACTGGGTTTATGTTCAGTTAATGATAGATTTGACTGAAAAAGTCACTTTTTCTTCAGTGTTCTCTGTTTTTAATATAATAACCCTCAACTTTAATCTGAGTTTTAATGAACATCTATATAATTTGTACATTAAATATAGGAAAATATCTGATTTTCACTGAAAAAATGCCAAATAAAGAAGATAATATTTGAATAAATGGTTATAAATGAGTTAAGAAATGTTAAATATGGAGAAAAATCCATTTGGGAACTGCCACAGAAGTAGCACTGGGCCTTAATGGATCAATCCATTCAATCTATCTGTGACATTCCCCAGTTTTTGTTTTTTTTTTTTAATTTAGATCTGTGTCCAGTGGTCAAAACAAACACAGTTATTCTTTTTTATGAGTTTGTCACTTTCTTTGACTCTGAACATTGTTTCATTTGGTTGTCATCCTACTTGGACCTTGGCTTTAGTTTTCAATGCCATTGGAGGCCAGTAGTGACTCACTACTCCCTCTAGTGGTCGCATACATTCACAATGACACACTGACCCATGGCTATGAATAAATTCAGCTCACATATCTGCAAAATCATACACTTACGTATGTATTTGATGTTCTGACATCATCATCACACTATAGTGATACTTATAGGTCATTTTTTTTAATAGTAAATCCTGTTGTCACGTCAAGAAGTGTTTATATCTTCACTTCTACTTTGCTTTTTCTTCTCATGCAAAATCTACAAATGAAGGATATTGTAATTTTTTTCAGCAGCTGTGGTCATTGACCTTGAGCATCTATTTGTTGGGATTGACATTAAAACCAGCTGCTCAAGTAACAACAAAGTTTATGATTTTAAAATTTACAGAGAGATAAGATAACACAGCACACAAAACCAAAGATTTAACTTCCATCTTATTTTACGCAATAACCAGTGTGTAATCAATGTGTACACTTCACTTGTGCAACAGTAGTTAACTCTTCTCTTAAATAAGGCTATGACTGAAGTTGTGAGAATGTGGAGTAAAAAAGTAGCATATGCCTTTAACTCAAAACACAGACACAAGCATCAAAACCTGATGAAAGAGTGGATTTGAATCATTCAATTGATACCACATTGAAGACTGTACATCAAATACTCACCAAGTTATTGTTATTATTATCATTATTCCTGGAATTTTGGCCAAAAAAAATCAATGAAAAATCTTATGTCACCCAAGGGAAAACACCACTGTCTAATCTTTACCGTATTTGATCAGTGTTTGACTTAAAGAGTAAGAAAACATGTGCTGATTTAAGACTTTCAACATATTGCTGTGATATGTTTGTAGATGTCTTTGTGGAAGAAAGGGATAAACCAGGCCTAAAGCATAAACGCAGGAAACTGAGGCTATTAACTTATAACAAATGTCAGTGATGTTAAAACATAAGTTGTATATTTAATTAATTAGTATGTCCAGTCTGTTTAACCCTCAAAGACCTAAACACCCACCAATGACCTAAAGCATCTACTGATCTAGAATGTTTATTCACGTTTCAACCACTAATCCTATCAATACATGTAATTCAAGTAAAATGCGGTTTGTCATCTTTTCATGGTCATCAGATATGACCCATTTGGACGTTCAGAGGCTCTGTAGTGAAGGTAGAAACACTGTCGTCTTCAACAACATTGATTCACCAGTAAAATCCGTGGAGTTTAATAAATGACGGTGGTTGTAGACACTAGTTTTATGTTCAGTTAATGATATATTTTGCTGAAAAAGTCACTTTTTCTTCAGTTTTTTTTGCTGTGATATAGTAGCTTTTGAATTTACTCTGAACTTTTATAAACATCTACATGATCAGGAAATTAAATATAGCAAAATACCTGATTTTTATAGAAAATTTGAGGATGGGATTATAATAATGGTGATTAATCGCATAGAAACTGTTAAATCTAGAGAAAAGTTCACCACAAAAACAGCTAGGTCTTGAAGGGTTTGTACCACATCTAAGCTCTACAGGAAACTAATATTAAGAATGCGGTCTTTAAAGTTGTAACGCCACATTATATGAATAAATTATTTGCAAAGGCACTGATAGATACATGGAAAGCATTTGTATGTTTCTGGAAATGTTTGTTTTCTAATGTCAGAGTCCGAATAGAAACACATCATACATGTTTCACTGGAAAAAAAACATTGAACAAATCACATCTCTGTGCACGTGTGTCCTGCATATTTGCATTTTTGTCTCATGTCAGTGATGTAAAAATTTGCCACGTGTGACTTATTCTAAAGTAATACTGACAAAATATGATTCCCCAGAGGAAATATGTTTTACGGGGACATCAGCCATTTTTGAAGCATTTGCTAAATGATGACAAATTAGTTGCAAATCTGCAAAATTTCACACCTTCACATATCTACATTTAATCAGAGAAGTGTGATTTCTCTGCTCCACTCCCATTTAACTATACAGGCAGTCATTTTGTTTGAGTGTACAGTAAATAGTTGACTTTGATGAACCTTAGGGGTCATATATTTAACCCTTTGATGCATGAATTTTCCTGAGTGTTTTTATTCCTCTTTAGGCATGAAAAAGCAATGTGATTACATTTTAAATGAATCTATTTTTTATGGAGTTACAAAAATATCCACTCAGCTGGACACCATGTGTTTAATTTTTGAAACAAAGAAACGTGTATTTAAAACACAATAACTGAAAGTGATGTACAGGGTGTCCCAAAGAAACTGACATCATTTGAGATGGACATGGACATAAAATGTTTTATTCTACAAATTTCAAACGAAAAATGTATGAATTTATTATTTTATTTATGAAATTTTCTAACAAATTCCCATTGCACTTTCACGTTTGACTGAGTTTGGGCGTACTTCAATACACAGAAGCCTGTTCTGTTGCAGTAAACGGCATTCCTGAAAGCAGAACAATAAAAATGATTACACTTTTTTGAGCAAAAAGAGCAAACACATTTCAAACAAATTATTAGATGATGAAATGATGTCAAAATTTTGGGACACCCTGTACTGTGTGAAAACTATGAAATAACAAGATTTATAATGCAGCTAATCTGATGTTTTCTCCTATTCTGACATACTCTAATACTAGTTATTACTCACTTCATGGAAATAATATGCAAAAAAAAATGTTTTAAGAAAACTGTTAACTACAGTCTAATAACAACTGGCAATTGATTTCCACTCAAACATGTTACTGCAGATCAGGTTTATCAAGAACAGCAAAGTTACAGTAATTGTATGTATTCCAGTGTATGAGATGGTGCACAAGCGTCCACTGTGTTGGCTGATATGGAACTAAAACAACAAAACCCCCTGAATATACAAGAGCAGCTGTAGAATAGCTGTCCACTGCAGTGACCGCTATACATGAAATTGTGAAGCAATAGTTGTTTACAAATGACCATAAAATGCTTCTCAGTCTTTTCAGTTTCCTAATAAATGACCAGTGGGAGTGCACAGTATCACACATGCAGATGCGTCATTCAGATTTCCAGCTGTACTTGATTCCAGCTGACTCTGCAGTTACTGTAAGAGTTGCTGATTAATGTGTCTGGATTGGACTTTTCATAGTCTATTGACATCACTAAGTTGCGTCGCATTGTTTGGTAACCCTATAGGATAATGGGGAAGATCAGATAAGGAAGTATGTAATGGAAATGTCATGTTGTCACGGTGACAGATGTGTGAAGGGTTAACGTTTTCTAGGTGAAAGGGGAAGACGGTCATCGAGTCTAAACTTTGCAGGAGACGTGTGGATATAATTACACTTAAGTACATCTGTTACGGTCTATACTTTATGATTTAGATATAAAATATTTTTTGGATGAAAGATTTGGAATCGCATCTTTTTGCATGTCTTTGTGAAATGGAGCCTCTGCTGAAAACCATACAGTCATGTCTCTTACGGGCCTGAATACTTTAAATTATTTTTACTGCACTTGTGTGTGTGGGGGGGTGTCCTCATCCAACAAAAATGCACAGAATCCTGAAGATATTAGCTTTTTGGGAGAGGTTTGCCTCCTGTCTTGTGTGTTTTGATTTGACAGTTTCTCCCCACCTGACGTTATTCGAGCTGTGTGATAAACGACTTGCGGGACGTGCAAATGTTAAATGAGCGTTGGAAGCAGCATAAAGCATGTTTTAGCTGAAAAGTTATCCAGAAACATCCCTTTGGATACAAATTCTGCTGAGCTCTGCATTTTTTGTCCATTGAGTTTATTGTTTTAGAGTTTATCCTGCCAACTATAGAGCTTTTGAACATCACTTGGTATGACTAAGCGATGTCCCTGACTTTATTTAGCATATTTTCACAGCAGAGACAGAAATCTATGGGTTTTAAATGACTGCTTCCTGATTGGCTTTACTTAATGGTTTTCATTTAAGTAAATAGTGGCAGGTTTTAAGAGAATGTGATAAAATCATTGTCGTATGTTTTTCCTTATCTTAGTTTTCAAAGTTGAAATCCTATACGTATGTTAAAGGTCAGCAAAGCTCCACATCCATGTGTAAATCTTCAGTCAAAGTCGTTAAGTCGCTAAAGGTTAGAAAAACCTTTGGCTTTTGTTTTTGTCATTGCTATAGGTTGTAGTGGCTTTTCCCTACATCCCTGACTCTCCTTTTTGCACAGACTTACTTATTATTCATTCATTTTCCCATGACTCACTCTGTGCAAAAGCTCTCTTGGGTACTTTATTAAAGTATTCTGTGCAAACTTTTAATATAACAGGGACAAAGAAAGTATATTAAAATAGCCAATAGCTTTATGAAATCCATTTTCATTCATTTTTTTCTCCCTGGGGTTGGTTGATGTTTTTTTTTTACTTCATCTTGGGACTCTAATGTGACATTTGAAAAAAAAAAAAAAAAGAAAAGAAAAAAAACATAACAGAGCAGCAAAAGGAAGCCATAGTGTCATTCTTACTCTTCACACAAAGTTTTCTTTTCTTGGAAAATGTCTGTCACAAAGCCGGCTTTATGTGCTAAACAAATAAAGGTCGTTACAGGATATTTTACCAAGATTTGCAAGTCACAGTGATGGTTGGGTGTAAGCTGGAATGAAGGTATGAAGGTCAGATACAAGAAAAACACAGAGGACACTGTGGAGAGGCGTTTGAGCTGATAAATATTCATGTATTTTGCACCAATTTACATTGAGCATAGTTTTATAAAGGATTTGTAGGGTATTACTTAAGTTATTGATGCACAATTATAGAAGTTACACATTTGTCATTCATCAATTTAGGTTCAATATGTGATAAAATCAAGTTATTGCTGCACTTTTTTTGGTTACTGTTAAAATCTCAGCTCATCCTGATTATTTGATGATGGGTGTCAAACTCATTTTCTTTCAGGGGCTACATACAATCCAATTTGATCTCAAGTGGACCAGGCCATAAAATAATAGCATAATATAGTCTGTAAGTAATGACAAGTCAACCTGAAAAACCTGGAATTTCCTGGAAAACCTGGAAAAATAAATGCAATTTTAAGTATATCATGCCTCAACTTATCATTCATACATGTGCATTACGGATCAGATCTACAAAGGTACAAAACATGTAGCAACAGGCAGAATATTGTTAAAATTGCACTTAATTTTCTTTAGACATTTCAGGTTGTTCATATTTGTTCAGGTTATTCACATTTTATTGTTAAAGGATAATTTGTTAATGTAAATATTTTATGATTTAATGTTTGGTTTTTTTTAGCTCTGTGAAACAAAGAGAAAAATTGGGAATCGTCATTATTTCTAGGCATAGTGTAATATTATTTTTTCACATTAAACCAAGATGAAAATTTGGAGTCATTATTTGTAGGTTATTATGCTGTGATTTTACTTGAGATCACAGTTGGGCTGAATGTGGCCCCTGAACTAAAACAAGTTTGACACCCTTAACTCTTAATATCTTCAGTGTAATTTTTACACTTTACAAATTCATCCCATGGGCCGGATTGGAACCTTTGCGGGCCGGTTTTGGCCCATGGGCCGTATGTTTGACACCACTGGTTTAATGTCTTACATTTGGGCATACTATCAGTGAAGATGTTGAACTATTTACTAAAGAATTATTAGCTTTTATAACCAGTAAATTTGAGCTTCATTATAATGTGTAAACCTGGAGGGAGGACGATAAAATTATAATGATATATCACAATGATTCTCATATGGTTTTCTTTTTTGGGATTATTATCAAATAAACAACATGTTTTAATCTTTTCCAGCTTTACTTCATTTTACTCCTGGTTGATTTGGCACTGAACAAATAAATAATAACCTATTTAAAATAAAAAAATCAACCTTTAACACCAGAACTGTCAGAAGTTGCTACAAAAACAGCCAAATGGTCAAATTTGCCCATAACTGTTCATAAACAGGTCGTCTGTCATTGTATTAAACTGTTCCCTTCACTAATTCATAGCATGAGTTTGTTTATTCGACCCCTGTGCTTAGTCATGTAGTTTTATTCATCTAGTTCTTAAGTATTTTAGGAGCACTAGCTGCTTTGCATATTCATCAGTATCAGTCTGAAATGACAGTGAAAATAGTTAGCTGAGGAAAATATGAAAACAGGAAGCTGTCATAAATCACTTAAAATAATATGTCTTTCAGATGACAGAAACCAACACACATCTATAGGGGTACATTTGACCCATTGGCTATCATAGGAATAAATAATAATAATAATAATAATAATGGATTAGATTTATATTGCGCTTTTCTATGAACGCATCAAAGCGCGTACAGTAGATCCATTATTCATTCGTTCACACATTCACACTTTGGTGGTGGTAAACTACATATGTAGCCACAGCTGCCCTGGGGCAGACTGACAGAAGCGTGGCAGCCATTTTGCGCCTACGGCCCCTCCGACCACCACCGAGCTTTCACACGCATCCATGCACCAGTGTGAGTAGCAGCACTGGAGGCAAGTAGGGTGAAGTGTCTTGCCCAAGGACACAACAGCACATGACAGGGACAGAGCGGGATTCAAACCGCCAACCCTTCGGTTATTGGACGACCCGCTCTACCACCTGAGCCATAGCCGCCCAATAAATAAATGCCAAGAATAAATGCCATATTTTGAACATTTAAGTGTCAGAACTGTTAGAAGATGTAAAAGAAATGTTGATTTGACATTTACATGATCATTATCAATATCAAGTGATATAAAAATTCTTATCATGACAACATTTTTTTCCATATTACCCGATTCTGTACAAAAAAAAAATTGCATCATAAGCTTTTTGGAGTTATTCTGGTAATTTTCCAAGCTAAATGTGAGTAGACATGCAGAATATTTGAATAAATTCTAATAGTTCACTGCATTTGAAGATGAAGCTAAACACAGACTTCAAAAGGAACTTTACAGTCAATTCTGTACAAGTAAAGAATTTGTTGCCCAGGTCACATTACAAAAACATAATGCCAAGATAGGAAAAATAGGACCAAGGGTCCTGTAGTCCAAATGTTTAAAGACAATACTTGACATTCATATGAACTTTCACGGTCAAAGGTCATGGCACCAAATGAAAGCCCATATGTGACTTTCTATCTATTGCCAATAGTTATTATATCAATATCTTCAACTGTTTTCAAGTTATAACACTTTGAAATGTCTCTCATTATAAACCAATGGAGATTTTCAAAATTCCAAAAATTAATAAAATATTCAAAAATCAATATTTCCCAATTCTTTGAACAGTTGTGGTAGACCTTACCCATAAGATGTTCCACAACAAATATCAAGTCATTCTGACTGACGGTTTCAGAGAAGAAGATTCTTGAAAAATTGTTGATGGACGGACGACAACTGATACCAGTAGTTCATCAGACCTTCAGGCCATTGGACTAACTGATCAGTAACTGATAAATAAAGTGTAAATGCCTCTGATAGAGCCAATGGAACCTAATAGACATGTGGGTTGTCTTTTAAAATAGTGTATTCATGATTTACAAAGTGTTTACAACCAGTTTTGTCTTATTGTAAAGTGGTTAGGAAAATACAATGTGTGAATGAATAACTGATGAAGTATAATCACACATGGTGTGTGTACATGTGTGTGCCTGAAGGTAGAATATAAGGGCAGAGTGTTAGGTTCTCTTTATAAATATTTCACAGTGGGTTCCTGTCCAGAATGACGGCTCCTCCTCCCTTTTACCATTCCTCTGAACAAACCTGTAAAACCTATGACCTGCACTTTATGGTTATTACCAGCTCCCTCTTTGTGAACCTTTTCTGTATCTGTCTGCATTTATGATGATTTGTGTCGTAAATATAGAGGAGGGTGTGTGTGTTATAATATAT
This sequence comes from Apogon hyalosoma, assembly GCA_037367295.1. Taxonomy (NCBI): domain Eukaryota; kingdom Metazoa; phylum Chordata; class Actinopteri; order Kurtiformes; family Apogonidae; genus Apogon; species Apogon hyalosoma. Next base: position 15,953,994 of record JAPQRP010000006.1, on the reverse strand, counting down.
GACTGTATGTCTGTAGCGACGGTGGTTATCCTTTAGATATTTACAGTATGTGAATCCTGGATTTGAACTCCTCAGAACAGAACAGTCAGTCCATTTTACAGCACATAACACATGGTTAACATGCATTCCAGCTGTGGATCACCTGTGTAAAACTATGTGAAGTATTATCAGATACGATGAGTACACCATGTGCTGAAATGTTCATATAGATGCAAACAGTAACTGGAGTGAAAGTAAAGACCTTACTGATGTAAACATTTTTATTGGTTTTATATATATATATATATATATATATATATAAGTGTG
>JAPQRP010000006.1:15912923-15925500 GCA_037367295.1 Apogon hyalosoma | reverse complement strand
CTCATCACACTTAAAATAAGACATAATCACCTAAAGAGTAACTTTTCAGTGAGATATAAGAAATTATTTTTAGACAATATATCTTGAAAATCTTATTTTAAGAAATTTTACCAGGATAATTTTCATTTGTTCCATTGGCAGATTTTTTTGAATTGAATTAAGCAAAAAAATCTGCCAATGGACCCTCAGTGTATACGCATTTTAATATCTAAATAGAGTTTCAGACTGTCTTGTAATATTAGAGCTGTCTTGTGTTTCTTCTTTGGCTTCCCTGTTTATTCTCTGTCCTCCAACCAGAATAAGTCCAGTGTTCCCTTATGCTCCAAAGACAAGTGTGTCCAGAGACTGGCCTCTCTTTGGGAGAAGACGCAGCTTAAAGGCACTCACAGCTTCCCCATGGCTATGACACAACACACCACCCCACACAGAAAGGTACTGACCCACAACATGTCAGTGTTACCTATTTTACACCAAGGACAGTTTCAGAGCGCTCATTGTCAAACCACTTCTCAGCATCAGTAGCCAAAGAGCTGGATCGATCTTAGCCCAGACAGTGGGTCTAAATCAGGGGTCTGAAACTCATTTTCTTTCAGGGGCCACATTCAGCCCGATTTGATCTCAAGCGGGCCGGACCATTAAAATAATAGCGTAATAACCAATAAATAATGACAACTCAGTGCAAAAAACCCCATTAAATTATGAAAATACTTACTTTTATAAACTACCCAAAAAAAGATGTGAATAACCTGAAAAAAACTGAAATTCCTTAAGAAAAATAAGTGCAATTTTAAAAGTATTAATTGCTTCAACTTATTGTTTCTACATGCGCATTGTGGATCGGATCTACAAAGACTCTAAGCACTTCGTAACAGGCAGAAAACTGTCAAAATTCTAATTAATTTTCTTTAGACCTTTCAGGTTGTCCAGGTTTGTTCAGGTTATTCACATTTTATTGTTACAGGATAGTTTGTAAATGTAAATATTTTCATAATTTAATGTTATTTTTTGCACTAAAACAAAGACAAAAATTTGAAGTTGTCATTATTTATAGTCATGATGTAATATAATTTTTTTCACCTCAAACTGAGAAGAAAATATGGAGTCATTATTTTTAGTTGGTTATTATGCTGTTATTTTACTTGAGATCATATTGGTCTGTATGTGGAACCTGAACTAAAATGATTTAGACAGCCTTAACTGGAATTTTTGCACTTTGCAGATTCATCCACGGGCTGGATTGGAACCTTTGGTGGGCCGCATGTTTGAGACCCTTGGTCTAAAGCATCACCACTACTTTATTTTCTCAATCGTAGTCAATGTGATCAACTAAAACTGTGTCACTGTTTAAAAAATAGGTCTAGTATTGTGCATTTGTTTATGTCATAAAGTAATAATGTAGTCTGATTGTTGTCGTGGTTTTCATTATTGTTGCTCTGAAAGCCCAGATATTTACACATATACAGTGATGTGAAGCGAAATGAACTGAAGTCCAATCACAGTGTGCATTTCTATATTGTATTATTATTTTTTTCTGCTGCAGACAGTACCAGGCCTTTATTGAAGGAGGCCTTTGAATTCTAAGTTCCTCGTTTTAATAATTAAAAATGTTCCTATCCCATTTATGATGGTAAAAGTATGATTCTTTTGTACAAACAAAACACCAAAACAGAAGTTTTCTGATGTTTCAATGGAATAAAAACTGTTCATTGCTTTAACAGAGCTTTTATTATGTAAATGCCATCCCACAGTAGTTTCTACAAATGATATTTTTGCTGAAAACCTAAGATGTACACAGCTGCAGTGACTGAAATCAGACAGTAACACATCAATATACACATGAAACACATAACACAGTGTGATCTACAGCAATGAAGTGTTGTGTTCTTTAATATGATAAATTAAATCCAACTTGTATTGGTAAACCCGCTTTTTTTTGTTCATGTGGACCTCAATCCTACATATCATTAGACACCTTGTAATTGACTCCTTGTTTTTATCTGAGGAACACCGGAATCACAGAGGGCTGCAATTATAAGGTTTATGGTGATCATGTGAAATCAAGCACACTGAACAGAGAGATGTTAAATGTGTTTCTCATGGTAGTTTTAAAGCTTTATGTTTAAATTAGAAAAACAAAAACTGAAAATAGGAACAGTATTATGTGTTTCATCAATACCCAACCAGTTACACTCAAAAGATTAATTGCAATATTCTCCACAATAATCACAATATGATTTTTTGTTTTTTGCTGAATTGTGCAGCTCGACTGTGACATAATAACATGGTAGCTCTAGCTCATGGAAAAATAAACCAATTCGTAGACGCTTCACAAATTTAACTCCAAACCCCAAACTGGCGTTATCACCAGTCCAGAACCACCACGAGGTTTGTGTTTACACAACCTCAGTACCTCCAGCAGAAGGGGTGAAGTCATAGTGAGAAAAAAAAAACAAAAAAAAAAAAAAAACCAAGATATGCAAAAGTTTAAAATCAACATCCACTTTGTTTAATTGTGGGATACACTAAGTGGACATTTTTATACACAAAACTCACTAACCTCCACTCTTTGTGTTTATCGCATGTTTGCATGTATATGAAATATTGAGTCACAGAGAGAAATGTGGACTGGATGAGACAGAACCTCTCACTGAGTGCGTCTGTGTTTGCGTGAATGTTAGTGTTTCAGTGTCCGTTTCAGTACGTGCATATGGATGGTGTTCACCTTGCTGCCCCTCCATAATGTGACAAGCTAAGTGGTCTCTAGGAAATAATTAGACCCACAAAGAAAATACAGCTGTCATTCGTCTTTCTGTGAAAGTGCGCTGTGGTGGATCGACTATAGTTACCATATGGGGGCTGAGCATTCCCAGCCACATTATTCATCAGTGCATACGTATTCACACTCATTTGCATTAAACCAAACACACGCAGGTTTAAATACAGAAGCCTAAAGTCCAGTCATTTAATCCGTGCAGAGTACATGTGGTTTCTTTCCCACTTTCTAACATGTACTGTCACACATGCACGTAAACACAGGACGGGAAAACTCCTACTGCGTGACATTAAATAGTTCAAACATGGTTGTAAACTTTCTTTGCCATCTTTACTAGATCATGCTCCAATGCAATCTCTGATTTACCTTCTCTGCCACCAGTAAAGTAAACCTCCTGCTGCTCTACAGGCCCAGACTTACTGCTAGAACCTTCAAGGTGCAGTTCAGATGTTTTAGGGCTGTATTTATTATTCTGCTGGGAGTTAAACCCACAGAATGTAGCAAAAAGAAACCTCTAAAATCAACTGCACCTATGTTAGATACCTTTATACAGCTGGACTTACATGACTTTAAATGTTTTCAATGTAAAGTCTAATTATTCTCATTCATTTAGTCGGATGTCAGGGGTGTCATATTTCCTATAACGCTATTATTTAATGGTATTTGCAGCTATTTCTACTTGCATGAAATGACATAACATGGATATTTAGTATATCACTGAATGCAATGTGTATTGAATTTCCTCTTAATATGATATTTTGAGAAAGTCTTTTCAGTCTCATATCCTGTATGTTTATGGCAAAGATTCCCAAAGTTTTTCAACTCGAGACTCCGAGGACAAATTTGGACAAATATGTCAGTAATTTTCATAGATATACATTTTTACCAAAACTCTCACTGTTAAAAGAGTCTGAAAATCCCTATTTTAAGTATAGCACATCATATCATATCATATCATATTCTTTTTACGCCTGTTGTGCCTTTTACATCATTTAACATTTTTTTCCTCTTTTATGTTGTTTTTCTCATTTTAATGTTGCAACACCTTCTACAACTATTGACTTTGCTGAGGCTAGCATTTATAAACTCCTCTAGCAAAGATGTGTCTGTTTTATTTCAGAAAATTAATTTTACAAATTAGAATATTGCTATAGCTGGAATGAATATAAGCTATTTCATCCCCATAACCCATTGAAAGATTAATCGATTCGGAAATAAATAAATGAATGAATGTTGCTATGTGTTTTGGTAACTCATTAATGACATTCTGGGAAACACACTTTTATGGTATTTAAGCAAATAAAGAGCTGATGGGTCTACAGTTTATTTTATCTGCTGTTGTTTTCATTGAGTGGCAGAAATACACACTGAGCATTTAATTAAAAAAAAAAAATACTCAGAATTAAAGTCTCTTCGTATTCAATAAAGCGTTTATGTTGGTATTTATTTGTAGGATTTTTACTTGGTGACTGCTTAAAGTCCTGTTGTCACCTTGAGGTTGCCAAATCCCCCACGAGGTTGCTGCACTCAGCCAGGAAGAAAGCATCAACAGCTTATTGCAGAACAGCGAATAGCTCAGTTACAAGGTTCAGCTTGAAAACTCACTTAATGTAGACACAAGAGACATTTTGGCTTTGGCAAACAGATGGTACTGATAAGTAATGATAGCTCCATTCCATTTAGTTACCCCAAAAGGCCGTTTTAGTGAACCACCATGCACCGCCTCAGAGCCTCAAACTGGTTGACGTGAGTGAAAAAGAACCATTTTTACTGCCATAGTATCTTCAGAAATGAACTTTAGTCTTCAGCATTACTTTCTCATTAACCCATACTCTCTCTATTCTTTCTAATTAACCTTTCTAAAGTGATTTAACACCATTTATTATAAAAATAACCCCTGCATTTTGCATTTATTCCATGAAAATCAGGTGTCTTCCTATATTTAACTTACTGGTTGTGTAAATGTTCATCAAAGCTCAGATTAAAATTGATGGTTAATATATCAGACACAGAGAAAACTGAAGAAAACAGGACTTTTTCTGTAAAATCTATCAATAACTGAACATAAACCAGGTGTTCCCATATACTGTCATTGATCCAACTCCATGGGTTTTACTGGTGAATCAATGTCGTGGAAGATGACGGTGTTTCAACATTCGCTACAGAGCCTCTGAACGTCCAAATGGGTCATATCTGATGAGCATGAAAAGATGACAAACTGCATTTTATCTGAATTATTTACATATTTCGATAAGGATAAGTAGTTGTAAAAATTTAAAACTTTTTATATCAGTAGATGCTTTTGGTCAGCGGTGGTTGTTTTAGTCTTTACAGGTTAATTTGGAAGCACTAACAAAAGACACAGAGGAAAAAAGATGGCAACACATGAGAGGAACGAAGATCATGACCTGCTCTTTTATCCATATGCACTCACTGCATTCCAACTCTTTTTTTTTCGCCTATTGTAAAATATTTGTCTTGTCAACCAATCTGAACCTTATGCAAGGAAGGGGAGGAGAGGGGAGATGTGAGGGGAAGAAAGCTGCTACATATTAAAGACTGAATATAAATTATATCACACTGACAATGGAGTTTTATAGGGAAGCTTTATGAGGCTTCAGAGATGTTACTTAAATATGTTCTCTGACAACTTTGTTTAGTACTTTTATGACACACAGATACATGAAGAATATGTTAGTAGCACTACTGGCAGGCAGATAGAAGACTGAAATGTGCAAAATAAAAGAAGAGAAAAAAGGGAGGATAAGGAGTAGGAGTACAAATATAAATGCGGAGATGTAAAGGAAGCCTGCAAAGGGAGGAGATACTAAATAATTGCTGTTTGACCTTTTCTGTCTTGTGCCCACAGTGAGAGCATTTGTTGATACAACTGTGGTGGAGATAAAGTTAGAGGGAATAACAGGAGGAAGGCTGAATACTTCAAGATAGAATACAAATAAAGGCAGCGTCGACGTGGAGATTAGATTCATTCGATGGGGCAGGATGGGAACAGAAAAGCACGGACCGCGCTTTTCTGATAATTTAGATCAAGAGAATTCAATATCCAAAAGCCTGTTTCTGGTTTAATGCCTTCATCCTTCTGTTCCACTCCCCTTCCCAACACTCCCACTTCTCATCCACTCACCTTCCTCCTGGCTTTCGACTCCCCTCCCTCCTCCTCCTCCTCCCTCTCCCTCTTCAACCCCATGTGGTCTGCCCTCTCCAGGCCACATTTAACATCCAGAAAGTTTCTCTACTTTCCTTTACTTTCCTGATGTGTACAGCATCAACCTTTCACAATCCGTTAATTAGCAGGATTAAAGCCACTGGAAATGGGTTTTGAAATAGTAAACGTCCATATAGGGGATTATATTAAAGTTTATTGTCTCAAGCATCCATGAAACAGTGGGAAAATAGACTTTTATAAAAACTATACAACAGCTCCGTCAGTTATTTCTAAAGATAGTTGTGGCTTAACATATTTCAATGGAGATCTTGTTAGCTAGGAACATTAGATACAACATTGCCAAATGTGTTATTAATTAAATCTACTTGAAATTATATACTAATCATTTACATATTACGTACGGGTAGATAGCTGATAAATAGCTAGCAGTTGACTCTGGACAGCAAGAAGCTAACCTAGCTAGCAGCTAACTATCTCACAGTACATAGCTAGATATATAGTTAGCTAGCAGCTCGTAGTTAGCAAACGCTAGACTGTTTACAATTTGTGGAAAGGGGAACAGTGATGTCATCTGTTGGTTTCATATCTGCTGTTTTTCAGCCACTAGTTAGCAATTTGGCCATTATGATGTTGGCTTTTTGGTGCCAGAAGTGACTAAATTTGGACAAAAGGGACAGAAGGGGTCAGAGTGAGCTAATGCTAAGTTCTAGGTTACAGAGAAAAACGGTAAACTTCATCTAACAGTGCATAACAAAGTCATTTTACAGTGTTTTAGTGAAACATATTAACCATTAGAACAGTTGAGCTTCTTTGTCTTCTTTGTATACTTAACTTTCAAGAGGCTTTCAAATTAAATTATCAGCCTTAACACTAGTATGTCATTTTACTGAATGTGCACAGCTGCATTTATTTGTAGAAAGATAACAATGCAATAAAATGTTTCTTTTAAGTACATTCAGATTCAGTGCAGCGCTCCGTCACTGCAGCTGCAGTTAGTCTCTACGCAGTAACAATCTCGCATCTTGATCAAATTATAACTCTGATCGAAATAGAGTGACAGAAGGAGGAGGGAAAGAGGCGCAGAAAGACAGAGGGGGTACAATGAAAGGGTAAAGAGGGGTTACATGAGGATAGATGGATTATTTTCAGACTCACATAATCTTGCTATTGTTTCTTCGACTCTTTATTGAATCCACTTTTCTGGTCCTGATGAATCAAACATGGGGTTGTGTTTTTTTGCATCGGCCTGTTGTGCAGATGCAAATTTGCTCTAAATGCAACCTTTGGAACTTATTTCCATCATTAAAACCATCAGCTATGTAGGGGATTATGGCCTGTCAGCATTGTTACACTGTGATGAGCGACTCATATATACAGTATATACAGTATGTGCTATTGTCTTCACTGTCTTTGTTAATGTTCCGTCTCTCGCTGAGCTGTAGATTCAGACCATCTTTAACTGACTGAATCTCCTTCACATGTCGTTGCTCAACACTGACTCGGTCTGTCAGCATCTGTCTGCGTCTCTCTCCTCACATTGTGCTTTGAAAAGAAAAGATGATTCAGTGTTACGTTAAAACCACTTATTACTTTGGCTTCCATTTTAGGAATTAATTTCTTCATCTGTGAAGCCAAAACTTTTTGGAATGAACATAACGTGGTCCAGAATTATTCAGTGTGAAACTTCAGGCCCCACCTACTTTTCATAGTGTTGTTCTTCCAGACATGATTTGACTTTTAAGAGCTTTCATTGTTGGCGCATTATTGAATAAAACCCCTAATAAACTCTTAAGTCTGAAATTTCACTTTCATTCTTATCCTAACCCTCTCACCCCTGCATCACATTTCTTTTTCTCATACTTACGTGTTTTCTCTCTCCTGATTCTTGAAAGCCTGAATACTTTCAGTCCACCAAAAAGTAACACAATATTGATGTTCGCATAAAGCCACAGATGGCGTGGCTCCTCCAGCCACACATGGTCCTGGTTTATCTATATCCGCAGGCGAAGACCTTTCACCTCAATTATTTAAGTTGTAACAACATGTAGAAAGTGCTGATGTACGGATGAATCTAAATGCACTTCCACTCCTTCAGTCAAAGGCATGCTTGTACTTGGCTCATTGTGTCAAAGTAGAGACTGGACTTGAGGTTTCTCTAAAAACACCTTTCACTTTTACATCCTGACTCATTAAGTTCAAGGACCGAGGGGTCAAAGGTCATGTAGTCAAATACACTCATTGCCCCGCCTTTGGAGCTACCTGTTATTACCAAGGAGGGTATGTTTTTATTACTGTCAGTCTGTCTGTCACAAAGACTGAGCAAAAACTACCAAGGCATTTTTTTTTTAAATAAATCCTTTTTCTGTCATTGACTATACATCAATGCAAATATACTCTTTAATCCTAAAAAAATAACTTTAAACTACATTTGTAGTGACTTCCTAATTAACCTCCAACATTTCAGAAGTTATTTATCACCATTTATTGTAATATCCCCCCACATTTTACATTTTTGAGTGAAAATCTGATATTTATCTGTTTTTAATTTACTCGTCTTATAGATTTTCATAAAAGTTATAAGAGTCAGTTTGAAACAGAAGAAAAAGTCAATGTTTCGGCAAAATGTATCTCTAACTGAACATAAAAGCATCATTTGTCAAGCTAAATGGGATTTACTGGTGCATCAGTGTTGCAGAAAATGAGTGTTTCCACTTTCCCCACAGATAATCTGAACATCCAAATAATCAGAAATCAGAAATACTTCATTATAAATTATTAGTTGCAGCATACACAGAACAAAGAGAATACAAGTGATGACAATAGCCATATATCGAATAATATAATACATATAGAATGACTCCAAGTGAGTAAATTAACTCTAAGACACAAATGTGAAAGACACATCTGAAAAAAAATGAAAAACTAAAGAAACCACATTATACCTGATATATTTAACTGATATATGATAGGATTAGTGTTTACAGTTACTAAGCATTTAGATCAGTAGATGCTTTTGTTGCCGTTTAGGTCTTTCAGGGTTAATGATATTGTATCTTACTAGTTCGTGCAGTTTTTGTTTTTTTTTCCAAATATGACTCCTCCTGGCTGTTCTGACTCAGTATTAAATACAATTTTCTTCTTAAATGGATCATTAGAAATCATGGCAGTACTTCAGCAAATGTGTAACTCATTCTGATCACCCACCCACAGTATTGCAGCTCCAGCATGTCGATATTTATGAAGGTACTTAAACTATAAATGCACTTCAGAGAGATATTGGTAAATCACGTATCAGCAATTTAAAGAATCTCCTACAGAGAAGATGCATTTAGGTGAGTTTATGACGACAGCTGTGGACTTTAACTTCAGTACGAGCACATATTCACAGTAGAACGCTGCTGTAGTGTCTGACCGATGACAGTAATCTATCATCTACTTCACTAACTGTGCTTTCTTCCCCAAACCAACTTCAGATAAATATGTTGTATCCCAAGGGCTTAAGTGTCACTGAAGTGTGTTTGTATAGCATGAAGTATAAGTCTTACCATGTGCAGGGGGTCTTGTGGGATTTGTAATGGAGTCTTGGTTTCCATTACTTTCTATTCTGACACACACACACACACACACACACACACACACACACAGACTGATTCAAGGCCTGTAACTTGTCAAGTTTTTAAGTACATCTTAAAACAAATGGCCTCTCAGCATTTGCATATAAGTGTGTAGGACTATCATGGCTGGTTGATTAAATGACTTAAAGCCTGACGTATAAAGTCTGATCCGTTTCCTGTTTTCTGTTTTATCTGACAACTTTAAATAGCAGCGTACTAAAGATAGTTAAACCTATAGAAATGTCCTCTAATGCACTAAATCTGATACACAAACATAATTATGGCTTATGTGAGTATAGAGCCATTGTGGGCAGCAAAAAAATTTGAATGTGTTTTTTTTTTTTGTATTGAGCACTGAGTATGTTTATGTTCATGCAAATGGGTTTAACAGTTTTTAGGAGGTGTGGTTTATTGAACATATTGTAAAAAAGAGTTAAACAAAACAAAACAAAAAAAGAACCAATAACCAGTCACAATGCTTTGACTTTACACACTGGAAAAAATCTAAATCTTACCAAGTGTATTTTTCTCACTTCTAGTCAAAATATCTCATCACACTTAAAATCAGACATAATCACCTAAAGAGTGACTTTTTAGTGAGATATAAGAATGTATTTTATTAGACTATAGATCTTGAAAATCTTATTTCAAGAAATCTTACCAAGATAGATGTTTTTGTTTGAATTAAGCAAATAAGTTCTTTATATCTCACTGAAAAGTTACTCTTTAGGTGATTATGTCTGATTTTAAGTGTGATGAGATATTTTGACTAGAAGTGAGAAAAATACACTCGATAAGATTTTGATTTTTGCAGTGCAGACATATGTGAAATTAAACAAAATGCGCATGTGCAGCTCTGTTCTAGAACAAATAACACCTCAATCTGTAAAATCAGAATTCTCAAATGCAATTAAAGTGCTGTTGTTGAGTTAAAATGTGTCTGTTTTCTCTCCAGGACCTGGACAATCTCCAGATGCAGCTAGAAGAGGTACGATTCTTTGACCTGTTTGGCTACAGCGAGGAGGAAGGAGGATGGCTCTGCTTCATGTGTAACAACCCTGAAAAGGCCACAGGTACACAACAGACACACACTGTGGTATACATAACTTTAGGAGACATTGCATTGTATATTATGAGGATCTACTAAAGGAAGCAGATCCCAGTAACATAAGGAATACTCACACACTCATGTACATTCACTTTTATTCTTTGTTCAAAATAAGAGAGTTGATGTGTAATCACATGTTAATATATAAGAAGTAGACTGGATTTAAAATAGCAATAGAAGTGGTGATGAACACATTATGAAATGAATTAATGATCAAAAATGAGGATGAGTGAATACTTAAAATAATGTTATTTACCCATCAGGAAAGGAGCAGGAAGAAGTAAACACTTTTAATTCCATGCCTTTCCTGTAAATCATGTATCACAATATTAATATTTTAATCATATCCTCCCAAAACAATGATCCTCCCACTAGAGAAAGACAAAAATAATAATAATACTAGCAATGAAAATTAATTTAATTAATTAAATAAAATAACAACAACAATATTATTCTTGTTATTACTTTTTTCACTCACACCCAAAATAATAAACAGGAGAAAACCCACCGATATTACAATTTTTGGTCCCCTCATCTGATCAAAATCAACTCTTTCTACCTCTGTTTAAACTGAAATATATTTAGATATTATTTTAATTCCACCTTCATATCATTCCATTATTTCACCTGAAACACAAAAGCTCCTCCTAATTGTGTGCAGCCTCATATTTTTTAAATTATATAGCCCTCCAAATGGAGGAACCAAATACATGTATATAAAGAAAGACAAGATTTACAAAATGTGAAATCACTTCACTTTTAAAAGCAATAAAAATAACTTCTACATCCTCATATTAACACCTCCAAACTGTACACTCCACCTGACAGAATACATTCCTCTGCAGTTTCATCTAAAGTACACTCCTGCTTGTTTTATCCTTTACAGACAGACCAATGATCCACTAAAATGTGTTTTCAGAGTCTCATCTGCTGCCCTGGGGGCAGACATGTTCCTCAGGGGTCTGAAGGTAAAACCATAGTGAAGCTTGTGATGTTTTCGCTCAAATTGCCTTAAAGGGAGAAGTCATTTTTTCCACAACAGTCAAGAAAACTGGAGCAACGAGCAGCTCTTATTTAACAGCTGCCAGTCTGATTTCAGTGTTGCTGTAATCAGTGGCTGCCATCATGACTCAGGTCTGATTAGTTTATTTTGGACCAGGGTCCCGCTACGAAGGCCACTTTGTCCTGATGAAGTCAGAGCTGGAAGCGTGACCACATCCTTAAATCGTATTTAAGTTATTACATGTGTTTTTACTCTACAGCTGAGGAGGTATTATAAGAAGTGTGATGAAAATGAAATTAAAAGGAACGGAAGTATCATGCATCCTATTAAACCTCTGTGGTGGTTAATGACTTGGGTTAAAGGTGTAAATCTTCACTGATCCATGATTCAGTTCACTTATAATTCACCTGTTAATGACAAGAATACACAATGATTCTCCATTAAACTTAGTTTATTCTATCTGTATTTGCACGATTAGTTATTGGTCCATTAATACAGAATAGAATAGAATACAAGACTACAATACTATATGCACTGTATGTAAGAGGTGAATAAAAACAATAAATAAGTGTATTTAAAAAAAATTTAAAAAGGGACATTGTTAATCCTTAGTTGTTTTCAAACTTCAACAGGACTGGTTTTTGTTCTAGAAAACTTTTCCTATCTCATCCAAGACACTTCATCAGTTCTTCTTTACTGATATACCTCCATGGACCATTCATGCATATTTGAGTCCATTCAAGGTGTGTATCACGGTAGAGACAGCCTTGGAGTTATTTTATTTTATTCAAAATACAGCAAAGAAGGGGCGACATGGTGGTGCAGTGGTTAGCACTCGTGCCTCACAGCAAGAAGGTCCTGGGTTCGATTCCAACACCAGTCGGTGGGACCT
>JAPQRP010000006.1:15867009-15883595 GCA_037367295.1 Apogon hyalosoma | reverse complement strand
CCAGGAGCATAAGGGTGGGCTAGAGGGGTAATCTGTGGATTTGGAAAGGATGGTATGATGGAAAAGAAAAAAGGAAAGGGTTGAGGAGATATTGACCAGTCTGGAGCTGATGTTTCAGTTTTGTAGGAGTTTAACCTGCCTTCCCACACTGCTGATCACATCTGACCCACAGTGTGGAAAAGGACTGCAGGTCAGTTACTGCACGGACCACCTCACCACTGAACACCGCCAACTGACCCCAAAACACTCCACTCACTTCTATCACTGACACCTGTACCAGCAAAACTACAAGTCAAATCTGGCAAATTCATTTTTTTTTTCTTATAAAGGTGCCATAAACGTCAGGGTTTCTGTCAAAAATCTTTAAAGGGACAAATGTTTATTTCAAATATGTCTACCAACAACAAAACTGGAGGTCAGCGGCAGGTTCAAGAGTGACTGGTGCATGTCAGGAACTGTTTTACTGGTGTGCATTAATGAAACATGGCTGAAGTTGGCATTAATACATGTGCCAGATTTAATCAGATCAATTCTTTGCCTGCAGATGTCACCTGACAGGCGGTGGGTTACAGGCTGTGTTGGTATTTGCTGACAGTGATGTGTATTTTTTCCTACAGTGAAGGTGCCAGATGTGATTCTGTGCGGCTCCTGTTAATGCCTGACGACCATCAGCCCCAGAGCTCGTCTACTGGTGTGACTCAGCGCCGGTGGCGACTGTGTCCTGAGTGGCCGCTGCTGCTGTGGTGTTTGCTCTTGTGGCTGCGCTCCCTGTCTCTGTCCCTGTCGTAGGATCGAGACCTCTCCCTGTCCCTCCTGTCGCCTCGGTGACCACCACCTCGCTCGTGTTTGTGTTTCTTTGAGGACATGTCAAAGGAGCCACGGTCTCTGTCCCTCTCCCGCTCCCTCTCTCGTTCCCGGTCACGGTCCATTTTGATTGGGGTGCGGGACCTTGTTCGAGAGCGAGACCGTTTCCTCTTGTGGCTCGATCCTCCTCCTCCGCTGTTGCTGTGCCGACCGCTGGCCTTGGACTCGCTATTGCCATGGTGACTGCTCTTGGACTTGAGATGGGGAAGGAGAGGGGAAGGCTGATGTCGCCGCGGTGACGGACTGCGACTGTGAGAGCGAGAACGTGAACGAGAACTGTAGGTCCCTGAGCGGCTGCGTCTGCTGTTGTAACTGAAAACAGAAGTCAGCATTAGACAATGAACACATCCAAACTGTCTGTTGTGCAAGTCTGACATATTTTAGTGATCTTACTGTCTGCGAGGAGACCGGGATCTAGATCTAGAACGTGTTCTTGAACGAGATCGACTTCCACTCCTACTGTTTCTTCCAATCTTGACCTCTTTCCTCAATCTGTAAGGACACAAACAAAATTGTAAATATATACAACAGAGACATGAGTTAGATACAAAAGACTATCATGTTCCTCCCATCACATACTCCTAGTTTGACTCTGTCCCAGAAAACTGAATAAAGAGATTGACTGATATTAGAAAATAGGTCATTAACATGCTGTTGCGTTTGTTTTTTCATCACATTTAAAGTGCTCTCTGTGTAAATAAAGACTATGGAATATACAGAACAAACCCAGTTTAAAGACATGTTCTGTATGATAGAAAGGTTTATGGGAGACTTATTTTTTACCTCTAACTATGGGATTTAAGTGTGATGTGTTTACTTGCAGTTTGTTTTATATTAATGCAATATTAGTAGTTAAATAGTTGAACTTTTCCTAATCAATGCCTACTTTTATGAGCAAGATGTGTGTTCAATTCCTTACCCATTGTGTGGACTCTTTGAGACCTGTGTGCGACTGTCGGGCTCCTTTTTAACCAGTTTGAGGGTCTGGGGGTTGGGTGATTTCTCTTCCACCTTGACGACATTTGGAGATGAAGGCTTAGACGCAGGGGAAAAGCCGCCGAGTGTGGACAGAGCAGGAGTTCCATCTGGATTTAGGCCTTTAGCCTTCAACTTCGCCTCAGCCAAGAACACCTTCCTCTTCTCCACTTCTTTTTCCAACTGCTCATAGTTGGGCTGTGGAGAAATTCAACTTGATAAATTCCGCTTGCATCCAAACTGTGAGATGGTGTTGTGTATGAGCAAGAACTTAAACAAAAATGCCCAGAAGATCTGCGGTAACACCTAGATCAACACTTAAGATTTGAATAAAAGTTAATTAAATTGTACAACGGAAGCTTATTGTTGGACTCAGTCTGCAACTGTGTGTGCGTTACCTTCTTCCTGGAGTAGAGTCTCAGTGTGGTGATGCAAATCTCCTTGATTTCATCTTCACTGGCTCCAAACAGCAGGTACCAGTGAGGTCTGGAGGGTAGCGGTATCTGAGGGATAAAACAGGTTTCAAATTAACTGTGTTATAAATCTTTGGATGTCATAAGGTTTTGTGTGCTGAAAGTTTATGAATATGTCAGGTCCTGTTTTCTTACCTGCAGCGCCCGGGCAGCGAGGTATATACAGGCACAGGCGATAGTCTCCGCTTGGAACCGTACAAAGACGTTTGTCCTCAGGCTGTCATTCATGTAGTTCCTACAATTAAAAAACACACACATAGAAACAAAACATAGCATTTTCTCTACACATAGTCTAATGTCACTCAGGCACACACCTCTTGTCAACTTAGAAGTTATAACTGAGAGACAATCAACTGTCGAGGACATTTTCCATCTAACTCACTTATTCTTAGAAATTATCCCCAAACAGAAGCTAGTGTTTAGAACCCTTAGTCATTAACATTAAAAATTAGCAAAAACAGTAGTCTTAGCCTGAGTCAATGATTGCATTTTTCCCTAAACTGATAATCTCAGAATTCTACATGTGTACTTAAATCTAGTAGGTTTAACTTTGTCCATTTCTCTCTGGGGTATCCATGGAAGTGTCGTATTTGACAAGTAAAGCATGTAGACACAAATGACTGACAGTCCTGAAGACCTGCCAAGACTTTTAAAGCACACTATGGCCTTAAAGTAGCAAATTAATACCAGTGATGACAAGACAATGACACGTGCCTTGTAAAGGGGGAGCATGCATGCACACAGATATACAACATTCAACTATGATGCAGTGGCCGCTGGAGGATCTGAAGGGACGGAAAGAGGCAACGTGTGGTGGCATGCATGACTGTTTGCACTACTAGCAAAAGGTTTTCCAAGTAGGTTGCACATTGATGTTGTACAATAATGCAAACACTGGTCTAACATACCAACATTAATTGTTGCTATATGTTACATGTTTGGGTTTATAGGGCTGACCTTTACATGAACTGAAAAATGCAATTGTACAGTTTAAAATAAATGCTTTACATCCATAACACTGCCTTCTGTTAAAGCAGAACTTTGTTTTGGCATGTTAGAAAAGGCAGACAGATAGAAATCAGATAGAAATCTCCTGCCTTGCTATTGCTAAGTGAAACTACTGCAAAAGGATGTGTAAATGAGATTAGCCATTGGGAGAGCATTAGCAGAGACAAAATGGCTTACTAATCAGGCAAGTGCAAGGGTGACGTGCGCATCTATGCCTTTAGAGACATTGTCCATTAGAGACATTGGAGTCACAAGGACAAAATGTGCAATAACAGAAACATGATGATTGGACCAGCCCCCCCAGCCCCCCCCCAAAAAAAAATAAATAAATAAAAAACACCACACTGATCCCACCCATGGTGATTGCTTAAAGCGGAACATCAAAGCAATACTCAATAATAATGAAACTCCTTCCCATAGTGGCAATATTTCTCCATGCATACGCAGTGTCCATTCATTTTCATCTAGCAAACACATAATTTTACTGCTCCAGCAGAGGTTTGGGCGCAAACAGGTGATGTAAATCTACCTGACGGGAATTACTTTCAGTCTAACCTGCCTTTAACAAATGACCTGACCTGCACTTTGGCAGGTCAGTGTCAATATCCTACACTAATATTACGAAAGATAACATGTGGTCGTTGAATTCTGACTGCTGCGTGGGCGAGACAGGTCCTTGGGAGGCAAAACCTGAGAACCGGATCAGCCTGTAAAACAGACATGTCTGGACACCACGTCAGTTGGGGACAGGACACAGTATTCCACTGTATATTAAAAATTAGGCAGGTAAACTCGTCAAAAAATTATATTCTGGCTAAGTTTACTGAATATAGAATATATGTTTATCTGTAGCTACTTGGCAAAATTAGGCATTACATTTAAAACCTTGGTAGCAAGACCAAAAAATACAAATCCTTTTGGACACCCAAGAGAAAACAAGACGATGTTGGCTGTTGGGAAAGGCCCGCCCGCCCCCTTCAGTGAATCTCGGCATTGGGATTGGCTGTCTGGAGAGGGGCAGCCAGCCAAAGGGGGGAGCTTCCTGAGGTCATGTGGTTGGAGGAGGCAGAGTTCAGAGGTTCTTTATGTGACTTACCAGCATGGACTACCCTTTAATCAAAGAGTAGAGAGAAAGGACAAAGTTAAACCAAGTTCCCTAAATTGTGCAAACAAAAAGACTTTATAACAAGTCAAGCCATGTAAGGGCAGACAAGAGTGTGAGACATGTAACAGGTTTTCAATAAAACAAATTGCTCCATCAGAAAAAAAGAGATGGAAGGGTTAAGATGAAGTGAGGGAATGTCGCAGTCAGACCTGGGCAAAATGTTGGTTGAATGTCTTTCAAATATGTGCTTAAACCTGATGGGCACTTGAGCATATTACTTATCCGACAGGTGTTGTCCACATTTTTGTCTGTTCCAAGTCCCTGGCAGATAAAATCAAGTGCTCTTCAAGTAACTCATTCAACCATTTGAAACCCGTTCAACTTCATCTTTAGCCCAGGTCTGGTGGCACTTCTTGCAGACATGACACAGGTTGCTGCTGTGGGGGGGGTGGTCAGTTGAGAACAAACAGAAACTTACCAGGCGGTCTGGACCAGCGTTTGGTTCTTTTCACAGTCCAGGACTTGGAGGTGCATGACGATAATCTGCAACAGTAAAATGACTTAATGTTACAAAGGAATAAATATAAATCAAGTTTAAGTCTGTTCTGTGAAATTGCAAGAATTTACTTAATTTGCTTCCTACTCAACCAGGTTTTGCAGCTACACAAAAAATGCATCTGCTGTTGTTGCTGCTCGAAGAGCAAAACAACAGTTTGCTAAACTTATGCAGTTTAAACAGTAAGTAGCAAACAATGAGACTTAGACCTACCTTGTGTGGATGCTTGACATGTACACAGAAACCCAGCTCCTTCAGGACCCGCCGTTCCGCTTTGATGACAAGGTTTTTGGTATTTATGTAGTTCTGATCAAGTATCAATGAAGTTGGAGTCCTGGTTTGTAAAGGAATCGAAATAAAATAATATTTCCCCCCTTTCAAAATGAAATAAAAAGAAAGTGCCCTTCTGATTCTGGTAATCTTGTATCTTTTTCCCCTTTCGACCAACTCAAAGCATGAAATTTATCTATCTGCATGCCTGACAGTTTGTTGGGGGTTGTGGACTCCTGTGGTTGCAGTGCAAACTTAAACAACTAAAGCCAGACCTTTCCCTCCGTCACCATGTGGTACAGCTTTAACAGAAATGTATTCATTCAGTCATCTTCTGAACTGCTTTATCTTTGAGAGGGTTGTGGCATGCTGGAGCCTATCCCAGCTACCTATGGGCCAAGGCGGGGTATACCCCGGACATTTATCAGTTTATCACTAGTCAGTTTATCGCAGGACTAACAGAAATACTAAAGTGAAAACCTGCATCATTATTTAAGTAAACACAATTACATCTACTTCCATACTGGCACCACAGTCAAACAAAACACTAAGCTGCTACAGGACATCACCAGAGACCATAATCACCAAAACAAATGTGTAAATCAGAAAAGCATAAAAAGTGCACTAACATCAATCCATCAAAACAGTAACAGCAACAAAATACACCTGACAAATTATACCAACTTTCTTTACTGGAAACAACATAGTACTGCATTTACAGCACCTCTGAGTCACATGTATAAAGCACAATCTACATTTGAACACACCCGAGGATTACTGAAATGGAAAAATTTCTATATGTAGTAGGTTGCAACTTAAATGTCCAAATATCGGTGCATTTTACCAAAATTCCACTGACAGGCCTTGACAGGAAAACATGTTTCTAAACATTAATACATGTTTTTAAGCTTACACAGTAGTGGAAGAAAGCTCAACTTCAGTCATTCTACAAACACTGAATGCTGCCTTTCAGATTTTAGAGATCTAACAATTAATTTTTAGAAATATCACTGTCAACTGTATGCATGAAAAACACTTTCAGGATAGACAAATTGTGTTACAAGATTTTTACCTTTCTACTAAAAAACAAAAAACCCAAAACACAACAAAAAATAAATAAATTAATTAATTAATTTAAAACATCTGACTCACTACAAGAGCAAAACAATTACTGCACTGATTGAATCTTTTTTAAACAACCGACTGACAAAACCAAACAATCACAGCTATGGAGCATGCATTAAACTCACAGCAAACATCCCACCATGACTTCAGCTTCTTATTCTACACTCACCAAACAAAGTGACATTTCTGTATAAGCCATGGGTAAGTTTGTGAATGGGACTTTGCTCTTTAAGCACAAACAAATGCATGGTGAGGAGCAGCTAGATGAAAGACTACATTACCCAAAAGGTCCGCAGACTGCTGTACAGATACCCAAAGCTTATGACTGAACCACAGGAGTCCTCAAGGTGCCCCGGAGGCCTAGGACCTTCGGCCAACCTGTCATCCCCGATCCCAGTGCCCCGCGGTGGCTCAGACCACGGGCGTCTCCCACAGGAAGGGGGTGGGTTGGGCCTGGGGGAGGAGGGAGACCCCCCTCACATCATGGTTGTCATGCCGACTGCTTCATCTTACGTACCATTCCACATCACCCAGGCTTTGGTAAATGTAGCTGGTCGCTGTTAGTTGGTTGCAAGGGAAAAAAGAATCCAAGTTAATGCCAACGTCTGGACTATAAACATGAACAGAATTCTATCAAGACAAAGGCACACACAGATGAAGTAGTTGTGCCTGTCTTGGAAAGCCCAAAATGGACTTCAAACGTTTGAGTGACATGTTTGTTGCAATACCAATGTAAATGTAGTTTCAAATTTAGAGGTTATGTGTAAACATTTACACTTCTGAAACTACCAGTGAAGCGGAAACTGAAAAGTTTTAAAATGGTTTAGGGTACATGGATAAACAGAAGAGCACTTTCACAGCAAAAACAATCATTCAAAACTGGATCAAACAGAAAAACAAACAATGCACTGTTAACAGTAAATACATCATTTGTAAACTTTAATGTAGTTTTATTATTGATACTTACTTTTTTCCTCTGATCTGTCTCAAATGATGGAAAACATTGATGACATCTCGTATTCGCCGTGGTGCTTCTTCAATCTTAGAGGCCAAGTTAATACAAGCCATAGCAACAATCTGCACAGAAGGAAACCAGAGCAAAAGTTGGCAGGAAAAGTTTGTCCCTTATAGTTTGAGACCCCCCCCCAAGACATACTTTTACCAGTGAAACCTAATCTGAAGTACAGATAATTTACATATGAATTACCCATTAGCTGCCATTTAAATCATGTTCTGAAGTACAAAGAATAGTACTACCTATTTAAATACAATTAAAAAGGATGAAACCTTTGAAAGCCATCAAGCCTCAGTCTGTGCACCTCGTGCTTTTCCAGTGTATGTTATGTAACAGTCTACCAGAGACTGTATAAATCTACTTAGTAAATGACACATTGTACCCTGACAAGGCTGCGCCATTCACAACTTCACATCAATGAGCTGAGAAAAGTACTGTTGTGTTGCTGCAGTCACGTGTGTTCTTTTAACATTACTATTTTCCCATTATCTTCAATGCGACAATTCTTTGCATCACTGCTCTATTGTACAACGTATCGACAATATGGCTGCCGAGAACGTAGCCATAACGTTATGCTAAGCTAACATCACGGAGCAACCAGCGGCCCCACAATGAGCCAGACTGTTACAGCAACTTACCTCAAAACTGTGTTTCACGAAGGATTTGGAGTAGAAAAAGCGATGAAAGAGCACTTGCCCTGTTGCCATTGCGACCTGTCAAAAAAAAAAAAGCCAACAGTGCGACATTAGGGTATTTTCTTATTAGACCTGTCATAACCTTGCACAATAGACCGGCGCCATTTTACCTCTACCACGCCAGCATCAAAAAGCTAATGTTAGCTGAACGCTAGTAGCTAACTAGGCCTCATCGCGTTGAAAATTAGAAGCCACTACCAACTGTTGCTTGAGTGACACATTTCAAACACTACAAAGTCTAGACACCAGTGAACACATACTGAATATCAAGGTGTACCTGGGGTAACCTGAGAAGAATTCCCGCCGACTGAATGAGTTCACATCCCAGGATGCGAAGGTCGGTCTCCGTGCTCAGGTCGAGGCCGTCGAGCATCGACGGTGTCGGAGAGAGCCGTTCTTCTGGAATAAGGGAGTTGTCGATTGTAAGGTACACTTCCGAGTAAACTTTGTCACCGATGAGGATGCCATCGTTGTTTGTTGATGCGTTGGAAGATACAGAAAGAGGACCTGCGGCCATCTTCACCGGGACAACAGCGGTTTCAATTACGGCTGACTCTGCCTCGACGGAGCGACGGCAGCGAAGTGTCAGTGACAAAGTATGTGACGTCATCCGCCGGATTAAAAAAAAAAAAAAAAAAGCACATCCGCGGCGGTAAATAGTACACAATCATAGACCTGACAAAACACGCTCAGATTTAATTTGTAACTTTTTCCCCTATATTTTCCATTTAGCCAAACACTCAGCTAAATTCTGAACAAAGCTATACGTTTTTCAGTGAAATTCTAGAGTCGATCCTTCAGTGACTTCATATTATTTACAATAATGTCTCTACTTCTTACCTATGAGTAATAAGTTCCTTCAAGAGCCTCCATTATGTACAGTTAATCTGTCCATGATCGAGTCAGAGGACAAGTATCAACACACTCAAAATGTTGGTTCATCAAAAAATGATAATGTCATATTAAAATACATTTTTTGGCAAATATAGGCATAGTGTAAACCACAGAAACGATGTATTAAGGAAGAAACTGACTTTCCGTCAACAGTTACAAATACTCGCTATTTTTATGCGGAATTTCACTTCTGCTAACCATAAGGGTCCTAACTATTTCAGAAGTACTGTCTATGGTTGAACAGCGTACTGCACACGTTTATGGTCAACTATGAGGATAATGTTCTTGTTTCCGACATCACCTGAAGTACCGGAAGGAAACAGCGCTTCTAGTGACGTATGTTACGGGAAAGTCCAGACTTTTCACAACCCACGGCCTCTGGAACATATCCATCCGCCGATAAACAACTCTGACCAGCAGTTTAAAATAATTTATTTAGTTTATTGACACAATTTAACCACATCCACAACCATTAGACATTAAAAATTCATTATTTCATAAAAAAAAATATAACTAGGAATTTAATAATTTAATTAAATAAATATTCCACAGTCTTATGTAGACGTGCTCCAGTGGTAAAATAGGCCCTCATTTATGGACTTCACTTTGCTACACACTCATTGTGTCAAAGAAGATGAAGCTTCAATGACGTGAACACCAAGTTCTGGGAACATTTTGTTCACTCATTCAGTAGTCACCAAGGCTTTCCCAGAAACGGTGCAGTAACTGTAAACAGACAGCAGAGAGAAGTAGAGACTAATACATCCGCGGTGGATACCCATCAGTTACAAAGTTAAGCTGTAAGTCTGTACACCCAGGGTTTGAGAATCCCAATCAGAGATCTGATGTTGCATTTCAATAGTAATAATAATAAGAATAAGAATAAGAATTAAAAAAAAAAAAAAAAAAACCCCACAAAACTCCACAACATCATGGTCCTTTACTAAAATGTGTAATTAGTATTCACACTTATTTAGTTTTTAGATAATATCATATGGGCAACTATGCATTTGAAGATAACTTTTTAAAATCTGGTTTTAAGACTTTGCTGCAACTTTGCTGGTGGTACTCAGGTTGAGGATGCAGATTTTAATATGCTGAGATCATTGAATTAAATTGCTAGTAAAACCTGGATCTAGGTAGTCCTAAAGCTGTTTTTTTCCTGGATCCTTTCCTTGATGCAAAGTATAGTGCAGTTGTCTGTTGTGCACTAATTGGAACCTGGAGTTGGCAGGACAGCACATAAAACCATAACAAAGGGAGGGTCTGTGGGGGTCTGATAATGAATTATTACCCAAGGGCCTGTCTGGCATTGGTTGTAGTGGTTCCCTGGCTGAGGTTATAGACTTTTGCATTTGTGTGTCTGTGTTCGTCTAGAACCATTCACTCTGAACATGTGCACACAGTCTGGGCAGTGTTCAGTCTTCATTTATTGCTTGTTTAACTCTGTACAGTATAGAGGTTTGTCTCACACACACACGCACACGCACGCACACACACACACACACACGCGCACACACACAGACACACTCACACATTAACATGTCATTAACCAACACCTACAACCAACACCTCCAGCCCCTGCACTTACGCAGTTACCACGACGACAAGAATACTGAGCATTCTTTCTCTGGTTGCCTGGGTGACACTAATTATAGGGTGTGGGAGGGCTCACGGGACGACAGAATTCCGGAACGACCATAACGACCCAGGAGAGAGGCGTTCAGGGACGCCAAGTGACGAACAAGGGCTTAGTTATACACACACGCCACTCCCTGAAACAAGTGTGTTTACGAGCAACTTGCTCAGATTCCCCAGGGACACGTGTGCATGCCTGCCCTGCTATGATAATCATTGTGAATAGATCACAGTCCAAAAGGGCATGGCATGTGTGTGTGTGCGTGTGTGTCTGCCTGCATATGAATGCTCATGTGTGGACATTTGTTAAGGGTGATTAAATGTTTAAGAGCGACCAAAGCCTCATCACTGTCAAAACATAGGCGTCTGATGATGTACTATTGTTAGGCACATACTGAGATGCAGAAAAAGTTTGGATGAGTTGTATCTATAGACCTGTTCTTTGTTGGATCAGACTCACAGACATGCCCCAAGGCCTTTTTTTCTGAAATACACACAAACCAGGAAGGACAACAGGTCAAGGGCTAGAAAGCAAGGGCACAAGCAAAGGAAAGAGCCTCAGTGGAAGAGCAGAGGGGAGTAAAAAGATAGAGCTGACAGCACCAAAAGCAAAATGAAGGCACAGATAGTGGAGGAGTTGAGAAGGAATTGCTTTTAAGCAACAGGGTCAGAGTGTTTGAATACCAAAAGAAGGCCAAAGAGATTAAAAGAATATTGACAAAGAGACAGATTTGTGTGTGTGTATGTGATACAGATACAGAAAGACAGCAGTGTTTTGAGAAAGTGAGGAGGGGGTGTGCAGTCTGAGGAGAATGTGTGTGTGTGTTGTGGGATATCGTGGGAGTAGAAGAGAAAGTGTGTTAGTGCTAGACATTTTGCACAGAGAGGGTGTCTTCAAATACAGGGAAGATATGCAGGTCACGGTGGAAGGAAAGGCAATGTAACAAGGATAAAAGGAAAGGTCAAATGTCAAAAGAGCTTGTGCTGGTTCTGTGAGCAGTTGTCCAAAGGCCGGTGCAGTGTGGAATAGGTTTCTGCATCAGCTCTGTAATATAAAGCACATACTGGTGAGAACTGTTGAACAGGAGCAAATTGTAATTATTAATATCAGATTTACATTAAAAAAGTGTATAGGCCTATGGTACAACTAAAACACATACAACCAAGTTTGTGACAATCCTGACAAACAGTAATCATCATTTTTTTTGCCGTTATAATATCAGTGCCAGTGTTTTTAGAGTTAATGACAGATTTACAAAATATGAAAACTGAATGAAAAACGGATCATACCTCCTATATTTCAAACATCACCTTTATTATTCTACTGACCTTTGTGTGTTTAGAACTTGTATTAACATGCATCCTGAATGTTCAGACCCAGAATTAGAGCAAACGTATCTTGAATGATCACATCTAATTTCCCTGCTCTGTATGCAAGAAAAAAAAACCAGACAAAAAAATATAATCCAAGTCTTCATTTCAAGTTTGACAGGCTGGATTTCTAATGTTTCTTTCTGAACTGAATTCATCCTCCAGCTCAAAACCAACCAAGAGTTAAAAGTCATTTAGAGTCATTTATTTATTTGCAATATATAAATTTTTCTTCTCCTAGTGTACCTGACATGTCCCATTTAGCTTGTTTTTGGTCACCCCAAATCCATTATTCTCCTTTCACTTGCTTACCTGTTGAATGAAAATTATATTTTCCTCTATTCTCCTGCAATGCAACACAGGATGAGAATCAGCAGATTTCATGAATCGTTGAGAGTTTCTATTCTATGAATGTATGAAGGATAGTTTGTTAATACAGATTTTTAAAAAATAATTTAGTGTTATTTTTTGCACTAAAATAAAGAGAAAAAATGGAGTTGCCATTATTTATCGTCATAATGCAATATCATTTTTACACATTAAACCAAGAAGAAAGTGTGGAGTCATTATTGATAGATTATTATGCTGTTATTTTACTTGAGATTATATTGGTCTGTATGTGGAACCTGAACTAAAACAACTTTGACACCCTTGATTGTTAATATCCTCAGTGTAAGTTTTGCAGTTTGCAAATTCATCCCTCAGGCCAGTTTTGGCCCAAAAGCCTTATGTTTGGCATCCCTGTTCTAAACAGTAAAAGCCACTAGAGTGGGCTGTTATAAACACTGATCATGTCTACACACAACTATCAATATTCCATGTCTTTGTAATAATACAACAAATGCTTGACCTGGACGTCTACGGTTCAGACCATGCTGTTGGGTTTTGTGTGTTTTCATTGTTGTATGGACGAAGTTTGTGAACATCCAGCTCTTTCAACTCCCTCCACAGCCAAGTAAATCAACTCTGGCTCCTGATGACCCACCTGGATTTGTGTCCCACTCCTCTAATTACCCTCCAGCAGCAGTCAGGCTCTGCTCACCCACTCATTGTTATTGCTAAGATCAGGAATGAACTGTCAACCTCAGGTCTGAAGACAGCATTTACAGACACCCAGAGGTACTCAAAAGTTCAAACATCTGCCGGAAGAAAAGTGGAGCTCCACGCACCTGCACTTTTGAGCTTCATAACAGCGTCAGTCACTGATAAACAGCGTCGTAATCTTCTACTCACGCACACTATGCTGATACAATCACCATACAATCAATGTCCTTCACTGTCTTTACGTAATTACAAAAGTGTAAGGATGGAAAACAATCACTCACCGGATCCGCACACACACATAAGCAAAGTCTTTAAACTGACACAAGGTCATGGCACAATCCCACACTCAAACACAGGAAGGCAACAGCTGCGAAGTACAAAGTGAGAGCTACTTCTGCATCATTAATCATTAAATATTAAATCATAGAATAGAGGGAATTCAACTTTTGATCAAAATGATGTGAATGTAAAACACACCACAGTTGAATGAATTAAATACATCCAAATATATAACAATATTAAAATAACCACATTAAATTCATTCATAGCTCATATTTGTTTTACAAAACCAATGTGAAATCGTCTATTTCGACAAAAACAGAGAAGACACAAAATGTTTTAATGGAACACCAGGTTCATTGTTCTGTATTTGTGAACATCCTCTCCACACGGACAAAGGTTTTTTACTGCAGATAAACCATATGTGTGTGTTTTGGCAAACAGAGGAAATGTTGGCAGGACAAAGTCATTATCATCCCACCTTTCTGTGTGAACAACTTGCACATGCATTGTCTGAATAAGAGGGCCACGAGGGAAGTCGAAGCAAAACCTTTCCATGTGTGCCAAGGAAATGAGTTGCCACACACACTTCACGCATTTCTCCTATCATGCCAATTCATCCCAAACATAGAGGGAGAGGAAATGACAGAGAGACCTTGCACGGAGTGAATGATGTCAATAACACACAATGCCAGAGGGGAGAGGGCTGTGTAATTGTTGTGTATGTGTGTGAGTGTGTGTGTGTGTGTGTGTGTGTGTGTGTGTGTGTGTGTGTGTGTGTGTGTGTGTGTGTCTGGGGTGCTTGCCGTACAGTTTCTTTTGTGTTTGCCTGCCTTTTGTTTGTGTCCACGGGTGGCAAGGGACATGCTGTCATGCCCCTTCAGCCCTGCCCTTGTGACACGCTGTGTGTGTCTGTGTATACAGTGCTGTATATGCAATATGTGTGTGTGTGTGGGGGGGGCGGGGGGTTGCCTGTAAAATCCTGTGCGTGCCAGCGAGACTGCGTGAGTCGGGTTGTGAGAAAACAAGTGCATGTTTGTCAGAGTGTGTGTCCTGGGAGTGCGCTGGCTTCCCAACAGGACTCAGCAGCAGAGTGTGTCACTTAGAGTTACACAACTATTAGAGTAGGATTCATGTGTTTGAAACCATGAGCAGAAATGACATCAAATGTGTTCTACTCACACTGTAAACTGTGACTGTTTCTCTTTCATTTGCGTCACTAAATCAACCTTTCTTTTAGCATTATTCATTTTGCTGCCTGCTTTCAGACCCCCCCTTCTCCTCTTGTCTCTGGTGAACACCTCATCACTATTCCACGGCTCCACACTCCTCCCTGCTGCTCCTGCATCTGTGGGTCCATCTCTGCTTTTGTCCGTGCTGGATGGGGAGCGTTGAAGAGAGATGGGAAAAGTTTCAGAGCGAGGTAAAGCTGCTGTGGTTTGACTAGAGACACCGTGATGCTTGTTGGGTGAAGTAGTGTGTCTGTCTTGGGGGTACGACATAGACCCAACAGACTTCTGAGCAGACGCCGGGAGTCGCAGCCCCAGGAGCTCCTCTTGAGCTTGAGACAAAGCAGCGGTCAGCTCCTCCCTTTCCTCACACTCCCTCCTCACTGTCTCATGGAGTAACGCCATCTAGAGGTGGGTAACAGAGAGAGCAAAGAAGAGTTCATGTAGATGATGTTTTCATCAGCCTTTTCATGAAGTGTCTATCAGTGTAGAGACTAGAAGCAGATAAAAACAAACATGCACCTGCAAAGGTTAAAATTTAACACATTTGTTCTGTTATAAAACAGAATGTACACTATATGGACAAAAGTTTTGGGACAGGTTGAATTCAGGTGTTTCTGTTCTAACGGGTCTGGGATACCAAACAATAATGATAAATGTCATAATATAGTTTTATATTGTGATGGATATCATTGAATGGCATTGGTTCTTTTGTTTAAATTGTTACCTTTGCTTCCAAAATGCCTCAGAGATGGTTTTTTCTTAATTTCTTTCAACATTGATTTTTTTTTTTTATATCCATGACTATGATTTTAAAAGTTCTACTTCTAAATTTCTAAAATATTTTTCATGCACACACTGTACATCATTTTCTACCATAACTAACCATCTACTTTCTTCATCTCATTTAGGTCTCATTTAAGAAATATTGATGTTTATAAACTATATGGACAAAAATATTGGGACACATCAAAACTTCAGCTGTAAGATGTCCTGTTCATGTTGATTTGAGATATAAGTCAGTCAGAGCATGAAAATATTTTAGAAATTTAGAGGTAGAACATTTAAAATCATAGTCATGGATAAAAAAAAAAAAAAAAAAAAAAAAATCAGTGTTAAGAGAAATCAAGTACAAACCATGTCTGAGGCATTTTGGAAGCAAACATAAACAAAACTAACCAATGCAATGCAATGATATTTATCACAATATAAAACTATATTATAACATTTATCATTCTAGTTTTGTAGCCCAACACCTGAATTCAATGTGTCCCAGTACTTTTGTCCATATAGTGTATATGTCATGGTTATACAAGATAAGAAGCCTTTGCTGTCATGGTATTTCAAAAACAATGAAATCATAGATGCTTATTTACAATTCAATCCCATTCCCCATCACGTATCAATCAAAGTTAAGGCACAGTTAAGTGCATCACTATATAAAAAAAGATATATAACTCATAAATATAAGATAAAATGGGTAATCGTGTAACAGAGGATGATGGGAGAGAGAGCAGTAAAAAGAGAGAGAAATAAAATAAAAGAGAATGAAATGAGGTAAAGACAAACAAAGGAGCCCAACTGTATACATGAGTCTTAGAAGTAATGTGAAGAAAGAAGGGTCACACTGAGCAACTCAATGACACTGAGCAGTGACACAGTCAAAGAGACTCGGTCAGCGAGACCCTCACAGGCAAGTTACCCTCACACAGTCACAGTGATCCAGTATTAATAGCTTGTTGTTTAGACAGGGAAAAAAGCGCTCAAAATATATAGCTATACAGCACTTAAATGGTTTAGTCTAACCGGGAGAGTAAAAGAAAGAAGCAAGAAATGTGGATGGAGACAAATGATGCCATTATATGAAGTCAGATTAAAACACGGTACAGTCAAGAAACAATTTCAACTCATGTGAGAAAGACGATGATAAAAGGTACAAGTATTTGCGGGTCAGTATATATACAGTCGTGGAAAAAAATATTAGACCATCAAAAGTCATCAAAAACAATGGTTATGCAATCCAGTACTAACTCCTGTGTGTATCA
>JAPQRP010000006.1:15849375-15864267 GCA_037367295.1 Apogon hyalosoma | reverse complement strand
ATGAGCTATTTTTGTTGTTATCATTATATTTGTCCAAACAAATGGACCTTTAGTTGTACCAGGCATTAAAATGAACACGAAATTGAAAAAACAAGGAGTGGTATAATAGTTTTTTTCCACGACTGTATTCAGTATGTGCCATAGAGTCGAGTCAACTCCACAAGCACATATTGCAGAATAAGTAGACCACCTGATCATCACCAACAAATGACGATTGAATAGTTCATCTGCATTTACCCACATTTGATGAATTTACTATCAACCTTTAGTTTCAACGTGTAATACAAAGTCCTTTCATTTAGACACTTAGATCTCCCAGATGGGTGAAACCTGAGTGAAACACAGTAAAGTACAGCGTTTTTAGTTGCACCAGGCATTAAAACGAACAAGAAATTGAAGAAAACAAGGGGTGGTCTAATAATTTTTTCCACAACTATACAGTGTCATGCTGAGGTCACAACCTGACATACTGCAATATTGTAAGAAGGTTACTGGGATTTTAAATAGATCTTTGAGGAAATTGTCACAGTATAAGGGATACGTTGTAATATACATAAAATAAATTAAATATATGTTTATTTTTGAGATAGAAGAGTTGGACCCCATAACATCAACAACTGGGGTGGTGTGGTGACATAGTGGTTAGCACTTCCACATCGATTCTCAAGGCTTTGATTCTCAGTTGGACCAGAGCTTTTCTGTGCTGAGGTTAGCTTTTTCCTCCAGTTTCCCGCAACATTAAAAACAGGTACAAATGGGTGCTTCTATGAAACTGGGTTTATTTTGGTACCTGGAATTTTTTTAGACCCAATAATAAAAGAGAAATGTAGACATATTTCCCCCCAGGATGTACCTAATGATGACCTCAGATAAATGCAAAAAAATTATACTCTTGCTCCGAGCCATCCCAAAGTTAATGACTTTTTAAAAAAATATCGGGGCCAAAAATAGGACCAAAGTTGGGACAGGAAAAACTACCAATAGTGTCATTGCATTTGATCTGGAACACATGGCTTAAAATGGTCTTATATACCGCTATAAATAAAGACATGGTGTTAAATTTGATGGTCCCAGTGGTTTTTCTAATCCAAACATGCGAGTTTTTCATGAATTGGCGGTCTCATTCCAGGTGTTGCACATTACCCATCGTGTCCACTTGTGTTACCTGCGGAACCTGCTCATTTTAACACAAATAAACTGTGAGTGATTTTACAACAGCGGTCATTTTCACATCAATGACCGCTGTTGACCCAAAATAAAGAGATAATAAAAAGATATTTGAAAAAATAGTAGTGCTTAATTTTCTTGTCCTTTTTACTGTGTTACATACAGATTTTTGTAGAAAAATTGTAGAAAAATAATAGAAAATGTGTTCTGTCTGAAAAACAGTTTCTCCTTTATCTCAGTAAATATTTATTTTTATAATAGACTCAGAGTGCTTGCAAACTTGCTTCATAACATTACTCTACATCTTGTTTGAATTTTTAGCCCCCATGTCCTGTTTTTAGGGACCAGTTTCATAGAAGCACCCATATAGGTTAATTCTTCTGCCCCTTAACCACAGTGCTGATGAAAACGTGGAGTTGACCCCTGAGCGCCTTCAATGACAACACACTGCTCCTAATATCCTGTGCTAATGCTAATGCCAACGCTGGGTGGTGTGTGTATTAAGATGGCTAAAATGCAGACACTGTATGTCGCTATGGGGCTAATTAAGCATTTTAACCTTTAACATCATCACACTACTTGTGCAACAACTAAGTCGGTGGTTTAAACAAGATAAAATGAACCACAAATCTTGCATATAAAGTATTAATTAAAAGACAATAACCTAGATGTTTTTGGATATTAATATAGTATCACATCACAATAGTCAGGTTTATTAATATTTTCTGACAACCCTGCCTTTTTTATTCCTTTTATCGCTCTCTGAAATGGACTTGGGGTCACTCATTGCTTCAAGATGTAATGATGGAAAGTCACTGCAACACACTCTTAACACCAAAGAGACATCACAAGGTCATGATCAAAACCTGATTATCTTGAAGCAACACAGACACACAAACATCCACAGATCAATAAGACTTTTATTAAGGAAAGTGTGATAGAGTTTGAGTTAGATAAGAAATGAGAGATCATTAAAGACTAACTGAAGAACTAAGTGAGAAGACTACAAATACATAAGACAGAAGAAGACAAAAAGGAAAGCTAAAGAATTGAAGAAAAAAAGGGAAAACAAAGGTCTTTTGAAGGGATAGAACTGATTGATTCATTGTAAAACCACAAGCAGAACTAAGCAAAGGAGAAAAAAAAAGCATTTGGCCCCTTTACATTAGATTAGAAAGAACAAAAAGAAAAGGGTGGTGGGGGAAGGACCTGCAGTGCCGACAGTCCACGAGTGACATAAAAGAGCATGTCAGCTGTGAAATTGACATCAGGGCACCTTGAACTGGCTGAACGTCTGTGCACAGGCACTGACAGAGGGACTCAGTTAAAGAGACCGTGGGTGGGCTGAGAAACAGCAACAACCTGAGCCCTGTGACAGACGGCGAAAGGAGGAAAGGAAGAAGGGCACGAGGCGTTCGACTCACAGTGACCTACACAGACTAGTCTAGAGATCGATGTCAGATATTCCAGGTCTTACCTTGACTGTGATTCCATGTTGTGGAAGGTTGTGACAGGTTACAGATTTCTACTTATTCTGTTGCAAATAGTCTATTTAGTTACTTGTCAAGCAATCTAACTCAGTATTTTTACACATTTTCTAACATGTCTTAAACTGACCAGTAAAACAAAAAAGTACAAA
Organism: Apogon hyalosoma; assembly: GCA_037367295.1. Classification (NCBI taxonomy): domain Eukaryota; kingdom Metazoa; phylum Chordata; class Actinopteri; order Kurtiformes; family Apogonidae; genus Apogon; species Apogon hyalosoma. The sequence goes on along the minus strand of JAPQRP010000006.1, from coordinate 15,861,461 downwards.
TGTTTGAGGCCTTTTAGGAATGTTTGGATTTTAAACTGAAAGATGATTTGGGATGATCAGCTCTTATATTTTACTTATCACACATCTGTCTTGTATTATTTATATGATCAAGACAACTTGTCAAGACTCAGGGACATCCTTGACTGTCAGTGTCTTCTGTGTAATTTTTTCACTTTGTAAATTCATCTTGTGGGTTGGATTGATTCCTTTGGAAGGCCAGTTTTGGCCCACAGGCCATATGTTTCACATCCCTAGTTGCTTTTCCATTGAACATAGGCACAAAACTTTACCAACATTTACTAAATGTCGAAAAAACAGAAGTGTGTAATGTCATTTTTTCCATTAACTCACAAATGCGATGATTTGTTTATTTATTATTGCGAGATGACACGAGAAGTCATTCCATAAACATGGCAACGAATGTAAATATCATGTTGATTTACAGATATATTCATTATTAATATTATTATTATACGTTACCTCTCTATTCCGAACTAAATTAAAAAATGAGTGGGTTTCCTGGTATGTCCGCACATATTGCACCATGTTTCTTTTAAAATTCTTCTTCTTCACTTGTTGTATTGTTTTTGTATTGTTGTTGTTGTCTGCTTTTTTAAATTCACCTGACTCTAGTTGCAAAAAAAGGTCTTTCCATTGCAGTTCTGCATAATATACCATTTGCGCTACGCCCCAAAAACTACCTCTTGCCAGTGTGAAAACTTTTAATCGAAAAACGAGAGTTTTGGTGAAATTGTCATTTTTCCATTAGGTACATTTTTATGCGCAAGTTATATTTGCGCAATTTGAAGGTCAATGGAAAAAAGACTCCTGACATATAGAAAGAAGTGAAAAAAGTATGCAGCACTTACTAATACCCCCGCCCAGTTGCACATGTAAAGAACATGTGTGTGAAATTTGTAAAGAATCTGGTTAATTATGTTTGAAAAATCAGTGGGACAAATGTTCTAAATTGAAATTTTCATAAATTTGTGGAAAATCCAAAAATTTAAGTTCCGCCATCAAACTGCACATCTCCTAGTGGTAAAGAACATGGGTGTCAAATTGGAAAAGAATTAGGTGAATAATGTCTGAGACCTAAACAAAAATACATACATACTGTATATAAATAACATATACATACATAAAAACTAACAACTAACAAAATACATATATAAACAAATACAAAAAAAAATCAGCCTTTCCATATTTTGCTCCAACAGGCAGAAAAGAAAACATCCTAAATTGTTTGTTTAGCAGTGTTTGTTCATGTGTGTGTTAAGTGTTGGTCAGACAGATGTGTCGTGTCGTGACAGCGGCGTCAGACTGTTCCCTTAGAGGGAGAAACCCAGGTGCTAACACGCGACAAAGACAGAGACAGAGATGTTCACATACACACTGAGTGTTGAGCAAAGTCACTTCATCACTGCAGGATGCTATACTTCCTGTCTTGTCTGTGTTCTACTTAATGAAATTTGCTCCCACACTCACTTCCATTCATACTCTCAATCTCACGTACACACACACACACACACACACGCACACACACATACACACTCACCGTTTCCTTCGTTCCCATCTTCCTTCAGGCTGCCACCCTATCCTGCTCTCACCCTGTACTGCTTCCCTCTTTTCACTTTTATATGTCCCAATCTAATTCAGTTCCATTTAGATGGTGCTGGCACAGAAATCAATCACTGTGCACTCAGCTGCCAGAGCAAATATGAACTCTGTCTGTCTCTGTCTCCCATTCCATCTGAAAATGTCTCATTCACTTCCTTTGCTACGACCACACTTGCACAAACACACGCTTACTAAATTTAATCTAGCTGTGTTTGAATAGCCCTGGCACAGACACACACCAGTAGAATATGTGAAGCAAAAGCAAACATGTCTTTACTCTCTCATGCGTAGTGACAAATTCTGATACTTTCTCAAATCTGGGAGGATGTTTTGACACGTACAAACAAACACACACACCCACGCACGCACGCATACACACACACACACACACACACACACACCTCTTCTTGTAGTTGCAGATTCCTCTCAGTCATCATCTGGAGTTCAGCTGTAGCCTGGTTCAGCTGCAGTGCCTCCTGCTGTTTGGAGCGCTGCAGCTCCTCATGTATCTGCTCCCTGCTCCTCCGCTCCTTCTTCAGATCTTCTTTAAGTCCTTGCACCTCCTGGTCCCTCTCCTCCAGCTGGAGAACAGAAAAAGCTTTCCAGTTTTAACATACTCTACTCCCACTTTCAATTAATTATCAGTGAAATTCTATAATTTAAAATGTAATGGATTAAAAAACAAATAAATCTGTGAGCTGTAAAAGACTATATGTAGTATGTCTACTTTCAAATGTTAAAAAAAAATGACCTAAAATTATCACTAATTAGCTGCTGTTATTTTGTTGTGATGATGATGATCCAGTTTTGATGTGAAATGTTTAGCAGATATTTTTGTATGTTCATGTTGTTTATTCGTCAGACCCCTATTGAGTAAACAAGTAGATTACTTTTATCAGTCATTTAACATTATTCACATCACATGCGATACCTCTACACCTTCCCATATATTACACACCTCTTGAAAAGACAATCAATCGCAAAGGAAATTCTTGGAGTTTCTCTACTGCCATATTAGTGGTTTTATGTAAATGGAGACTTCTCATAAGGCAGGAATTAGTGCTGCAGGTGAATCTCCTTTTATGGGTGTATTAACAGCAGGAAGTCTGTCTGTGTGTGCTTCTGTTGTGTTCCTCTTTATTTGTCAGATACATCTTAAACCGCAGTGTGTGTGTCTTTGTGTCTGTAGTCAGTGGGTCAGAATGGAGTGGGTGTTCATTGTGGTGAATCTGGTGATGATGAAGGCATGTGAGAAAGATGTTCACAAATGTAAACATACAGAAATATAAACAGGAACAGACAACTACTGCATTAGTGGACAAAGTGGCTCATAAATTCCTGCAAGGCAAATCCCAGACTGTTGTAAAAGGAAGTGAAGAAACCAAAGGAGAACAGAAAAGAAAAAGATAGTAAACACAAGATCAATGGGTAAATACTGTTAGGCGCATGATTAAAGAAGGACTGATACAGTAAATAAAATGACCTTCTGCAGGAGTTGTGTGCTGTCTCGCTGATACTGTCGAAGCAGCAGTTGGCTCTTCTCCCTGTCAATTGTCAGCTCTAGCTCCATGTCCCTGTGGAGCTCCTCCATCTGCTCCTTCAGGTGCAACTCATTCTTTGTTCTCTCCTTTTCTAGGGCATCAGCCAACTACAAAACCACAGAGGAAGACAAAGACACGTAAGGAAAAACAACAGTGCAGGAAATGTAGACACATCCATTTTATCCTGTGTGAAATCAAACTAAAACTAACTTAACTAAAACTTTTGACATCAAAAACATCACAGTATAAATAGTGTCTGATCAAAGATCCAAGTAGAGAATTCAGTCTAGCCCACATCCTCGGGACTGTCTCCAATTCAGGGTCCTATAAGAGACCGTGAAATGTTGACTTCTTCTTGATGTAAACAGGCAAAAGAAAGGTCACACAATCTTTGTTACAGAGTTTAGGATGCATTCAGACAGACGTACAGAGACAAAAGCCTTACAAAACCAAAAAACTTCAAAAGAAAACATTGTCTGACAATGTCTGAAGTTGCCAAGGAAGGATTTTGGAAAGAACAGGCGTTGTCCTTTAGCGTGTTTGTTTCAGAAATACTTTAATTTATTTATTCAGATCTGAGATATACATGTGTAACTGATCCTTATGTCATCAATACAAGTGAAAAGTAGAAACAATGTCTGAAGCCTTTTATGTTATATGAGGCAGGACTAAGTTATGCTTTGTGTAACTTGTGTAGCCTCTTAAAGCCGTGACAAAGCTTTGACATGGAGTGTAACAATGACAGCAGTGTGACTGGCTTTGTTGTCACGCCTTTGCTTTCAAAAATTGGATTATTGGGAACATAAAACTTCAGCTCTGGTCCTTGTGAGGCAGACGTTTCATGTGACATATTTTAACTTAGGCTTGGCCAAGGCCACCTTATTTTCTTTTTACTTGAAACTGGAGATCAGACAAACTGCTTGTCAGTGCCATGGGCTGGGATCATTGTGGCTTTGAGTGTGTGTGTGTGTGTGTGTGTGTGTGTGTTTATCTGTGCGAAGGAGCAGCTATGCGTGCGAGTGTGAAAAAAGAGAAATAGTGGATGTGGGTGTCAGGGGGAAAAAAAGGCAGATTGACGTGTGAAAAAGTATATCTGGGCCTGTGAGTGTGTGTGTATTATACTTGTGGTTTGTGAGACTATATGAAAAACTATGATTGCGTGTGTTGGGTCAAATGAGAAAACACCACTTCCTCTCTGCTGGGCAAATGTACGTGTGAGGAGCATGGCAGGTTTGTGTGTGTGTATCCGTTTGCGTGTGTTAGAGTGTGAATATGTACACAGCTGCCATTAGGCTTTAAAAAGTGCACAAAAGTGGCCACTTCCTTTCTATGGCTCAACCTCCATGTAGGGTCAGGAAGCTCAGAATGCACAATAATCTGGATGAATATGTGTGGGGGCAGCCATCCCACACTTCCTTATGTATCTTGTCAAGGAAAGGCAGACGTAGTGCTCTAAGAATCCTGATGATGTAAAATCTTTAGCTTTTGGGTGAAGAAACAAAGCACTAATAGTTAAAGCTATTAATATCTGAAATTCCACATACAGTAAATGTATCTATTTACTGATTTATTAGGGCTTTGTTTGGTACAGAGCATGAGCAGCAACAACAGTAGCATCAATACAACATAGAATTATTATTCATTTAACAAAAGCAACCCAAAGGCAAGTTCAACTGTTTAACATATTTACCATTACATGTATAAAATCATACACTGTATATAACTAGAGGATGGAGGAACTGTGATGTTACACACTGGTTTTTGAACTGACGTCTTGAAGCCAGTCGTTTTCAATTTTCCTGTTGCAAGGCTAGCTTTTTGAAGCTGGAATTGACCATATTTGGACAAAATAGGCAGAACTATGGGAGTCTGAAGATTTAGAGTGAGCTAATGCTAAAGTGTTAGCTTACTGACTTGATAAAACAGTAAACGTCATCAAGCATCATGTAACAAAGTCATTTTTTAAATAAATGTTTTTTTTATTGATTTTACAGGAAGTCCAATGTGTAATAAACAATACAGCACATTCCCCCCCCCATAAGAATAAAAATGAAAAACAACTGCTGATAACCCTACCATATGCAGCCAATTGTATCTTTGGCTCTGTAGCAGCAAAGTCATTTTAAATTCTTTTCAGTGGAACCTGTTAACCCCAACAGTCAAGCTGTATGTCAGAAAAAAAAAGCATTTTACTGACTAAACACAAACTCCAAAAGTCCAACTCATCAGGGGAGTGATGTGTCATACAGACCTGTCAATCAAAGCCTGACGTGACAGACATTAAAAACTTTTATCTGACCTGAGATCTCACCAGATCATTTATTAGAGGTTCCAAATAAAACAGATGAGACTAAAATGAGCCCTGGAAAAAAAAAAAAAAGTATTGACAGTATTTTTACAGATAAGTTCTATATGAAGCGAGGTTTTTGGTAGTCAATCAGAGACATGCCTAGTGGCAGTCAGCAGTACTGCAACTTTAAGGTACTAATACACTGGCTTAATTTTAGAGCTAATGTTGTTGCCCCTTGCATAAACCATTGTATGTAGACAGAAGGACAAACATTTAAAAGTGCAATATGTAACATCTGTGGAAAACAATATGCACAGGTTAACTATACAGAATTAATTGCTTTATGTGGCATGTGAACAGACAGAAATGTACCTTAAAATGAACACCTTCTCTAAATGCTGCTGATGTCTCTTCATCCAAGACACTGAAACCTATATAGAGGAGTCAAGTCTTTATTTTTTTTTTTCTTTTTGCTTGCTCCCATGGTCTTTACTGCCTCTCTCCACTCTACCACAGCACCAGCAGTGTACAAACACTTGCTACTGTTGCCTAGAAATGAAGGCTACCAACATCTACTCCAACATAAGCATATGTGCACATATGAGTGTTACATATCACACCTTTAATACAGTAGTATATAACTAATCAAATTACACACTGCCTGGTCTTCAGGGGTCTGCAGTGTATATACAAACTATTAAGAATCTGGTTGTTTTTCTAATTGATGCTGTTGCTCCATTTGTTTGCTGTTTTCAAAGATTTTGTTGTCTTTGTAATAATATGTAACTAAACCTCAGTGGCTCTTGCTGCCAGACATGCAGACAGTCAGGCAGGGCACAAGAGACTGCTACACTGTTCAACTAATAAAAGACAGATTTGTTTTGTGTGTGTTGTATGTGTGTGTGTGTGTATATGAGAAAGAAAGAGAAAGAGCGACAGAGGCTGTTTAGTTTATCTGGTGTCAAACAGACTGGTGGTCTTGGAGCCTCATAATCTCATCCACATTGTGTGTGTCAGGATCCCCCCTATTAAACCTCTCTGAACTGTGACAATTGCTTGGATGCCGTCCTACATGTCTATTTACTCCAAGACACTAGAACTACATGTCTGCCTGTGGAAAACCAACACAGACATAGTCACTAAGCCTACTGAAGAAAGTTCTGATTTATCTAAGCTCATTAAATGCTATTAAAACAGTGAATAGAGTGAATACATGGAGCATACTGATCCAGTTACATCAGCGAACATTTAGTTAGTTGAAAGGACATCCTTTAGGCATGTCTGCAAACACAGAGACTGACTGACAGTCAAATATTCTTCTTTCTTTTATCCACATTCAGCTGCAAAAGACACTGTTCTTCTTCAATACTATATTAAAATTAATCGTAATATTGCTGTTTATTACCAGGTCTATATTTGTTAGCATATATTTTACATGCGTAACTATTCTCTGCATCCATCAGTAGATGGACACACCACAGACAAGAAGCAGAACCAACAACCCTTTGGTTACAAGGTGGTCCTCTGTTCCTTGCATAGAGGCTCTAATCACTTGTATCAAGCCTGAACAGGAACTTGAACCCTGGACCCTCAGATTAAAAGTCTGATGCGCTACCTACGGAGCTATCCAGGCTCACAAAGAAGCTACTTGTAACAAACTGTAATGCTATGTTACTGTATCATTGCTGTTATGTTTAAAGCATTATTAAAAAACCTTTTGAAAGCTGAAGTGCTGCCCTATCTAAATTAGATAAAAACATAAACGGTGCTCAATAGAGAGAGACAAATAATATGTCTGAATTGGGCCATTATCCACACATATGATGTTGATCAACTTTAAATATAATTTTACGCACAAATAAAGCTGTGGTTTATGGCAAAGATAGTAGAGAAGCATCTAGTTTTGTGTTAAACAATTTGGACCCTCTCTTGTCGCATGTAATACATGTCACCACCACCAAAACGGCTGCTGTCTTGGCACATTTTAACTCAGTCTTCCAGAGCAAGGTGAGAAAGTCTTAGAACAAGCAGAAATGACTACAAGTCTGTTCATGATGAAGCTACAGATACAACTTCAGCAACTCTGAACAATGGAGGGAGACAGTTATGATAATGTCACCTCTGTGAATTCAGGTGTGTAGTCTTTCTATTTAAGTATTTTTTTTTTTAGCACATAATAGTTCAATACAATGTTGATTTAAAATATTAAAGAAACAAAAAAAAACCCTACCAAACTACATGTAAAAATAAAAGAATAATAACAACATGTGAATAATAACAACATCAAACAACATATGCAATGGAGATGTAGATGCCAAAAAGGCTTATAAAACACCATGCCCATATAAAGTAAAGAATGACCTAAGAATAAAATAAAATAATTTTACAGTCAATTTTAAAGTAATTTCCACAGTCTTCAACAGTTTTACCACAAGCTGTGCCTTTCTTGACTTGTAAAATTATCTTTAATTTGACAAGCATCCACATCATTTATTGTAAATTGATAATTCAAACAAAATTAAAAAATTATTTCACTATTGATTGATTGATTGATTGATTGATTAATGCAGCTTCTTCTGAAATCTGGTCCTGTGGGACATAACCATGAGTGGCAGGACTTCAGCTCTCTACTGTTAGTACTGACAAATACTTACCTTTGAATCCAGTTGCTGCTGGCAGTCCTTCTCCATCTTGCTCAGGGCTCTGTCATGAGATTCAGTCCACATGTCCCTGTAAATACAGAAAAACAAAATGAATACTCTGGGCAACATATATACTCCAAATAGCTATCCTTTTATTTACCAACCCATTGCAACCTTTTCCAGCAAAATAAGACAAAGTTGAGCATTAATATTGTAATAGGGAGATGAATGTGGCATCAGGTCATCTGCAATAACTGAAACCGAAGAGAAACACTGCCCCTGGACAAAATTACTCACTCCCTTACTCGAAACAGCAGACAGACATTCACCCAGCTGCGTCTAAAAACCACTGCTGAGATTTCCACATGAGATTAAAAATGTCAAAAATCACAGACAGAGGCTACAATTTTACAAAGATCTTAACTGTAAAAGTAGCTAAATACAAACAATGTGGAGAAGGAATAGTCACAGAAAGATGTAGACGCACACACATAGCAAATAATATTCACTGGAGCAGCCACTGAGTGAGGTGTAAAATGCTGTCAAACATGCACGCGATATTCCATTAAACATTTTTTTTTAACATAGCAGCACTTTCTGCAGTTGAATAGCTAAGTACGCCAACATCACATCTATATCTGTCATGATCCAAAAAGCTCTGATAATATTTACACATGCTACTCTTTTGATGATCCTTTCAGCAAGTCAGATTGCATAAAGAATATTTAATGAGAAGACTCACTACAGTCCCAGGGGACATGCACATAGATGGGAAGAGGATGGGAGGGGAAAAAAAAATGCTCACAAGGACAGATAAAAATGTAAAAATGTGAAGCGTGAGGGTGAGAGAGATGGAGCTGAGATAGAAAGGGCAGAAAGAGTAAATTTCATTGATTTGTTGATCCTCTGTCCAAGAGTAGTATGTCATTTCAGCAGCTGCTGTGTCTGATAAGATGTGAAGTATAAATATTAGTCCAGCCAGAAACAAGTTGAGGAATTGAACATTTATCGCATTGTTTATACATTCAGATCTTGCAGAAAAGGCTCTGCTCTTTAAGCGAGCTTTCAAAGAATCAGAGCAGCAACATGGTTTTACTGGAAGAACTAATTTGCCAAAGAAAGCGTAACAGTGCACAGGATTCAGAGATAGCTGTGGTGTATACATACATAACTAATAGACAACAGTACTCCTACCAACAGTTCTGGGGAGTATATCAATAATCAATAACATGCTGTATTATGTATGCAACAGTAGACATATGCAACACAGCAGCACAAGTATGCACAAACAGTCCAGGAACATTTGTAATAATATATCAAAAACTCAGAGCCTCACGTAATGCAGCCTTGGATGCTGCAGCGATCTCTGTAAACAGGCTCATTTGTGGAGAAAAAAATTAAAAGTCTGTGAATGAGCTCAGTCTGTGTGAGTGCATGCGTGCACACGTGTTGACAGTGTGGTGTATCTGATAGTGGAGGAGATGATCTACAGTGTAATAAAGAGTAGCAGTTACATTCCATGTCTTCTTAGTCAGGGCAGACACAATATTATTCACTCCACTGGCTCTGGCTAATCACATCAGCCCCCCCCACCACCCCCACACCCACACGCACACACACACATACAGAGAAGCAAAATAAATAGAGGCAGACAGACAGCCACGCATGAACGCTTCCTAAAAGTTGCAAGTTTGATGCCAAGATCTGACTCCTGAAGCTCATTTGAATGTGATCTGGTCTTGTTAAAGAACCAGATTGAGAGGAAAGATATGAACTGTATGGCTTAAAAAGTCTCTTAAAACAACTTTTATGAAAGCTTTTCATGTGGCATGCACACCTCCACATGGCATGACAAGGATAATACATTTTGTCTCTCTTGTGTCCCAATCTAAGACTCTGAGGGGCTTTTGCAGTCAGTAATCAGCCAGGTCTTAGCTGGTGAAAAACCCCTAAAGTGAGGATTTGAAAGTTTGCTGAAGTTGAAGTCTTTTTAAATATGCAGCAAACTGCTGATGCGTAAACTGTTTGTGTATGTGAGACTGTCTGAATGCTTGCGTGTCTCACTGTCGGATAAATTCCAGCTCTGATAGTCAAAAAAAGTAGATCCTTGAAAAGGTTGCGTACCAGAGTTTCTACAATCAACTTTTTTGTGTGTGCATGTTGGCATGTGTGTCTGTGCGTGTGTGTGACCCCCTGGGGAGCATAAGCGTGCAAATTCAGCCCCCAGAAGGAGGTCTGGGGGGATTACAGGGAGGAATGATGGGAAAATGTGGGAGCACTCTCTCATTCCCTCACACGCCAGGCTGCTTTTAAGGACAGACGAGTGTGTGTGTGTGTGTGCGTGAGTGTGTGAGTGTGAGTGTGCAGCGTGAGTGGCTGCTACCTCATCAAAAGGCACATTCCCTCTTCCATTTTATGCTGATACAATCTTTATGCGTACATGCAGACAAAGCAGGCCGACTGCACTCCAGATTCTGTCTGTCTGTTACGATACAGCTAAAGGGCGACTTGAAATAGTTTTTATTGTGTATGAGTAAACAGTGAAGATGAACAGTTAACAGGAACCTCTGCTGACATCATCTCACACATCCTCTTTTCCTTCCCAGGGACATAAATGTCCACCTGGAAAGACAATTTCAGAGTCAAGAATCTCCTCTCACACTCACATTTTCAAAGCAGAAATGAGCTGCCTTGTAAAAACATTTTTGACATATGAATTTACAACAATGGCAATTTATGACAAATGAATAAAAAGCACCGAGAACCACAATAAAAGTGAAGACCCAGACGAGAATGATATAATATGTTCCACTCTGGGAAGCAGGGTAAGAAAAAAAAAAAAAAAAAAAAAATTAAAAATACAGAAGAGACAAAGAGAGCTGTAAAAAGGTGTGAGATCATAGATACAGTGTTACAAGTTGTCTTGTTAATGACTCTTTTCAACCACTTTAATAAATTAAGCCTGAAGCTGCCTCACTGTATTGGGGAAGGGAGAGAGGAGAGTTTTGGGATCATAATTTCTGTCACGAAAACATTCCTCTGCTACTTGAAACCACTTGAAACCAGTCCTCTCACATTTAACAGATGGATGAGGAACTGCACAGATACTCCTGACCTCTCTTGACTTTTAAATCTTTTACTCTCTCCAGTTTCTGCCACTTTCGCTCGTATTTCCCTCTCCCTCCACTTTTCCTCTCTCACTCTGTCTCTCTGTTTTTAGATTTCTGTCAGTTACACTGAATCAACGGCGGGCTGTCATGTTTCATGTGTGTGGAGATGGTGTGCGGCCTCCGTGACCCAGGCTGTGTGCATGCAAGAGCCAGACAGTGTGTGAAGTAACCACTGCAACCACAGTCACGGTCTCCCTCCCTCCCTCCCTGCAACAATCCCTCTCCTCCGCTCTTTCTCTTTCTTTCGGCCTCCTCACCCCCTTCTTTCCCTCCTTTCCTGTGTCCTTTACATATCTCTTCCCTTGTCCCGCCTTTGTTAATCCATCTCCACTCATGTTTTTGTGCTTATCTTCTAACCACCACCCCTTAATTGTCTCTGGTTTGGGGAAATTCTTGTGTTCTCCTTGTTGGATACCAACACTGTCTTTTTCATTGTCACTTCAAAACACTCACAAACATCACATCAGTGCACATTATTCAACACTGCTGACTGTGGGTCAGAGCCACCCATCACACAAAGAGGGGGAACACACCAACATTAATTTTTCACTACTCCACACATTTATCTCATTTTCAACACAATCTGCAGGACAGATCTTGTGTGTAATTGTAGATACTGCTGGACTGATGTCAGTTTACTGCCCAATTTATTTTGCTTCAGTCATATATCTTCACAATATACCAACTTTGAATTTAAGTGTGCGATTGACCATAGTTTCAAAGATGAATAAATGTTTCTTCATGGATAACATATCTATCTATCTATCTATCTATCTATCTATCTATCTATCTATCTATCTATCTATCTATCTATCTATCTATC
>JAPQRP010000006.1:15817522-15831925 GCA_037367295.1 Apogon hyalosoma | reverse complement strand
GAGGCTCTTTATTTTCTCAGATGCTAAAGCTGCCCATTCTTCTTGGTAAAACACCTTCAGTTCCTTTCAGATTTTGGTTTTTCTTGCATGAACTGCATGTTTGACTCCTCCCCAAAGTGGCTCAATGATATTGAGGTCAGCAGACTGAAATGGACACTCCTTTACCTTTACTTTGTTTCTGCTGTAGACAATGAGAGGTCAACTTGGCCTTATGTTTTGGGTTATCGTCATGTTGGAACATTCAAGACCGTCCCGTGCACATTCAGTCAGGGTATGTAAACTTACGAGCACCACTGTATAGCTATTATACAAAATGTGAGGAAAAACACCACGGATAAAAAATGGAAAAAACAGTGGCAGTGACAGTGGCTTCTTTATAACCCTGATACTGTGTAGTCAGCTTTATGCATTAAGCCTGCTTACTAACAGAAAAGACATGAGACAAAGAACAACTTTAAATGTTTCAGAGTAGTGTGTGTGGGTGTCCTGGTAGTTGTTTACATGGTCAACAGGCTAGCAGCGTGGGTAGTTGAATCTGTCTAAAAAGTTTAATGTGTGCGTATGTGTGTGTATACGTGTGCGTCGACTGTATTTTGAATGGTGTCTGTGAGGGTCCTTCAGAGCGGTGCAGCGGGACACAGCGGCTGTGGCTCTGGAGAGCTCTCAAACTGATCCAGCAATGTCAGCCTGACATTCTCTCCCTCTGTGTGTTTGTGTGATTGTCTTTGTTTTCTTTGCTTTCCTTCTTGTTTTTCCCTGCTTTATTCTTTGTTTCACCGGCTCTCTCTTTTGATTGTTCCCTCATCTGCTACTTCCTCTTCCTCTCATTTTGTAGCCCCCTAACCCCAATTTTCACTCTCTCTCTTTCACTGTCTCTGCAGGAAGAGGGGGAGTGTAGGCGGGCCTTCTCAAAGCAGCAATACACCGATAATTGCTTTCTGGTCACTGTGACATGACAAGGTCCTCAAGGGTAAAGCAACACACTGAAACACACTCATACATTCAAGGGACTGAGAGACCCACACATAAACACACAACGGCACATGCACAAAGAATCACTTGCAGGAAGATACACAGCGGCACAAACACACACAGCGACAGACAGCAGCCAAAGAGAAATAGTTGTGTAAATACTTGATGGAGCAGAAAGGCTTTGCAATGAAAGCAAACCAGCCTGTCTGACTTTCTCCACAGTGCTTCTATTACTGCATGTGTCTCAGTGCTTACACAAAGATCGGCACACACTGAAGCCTGGTGACTGTAAATATTACAGAAATGTACTGGCAGCTGGTCGCTTCTTTGAACAGTTTTTTTAGTACTGTCACTACATTGGATGGCAGTAGTGCAGCAGTTACAGTAAATAAATCAGTTCTGATGTCAATCCGATGACTGATAACTGTAATACTAATTGCTTGAGGTGAATTTGTATGTTCCTCTCCTTTAGGTACTGTGAAAGGTCTTCAACTGATATAAAAATCAGGAAAAGCACTGACATTCTTTTAATTTCAATAATAAAATAAAATGATGATGGTAATGGAACAGAGTATAGACATCCTCCAAGGTCAACAGTCCACTCTTCTTCTGGTATTGCAATGTTATTAAACCACAAACAACCCTCAATTTATGGTCTATTTTGTCTCAGTTTTGCCACTGTATCGTAAGGTTTTAGTGTCTGAAGGTTTGGAAGGTTTCATCCTCGGCCCACATCCCTACCCTTCCACCAAATTTCATGAAAATCGCTATAAATGCAGGTTTTTTTTTCATAATCCTGCTGACAGACAGACAGACTGACTGACAGGAATAATCACATAACTTCGTTGGTGGAGGCAGGTGATTCATACAAACACACCAACATGACCAGTTGGTACATCCAGTCAGACTGAAATGTTCATCTTATGAAACAATGAAAAACTGTGAGTCATAGTGTCAAGGACCAATTTATAAAACACACTGTCAGACAACAAGGCTTCATGATTAAGGCCTTAGATTCTTAACAGGTTGAGTCTCACAACACATGTTGGGTGTCTGCTTAGTTTATTATGCAAAATTAAAATGATTAACTTTAAAAAAGTGATATTCTGCTTTTTTAACTGGAATTATGCATTTTAAAACATTTCCCTGTGGTCTACAGAAACTGTAAATGCTATGCTTGGGTCTGAATTCTTCATTAATTCACTTCACAGGTCCATCTTCAACCCCATTTCTGAGTAATGACACCAGAAAGGTCGTTTTGAGCACTGGCCCTTTAAATGCAAATGAGCCACTTCAGGCCCCACCCCCTCCAGGTTATTGGCTGTGCTGCTCTGTCCCATTCAACCAGCAACTGAACATTTTAGGTAATCGGCTCAAGGTTTGGACATATTTTCAGTATGGACTACAACCGCTGCTGCTGACAAACAATTATGTCGTACTTGGAGAAATGATCATTGGAAGTCTTGACCTTATATGTGCAAATGTCGTGATGAAACTAGCTATAGATGTAACAAATTAAACAGGAGTTAAAACGGGTTGTAGAAATCCACTCGATTTTTGCCAAAATGAATATAAAGATAGCTTTGCAGCACCTGGAGGGTTCAAATTCAAACTTTATGAACTGTTAGGGTCCAAATACACAAATAAATGAACCAAAGACTAATAAAAGTGGGTTTAGCTAAATATGACCCCTTTAAAACAAATACCATAGAAATGTTTCAAATCAAGAATGGATTTTAGCCCCATACATTTAAGAACCCAAATGAAAATTTGCATTGAAAAAATCTGATCTGATCTACATATTTTAACTCTTTTGTTCCAACTGATAATTTTAAATACTGTATAACAACCCTCCACAGCAGTCAATCTACCATCTACAATACACTATCACTAGGCCGCAAGAGGAGAAACTTAACTTTTGATGTTGTAATGTTTTCACCGTTAGATAACTGTAAGTCTTCATTCACTCATCCCTTCTTGCTCATCTTCAGTTGGTCCAGAATGTGGCTGCCAGGATCATGACAAAATCTAGTCGACAATTCTATATCACACTAGTTATTGCCTCCCTTCAGTGGCTTCCAGTCAAGTACAGCACTGACAACAAAATCTTACTGATTAAAAATAAGGCCTCACATGGCACAGCCCCAACATACTTAGAGCTCCTAAGACCTTACTCCAGCTGCTGTACTCAGATCATCTGATAAAGGACTTTTATTTGTTCCCATTTTAATCCAGATGTGGAAGTGTTTTTACTTCACTTTTGAACAGTTTTTCCCCTTTTGCTCAACAGCAGAAATACTTTTGTGGAGTTTTAGGTATCTGGAGTTGATCCCCGAGGACCTTCAATGGCAGCTCTCTGCTCCTAATTGCTAATACTAATGCTAGGGACTGTGTGTGTGTATAAGAATGGATAAAATAAAGAGACCAAATTTCCCTCATATTTACAGGACAGCCTTTTTATAATCTCATTTGTGTTTTCAGTTTTTACTACCCCTCAGCCAACATCTGGCCGAGGGGGTATTGTAATCATTTTGTCATCTGTCCATCTGTCTGGCCATTTAACAACATAATTGCATTATCTGAAGAATGCTTTGAGATATCTGCACCAAATGTATACTGTGGATGTATCTTGGCATGGAGCAGAAGCCTACTGAAAATAGAAGACCTTGACATACTTTTTCAAGGTCAGATGGCCTTGCACAGTTATAATATCTGAGTACTTTCAAATATAAATATGTATGTAATAAGTTTTGCACAAAGACAACCTAATCTAAATTATAGGACAGTAACTTTCAACAGAATCTTACACTATATTTGGCCGAGGGGGATTAAAAGTGCACAGCACATTATGTTTAATTATTATTAACATCAATAATACTAATAACAGTTGGTTCTGTGCACTGTTACACCCATCTTTGACCAGAAGTGGTGTCAAGCTCCTCAGAGGCTTAACATTACCTGAGGATAAAACAACAGCTCCATAAATACTGGCGTGGTTATCAAAAGGCCAGATGTGTGTGCGTTTATCTGTATTTTTGCATCGCACTGACGTGAAAGGGTTTGGATTCTCCCTGTAAATGTATTTTATTTCATACTGTCTTTTAAATGGTGTTCAGTTGTAATTACTGCCTCCTTCAAGCAAGTAATGTTGTGTTGTTTGTTATTTTTTATTGCTAGCAGTTTAATTTTCATGAAACGTGATAAAGGGGAAGGGCATGAACCAGGGGAGAAACTATTAAATTTTAAGGCCGATCAAAAAAAAAAAAAGGGGGAAGGTCCTGGAACTGTATATTTAAGTTTTTCTAATATTGTGCATACCTTGGCCAAGATCATATGAACCCAGTTTTCATGTAATTATATTGCAGAACTCAATATCTAAGATTAAAACACAGACAGAGAGATGGAGACAGTGCTGGGCAGGAAGGAAAAGGATGAAGACTGGGCTAAATTTTATGAGAACATACATTTTTTCCCTTTATTTACTGCTGCTTTCAGTATCAACACACACACACACACGCACACGCACACACACACACACACACACACACAGACACACACACATACAGTATAAAGCCAGCTTCAAGGAAAGAAATACCATAATGTCTAAGGATGACCCAGGGTGTTGGCAGATGGCTACAGTTCAATGATCGGTCACACACACACACGCACACACTCTTAGTCATGCTAATGCCATATTTCACTTTAACTTTGCTATAAACTATTTTTCTCTTTACCAAATTTCCCCTTAAATGAGAACTCCGACATCCTCAGTTTTATGTTCATCTCTTTGGAGTCAGTGGTTTACAAATGCATGGATCTGTGTGTCTCCCTTTGCTTTGAGAGCTTTACTTTATCTTTATCTACTCTGTGAAACTCCACACCTCTGGTTTACCCTCTCACCTCTTCTCTTTCCTTCTCATTCATCTACCCACATTATACAACTTCTCTTTGAATTTTTCCTTCTTTCCTTGACCTTTCCTCTGTGGTTTGATGCTAACTATAGAACCTTGACAGACAGGTAGTGTTTAATTGTAGTGAACGCCCATATCAGTTTGAAGTCAGGCACAGGTGACTTGCTGAGGTGTGTGCTTTGTTGAGGTCTGCAACTCACACCAGATCCAGTAATACCTGAGGTTATTTACACATTCAGGCTGGGTGCAGGCCAGTTTTCACTTACATAAGACACCTTCTGGTTGGTTTCATGGATTACATGATCACTTGATCAATCATAATCCATCTTCAAGTGTATTTACTATAAATTGCTTGTTCAACCAATGGTTCAGGGGTTTTGACTTCCTTTAAAACATAATATTCTTCCCATGTGCACATATACACTGACCAAATCACTTTAATCTCTTGCCTGGTCATACTTAATGAAAAGTCAACCTGTCTTTTGAGTAAAACTTTCAATTTTTCTGTTTTCCTACAAACTTTCTTCTATGGAAAATCACTATAAAAAGACTCCATCTGAGGCAATACTCACTGATGTCCCACTTAGACTATTAAAGCCCCATATACTCCTCACAGGGCACAGTGCAGTATCTCTTTATTTACAATATCAAATTAACAGTATATGATATGCCTCATCATTCCAGTCAGATGATTTGAGTTTGCTTTTTATATACTGGTCTCATGTAAATTCTCCATTGCAGTACAGTGTAGAGAGTATGTTAGTCATTATTTATTTATATTTAGTTTGGGTTACATTGGTATTACATTTACAGCAGAGTTAGTTTTACCTTGATCAATGCTTAAGCGCTGTAGTTCAGTTGTGAAATGATTGCACTACACCCTGCAGCCTTTTCTCTTTCAACACTTTTCTCTTTTTAGGAGTGTGTAAGCAAGTGGCAAAATCAAGCACAACCTAGAACCTAGACATAACAAGTTCTTACAAGTTCAAGTTACGGGAAGCTCTAGGTTACAGACTGCTAACTTCCTTTAGTGGAAATTGCACACCACTCAGGACAAGACACAACATTACATAAAACAAGACATCAGAGATAATAACATCAAGTAACATTATTCCTGTGTTAAATGTCTGACTTGGGAGACAATCCAGCTTTCTGTGACCATATGTACTGCATGTTAACGCGCGCACGTGTGTGTGTGTGTGTGTGTGTGTGTGTGTGTGTGCGTGTGTGTGTGTGTGTGCATTCCTGGGTGTGTATTTTATTGCATCTGTTCTGTTGGTTTGTGCAGCAGCTGTCTTTCATGCTCGCGTCACTGAACAAACACGGCATCAATACAAACAGAAGACAACTTTCTTTTCCTCCCTCCTCTGGCGATCCCTCCTTCTTTCTCTCTCTCTGCCACAAACACACACTTGGCAGCTGTGTGGAACATGCAGCAGAGAAAAAGACCCACCCATGAGGTGAGCTGGAGGTTAGCTCTCCTTCAAGCATTTATTGTCAATAATGAACACACATGTATGCACACACAGACACACAACCTCCATCTCTGTTCTACTGGCTTGTAACCCAAGCTATAAATTTATAGCATAGGTTTTATTGGTTTATTGTATTTACAGACTTGCATACGTACACATTCAGAAGGACACACACCCTCTTGCCTACATTCTCTATAAGGCCTTCAAGAATTTGCCTTGTGACTGTAAACACATATGTACGCACACACATTGTCGTCATCCATTGTTGTGCAGCCTTCAGAGCCCACGCCACAGTTAAACAAATATTTATTCCTACAGAGAGATTATTTACGCAACTTTCTTTGCCTCCTTTTTTCCACCTTTTTTTATTTAAAAATACACTCTGTATCTTCATGCCCTAATAATAACCCTCACGTCTGAATTTTAGCTTTTATCGCACACACTTCTGGTTTACACTTCATGAATGTGGCACTTGTGCGTATTGACGTGTAGGTGTGTTACCTGAGAGCACCTGTGTGCTGTGCTGTAGTATTTGAGACTTGGAGGCCTGCCAGGCCCCTGTCAGCTGGCTGAGAAAACCCCGTACTTCTGTAAGCTCACAGCCAAAAGAGCGTAGTATGGAGAGAGTTCTTTGCAGGGCCTGCTGTTGCTGAACATACACACCTCTGAGAGACAAACAAATCAATTAGGTTGAACACCTCAAAGCAACACTTTCTAAAAAATATTGACAATATAGTTCACTGTGAGAAAAAAAAATCATCTGATCTCATTGAGAAGCAGTCAAATCAATGATAAGAAAGCACTGCTAAGAACTGTCTAGCTGTACACAATTTCTTGCTTTGGTGTGAAAATGACGTACATCTTACATTACCCATTTGAAACAAAACACTCTTAACACTTCTAATTCAACACTTATACTGTAGCTGGGACTTACAGTTCAGTCTGTAGTTGGTGGAGTAGAGCATTTAAGGAGTGTGTGAATGTTTCCTCAACAGACTCTTCTTCTGCCCAACTGATAATAAAGTCTGTGTCTTTATTTTGTGTAACATTTCTACACTTTGACCTGCATTTATGTTGAGTTTATGCCCAGGAGATTCTAATGATCAAAAGAGAGTAGCTTTGATAACTATGACTAAGAAAAGCCTAGTGGTTACACAAATCTTGCTAGACAATTTCCCTAAAATATCTGTTAACCTGTCTTCACTCACACAAACACTAAATTCTACTATGTCTGCACACACTCCTTGACTTGATTTGTAGATGGTGCTTTGGTTTATTTAGTGCTCACCCAGCTCATTTGCCATGTACTGACTTAACACAGATGTAGTGGAAAGAAATTTGGATAATTATGACCAAGAACATAAAAAATAAAAGGCTCATGTAGAAGATAGAGGGTAATTTGGAGATTGATGTAACCATGTTATCCTTTAAAATGTGCACAGCCATTTTTTACTGCACTCTCCCTTTCCCTCTCTCCCACTCTCAAAGAAATATGACCTGACAAAAAGCACTTTGAACAACATGAAAGATCACTAGCTCTGCTCAGACACAAACATTAGCACATGCACACATATTCATTCAAGTCACCAACCCATGCAAACAGTGGATGTGGGACATTAGATGGCCCAAATAGAACATTCTGTTATTCCAGGAGCACTTTTAAAAGGAACATGTGGGTAAAAGCACAATGGACAGTCTCCTCGTTTCTTATACACATGTGCTTAGTGCTATAACAGACAGGTAGACATTCACCTGTGAAAAGTCCAACGAGCCAACATGCTCCCAGACAAACCTAACGAACGTATATGTGGGTCTTGCATGCAAAGTGATGTGACAGTTTTTGAAAGCACACCAGGGATGAGTGGTTGTTGTTTTTCTTATTCAAGGTTTGTGGCTTAAGGTGATCAAAAATGAACGGAGACAGGAGAAGAGTGGAGATTTTAAGCAGCTATGTGGTGTGTGCATGTGTGCGTGCAGAACGGAGGAGAGCATGGGTGCTGCTTGTCACGAGAGCCAGTTTTATAATGTCAGATGACATAAATCATAAGGATGACAGCACCAAATGGAGGAACAGATATGAGCCAGATCTGTCATTGGTGATAAGGCTAGGAAAGGGAAACAGAGGGAGAGGGAAAGAGAGAGAGAGAGGGAGAA
Source organism: Apogon hyalosoma (assembly GCA_037367295.1). Lineage (NCBI taxonomy): Eukaryota > Metazoa > Chordata > Actinopteri > Kurtiformes > Apogonidae > Apogon > Apogon hyalosoma. The sequence continues at coordinate 15,823,413 of JAPQRP010000006.1, read as the reverse complement.
TAGGAAAGAGTGTATGCGTTAGCCCAAATGATGGTTTACTCATTTTGTAACTTTCAATATGAGCAGCCTGATGTAAAAAGCATTTTTCCCCCGTGTCTCATCTCCTCCCACTCTCTGCACCTCTTCTGTCATTAACTGTTCACCTGTGTTTTAATACATCTTTCCATTTTCCAGGAAATCACCAGTGGGTTGGCTGAATTAACTTGCTCTCCTCTTTTGTTTCTTTCTCTCTTTTATTATCTATCATCCTGCACAGTTGTTTCCCATCTGCCCTGGACTTCCTGCCGTGCATCTGGTCAAGAACCGGGCAGCCAGTCAGGATGATGCAAACCATACACTTCTTTTTTTCCCCCCATCTTTTTGTTTTTATGTTTCATCTCCATCCTGCTTTGGCTGGACTAAAGCTTTATCAAGCGTCCCTCCTCCCTACTGTCATTGTTTTGTATTTGTGTGCTTTGGGTTACTCTGCTTTCATTTGTGTTATTTCCTTACCTGAGAGTTTCACCTTGCTGCTTCTCTTTTCCAAGTGCCTGTTCTGCCTTCTCCTTTGTGGAAGATGCTATTGCCAGCCTGTCAAGGACAATTGAGAGAGGGCAGAGGAATAAAAACCTGAGCTGAATGTAATGCCACTGCACTCTTATAAAGTAAAATGAGGTCATAAATGATGCAGCTTTAATGATGTGGATGATCGTGATAAAGCTGAGGGAGATGAAAAATTTAAATCTACGCCAAAAGTAATTGATCTAAAGAGATGTGGGATCAAATGAGCCAATATATTCTAACATATTATTATTTATGCATGTGCAGAATCAGCAGAGTATGTTTAAGTACAGCAAAGAAAAAACATCAGGTTTCAGATAATCGTAGAAAAACAACAGTGCTGAGTTGTGTTTGAGCAGACGTTTTCAGTCTGACTGCTAGCAGACAGAAACAAAGAGCAATCAAATAAACTCATAAATGTTGAGATTATGTGACCTGGACTTGTAAAAAACAGTGGCAAAACATCCTGTTCCTTCTATAACATCGCAAACAAACACTGACAGCGAGACAGCGAACCAAACAGACTTAATGAGCAGTGAGAATTACACAGAGCTGACTAGACAGATAAAAAGTAAAACCAGACAGGTTATAATCACGACCAACAAAGTTTAATTGAGACATGTAATTTAAATAAGGTGCAATGTTTTCTGCCTGGGGATTTTCTGCATATTAACAGCAAAAACATAAACTTAAAGCAAGCAATTTAGAGGCCCCATGAAATGAATGAGAAACAGCACGATTCTTCCTCCAGTCTAAACCAGTCCAGCATCTTTTATAATTTGTAGGTAAAGGTAACAATCAGCAAATAATACCTTTCTGTTTTGATTTCCTTCTGTCAAAGTCTTCTGATTATACTATTTATTACCTGCGCATTCATTGCGGTGGTGTTGATGTGGATGTGTTAATCGTACACATCTGCTGACAGCTTCAAGTAGGACTTTATGACAAAGTCAACAACAAAACAGTGCAATTAGGGCTAGAATAATGCTTTAGTAGAAAGGTCAAACAGGTGCCACATCATCGATATTTTACAAATATAAATGATAAAGTCACTGAAAAACAGCAGAAATACATGAAATGATGACGCTGCAATTAAAAGAAAAAATAAATAGTTTAATTATATAATAGAATATACAATAAATAATAGATATGTGAGCAATATTTGTGACTATGAAAGGTGAAGAAAAAAGACAAAGATGCTAAAAATGCTTTGTCACCTTTTTTGCTCCTTATTACACTTACAGATTCATTGGCATAAGACTCAATAATTCAATAAAACATATGCTTGCTGTGTTAGTTTCCTTTTTAATAATAAAACAGCAAATATTGGGGGAGATGTAGTAGCAGTAGTTTATGTTTATGCATGTGCTAGTATAAATGTTTCATCTAACTATAATAAAAAGCATGGAATAAGAGAGGAGGTATCAAAAATAAATAAAATAAACCAGATCTTGAGTTTTTCTTCTTCCTTTCCAGCCTCTTGGATCTGCAATCATTTGCGTGCTATCTTTATACAACCATTTTGAACTTTGAACTCTTGAACAAAAGAGATTTATTCACAAGAGGCTACCAACAGTCAAATTAAAAATAAATGCTCTGTTCCTTCTGTGTAATATGCTGTTAGTCTGTTAGCAGTTGAACATGGGGAGGCTGAGAGTGGTGTGGGTTGAGAATGGCCTGGGTTGACTATGCGTGTTTCTAGTAATCCTGTCTGTGTGTGTATGAGAGGTCATGTTTGAATCAGAACACGTGTTTACAAGTAAATAAGTTTGCATGTGACTTTGCCTTATCTGATGTATTTGTCCTTGTGTATGTGCGTGTACGTGTGTGTGTGTGTGCGTGCGTGTGTGTGAAAGAGACTGAATGGGTAAGACTTTTCCGTAAGCATTTTAGCCTGTCTGTTTGTTTGCCACTTTCTGACCAAGTCAGTGTGAGTCTGTGATCCTGTGTGTGTCTGTGTGTGCGTGCCTTTGCTGTACAAGTGACGGCAGCCCAGACTCCCACTGTTCACCCATCTGTCCCCACCAGTCTCAAAGCGAGATCAGAAAGAACACTGCCTCGAGAGGGGCATGTTTGTTTGCATGAATGTGTGTGTGTGTGTGTGTGTGTGTGGGTGTGTGCGCACGTGTGTGCGTGTGCGTGCATGTGAGTTCTAGCTCCTGTTCCCAGGGCAGAGGCTGTCAGTAGAATAACTAGGTAGCACAGTGCCAGAGTGCGTGCCAGATTAGAGTACCCCCTACCAGCAGCCCAAATCAACTGCCTCATCAGGACATGTCATACACACACACACACACACACACGCACACACACACACATACACACACACATGCATCAAACCCACTGATCTGCCAGCCACAGTGTTATCGTGACCTACAAAGTCAGTTTGTTTCTTTTTTTGGATATGTATGTGACAAAGACTTTACAAGTTACAGTATGTGCTTTCTCATATTTTCAGTAATTTCATCTCAAGGTCACTGTTACAAAGCATGACTTAACTTCCTCTATTTAAAACTCTGTTTATTGTAGATGTGATCTGGCCTTAAACTTCAAGGGTGATTGATATTTTGCTTCTTTCTTGTCTAAAAATAATAACTTTTTCTTTCTTCCATTTGTCTGAATCCGATGTATTTTTTGTGTGTGGATTGTTTTGCTACTCAGCATGTGAGACTGTTTTATAATTTTTTTTCTAGGACCACAGAAGGTACTTTTCTTGCTGGGAATTTCTCATCTCTAAGGCTACCCAAAACAACTTTGGAACAATATCTTTCTCAGCCATGAGGGATCATTTCTTCACAGAGACTGGAGCAGAATTGAGGTTTAACATGGAATTTACATTAAATCAGGGATTGGGAATATATATTTAATGTTCTAAACCAGGGGTATCAAACTCAATTTAGTTCAGGAACCATATACAGCCAAATTTGATCAAGCGAGCCAGACCAGTAAAACAATAATGATAGCCTAATAATGTTGGCAAAGACCTGTCACTTGCCAGGGCACACCCTTTCTGCACTTTTCAGCATGCATGTTTTCACAAACTCACCCTCACAAAATAGCTTTGATGCTAAAGCTATATTGCTTGCAATAAGTTCAACAGCAGTGGACAAATTAGGTAGTAATAGTAGTAACTTTTATTTTAATTTGTACAGTTCACATATTCATCCTGCAGGCTGAATTGGACCCTTGGCGTGTGGATTTTGGCCTGTTTGCTGTATGTTTGACACCCCTGTTCTAGACCTTTTGGTATAGACGTATTAAATCATAGCCTGTGTGTGCATATATTTGTGCTGGCATTAAATACATGGAAACTAACAGTATAAATAACTAACATCTGTCAGCACCTTTTGTTGTATAAAAAAGTGACAACAATGTTGAGAAGCTGCTTAAATAAATGTCATTAAACATGTTGCTAATGTAATCTGCAACTGATGGAATTTGTTATCTTACCAAACATCAGCCAGATCCTGCTAAATATTAAAAGTCAGCTGACAGGAATTCAATAATTTTTCTTTGTTAATATGCATATGGAGTGATTACAGGGTGGCTAAAATATTTGTTAGTGTCAGCTTTGAATTTGGACATTTTGGTCTCAACAACTGTCAGCCTCCTACAGGTCAAGTACACTGTGTAGCCTTGTGTGTACATTGATTTGCTTTTTAACATTTGAGACTGTTTGACCACAGATCATTTTTTGGGAATGTGAGAATAGTCATTTCTAATTTCTAAGGCTGCCTGAAACCACTTTGGAACAGTTCCTTGCTCAGCCACAAGGGATCATGTCTTCACAGTGGCTGAAGCAGTTCTGAGCATTAACATGACATTTACCTTAAACTAGGGATTGAGAATACACATTTAATGTTCTAGACCTTTTGATATAGACTTATTAAGTGATAGCCTGTGTGTATGTGTTTGCGCTGGCATTTCTGTCATCATTAGAAGTGACATAAAAGCCTCCTCATATCAAAGTGTCATCTGTTCACCCCACTGTGTGTGCACGCATGTGTGTGAGTTAAAAGACTGTTTTGATCAACAGCATAGAAGGACATTCAAAGTAAAAGCCATTGAATTCGCAGGGGAAGAAAACAGAGCACAGTACAACAATGTACAAACACACTCACAAACTCGTGCACAGTGTGTGAGTTTCTTCTAAATGTTTCTATGTCAAAATTTCTAAAAACGTATTTTGGGCATGGGATAGGCAGGTCTAATGTTTTGATGACAACTTTTAACAGTTTAATTAGATCAGTTAATGCCACCTGAATTACCCATAATCCTTTGCTGACAACTCTTTGTGTCATATAACACCTGTCTGTATATATTTTGTTTTCAAGTTATCTGGTAACCATGTCAGGGACACCACACAGTGATAGTGATCATGAAAACACTGCACATACTGAGCACACACACACACACACACACACACACACACACGCACGCACGCACACGCACACAAACACACACACACACACACACACACACACTGCAAAGTACAGACACAAAGAACAATATCATATTACAGCAAACTGAATTAAGTTAGAGGATATGAAAATGTATTTGTCCTCCAGCCTGTCAATTTTGATTCAGACTCAGAAGAGTGTCTCTGTGATTCATTTGTATGTGTGTGTGTTACTAAGCTACTACTAACTACCAAATAAACCTTGCTGTATTGTATGTGTGTGTGTATGTGTGTGTGTGTGTGTGTGTGTGTGTGTGCTCTTTTCACATGCAATAATACTGTTGTTTTTGTTTATCTTGTTGCCATGAGCCCTGCAGGAAAGTAGAGCCACCATCAGGGCTGAATAGAGGTCATCTTCTACCACGGAGAGTTCTCCTGCAACTAAACTAATGCAACTAAAATATACACAGCGCAGACACTAAACACTGTGTGTGTCAGTCTGCCTGTTTGATGTGGTAATGTGAACTCCAAGTTGGATCTGTGCTAATACCTCACATGCTGCCTTTGAAGGGTGTTTGACTCTGTACATAGTAGATTTGACATATTACCTAACACATACACACACACACAAACTGAGAGGCAGAAGGCATATAGTGATTTGCTGTTGTTGTTATTGTTTCTGTGGTTGCCAGTGGAAACCAGAAATTGAAATAAAACCACATGAGTACATAACTAATTTGCCATAAAGTGCTTCCTTGTAACAAATGGATGCCTTTCTATTTGTCATCCATCATTTGTCATTCTCTCCCACCTGCAAGTCATCTTATCGCCCATACAATCCAGCCCCAGGTGTGTGTGTCTGTGAATCTGTGCGTTTTAGGTGTGTGTGTGTGTGTGTGTGTGTGTGTGTGTGTGTGAGTGTGTGTGTGTGCGTGTGCGAACACGCTAAAACAAA
>JAPQRP010000006.1:15760323-15791271 GCA_037367295.1 Apogon hyalosoma | reverse complement strand
TGCTAACCAACAAGCATCCAGGCATCGTTCATAAAATAAGTTCATAAACAAATAAACACTGTTAGAACCAGTAGCATTATCAAGAGCACAAACTCACTGAAACACAGAATATAGAGGATTTATCTGTGCCAGCTCTGCCATTGTGAACGCCTGTGAAATGAAGGCAAGGATGGCTTGTGTTTACAGTTAGCCAGTGGTACCTGGCTGGGGGTTTGCTTGTGTGATAGTGTCGTAAAATGTGACGTTTCTTGTGAGACACGAGATCTTGAACCACTGAGACGAGATCTAGGTACATGGGACAGTACTAAGAAGTTGCAAATGGCAGATTTGGCCCTAGAGGCACTAGTGGGTAAGCGGAGGGCTTCCAGTCAAACCATAGCAAGCCATTTAACCATCAGAATTACTTTGAAGCTGTTTAATTAAGGTAAAAACCCTGCCAAGTTCCCCTTTAAAGAATCAAAAATGCAGCAGGAAAGTTCTGTTTCCTGTTGGTGTTCAGCCAATGGGTGAAGATGGCAGAAGACAGTACAATGGCCACATGGATGAATGCTCATTACTAACCCTAAACCTGCTTTAAGAAGCTAGTTAGCATGATCCCTGTGATCAGCAATGACAAGGTAAGCTAACATTTCTATGACTAGTTAGAATTCTTTATCAAATGTGGATTTATGTACAGGCATCTTGTACTGTTTGTTTACACATGTAAAATGTTGGGGGGGGGTTCTATTGCACATGCTCCATTTATGACAAGAGTCTGTATGTAACTCTGAGGTAATACAGGAGACATGTAATATTGTAAGGTAAGGAATTACTTTTAAATAACAGTAACAAGTAATCTGTAATGTATTACAGTCTAGAAGTAACTTGGACAACACTTCTAATAAGTCACTTCACTCCGTGAGACAGTAAGATGCTAACTACTTGCCCTCCTTTGCATCACACTCACTAATTATCTTTAAAGTGAACATCTTGTCCTGTTACTTTGTGTTTCTGAAAACTTCACAGACAACATTTGAGAAGTTAACAGAGAGTGTTGTCCCACTTTCTTTCCATCTCTCTTTACTTGCTTTTCTTGCTCCTCTTTCTGTCTCTTGTGTGCTCTCCCCTCTCTGTTGGTGGTGAACGTCTTGTCCTGTTACACTGTGTATTGGAGCGCCTCTCAGACTATGACACTTGAGAAATGAATAGGTAGTATCAGCACCTCTTGGAGAACAGGGGGTGCTCAGCTGCTGCGAAAAAAGGCTACCGTGTACTCGGCCCAGTGCCGCACTGAAAACAACTAATCCCTAAGTCACATTTTGACTAGAACACTGTGCTAGGAAACAGGGAACCAAGTTAATGTGCCATTTTGACAACTTGGAGAAACTCCTGCCAAGAAGGTAGGAGCAAGGGGATTTTGGGTGAAAAAAGCTTAGGTTTGAGTTGTGAGGGTAGTGCTATACTTTTGGCTGCGTGACGGCCAAGAATAGCACTGCATCACTATGTTGACACTGCAACCTCCACACACACCCAGCAAAACAAACAAACAAAAAAACCCAGCTGTTATTTTGATCTAACAGATGAGAATAGAGGAGGGTGATGGGTGAAAAATGCCAGGCTAACATTAGTGTGAAGTTACTGAAAATAAAACAACAGACTTCATGACATTTTATAATAAGGCAAAATGGTGTAACAACATGATCAGAGTATACATGTTCATATTGACTGATATTTTAACCACAATATATAGAATTTCATAATGCTGCTAGAAAAGTATCCTGATATCTGAAGGAATAGGGTTCATTAACTTTTTTTTTTTTTTTTTTTTACTTTTACACTCCTTGAATAATTGTCCTTCTTCTCAATGGGAGAAATAAAAGCCAATCTTTGTGTTTCTTAATACTGTTCCATTTTTGTTCAGAACATTCTCTTACAGGAGGTTTGAACCCCAGAAGATTGCTAAAGGGATATAGCAATGCTCTCATGGCGCCTAATGTGCTCCCAAGAAAGACAAAGAAAGGGACTGAGGGGAGGTGTGACTGTAGTCACATGGCAGTGAAGCTGAAAAGGATCATGCTATGCTCAGCATATTCAAAATAAATTACATTTCTGGATCAGGACTTTCCATTGCAAATACTGCTATTCTTGCAAAGCTGATCAAGTCACAGGAGTTCTGCATAGAGGCAGGAAAAGGGTGGTAAAGGTTGTAAGCTTTACTCCATCATTGCAAGCGTTTAAAATGAAAACAAACTCCAGACTAAAGGAAATTAATATTGTTAGTTGTAGTGTCACATCCTGTCTATACATGTCTAATACATTGTTTACTTTGAAATTCCATTGGCTTCAAAGTCTTTGTGTACACTTAAAGTAGCATTTATGTGGCATTCACATGTTTGCATAGTATATGCAACAAACATCTGAGCATGTATGTGTGTTCCTGTGCCCAAGTGTGTGGGTTGGAGGCATGGTGTGTGTGTAACCACAGCGCTCTCCTTCTCAGCAGCCCACCATTAAACCCTGGTGCCAGCCCTCTCCCAGCACACCAGGATTAACAGCACTTAAATGGGCCTGTTAGTACACCACCTCCTCTTTGCCTCCCACGCCGACTAGCGCGCATGGCGCTGCCCACAGCTTTGCACTTGCCATGCACACTGCTTCTGTTGTTTTTTGTTCTCCGCTCGCCCCCAGCCACCTAAGCCTCCTCCAATAAATGTTGCTGAAGTGTTCTCAGCAGGGGGCTAAGCTCAGAACATCCTCTATTTTACAGACCTATTGGAATCTGAGTGGATGACAGAGGGAGGAAGAGAGGAAGGGAGGGAAGCAGATCCTGAGACCGGACCAGATGGGCTATGAGCAAAATGTCAGTCTCTCCCTCCCTCCCTCATTCTTTTTCTGTCTCGAGTTCTCCCTGTGCTTTGCTCTGTGTCTGGCAATCACATGGCCTTTGTGACAAATCATAAACAGAAGGACTAAAATGGATGCATGCAGGCACACACACACATTGTGGTGAGATGGATGCCCACCAATCAATAAAAAAAATGGATTCCCATTTGAGTCTATTGGTCATAGCACAGCAGGAACAAAGACAGATGGACAAATGGATTGGAGAATGTAATATCTGTGTGTGTGTATGTGTGTGTGTGTGTGTGTGTGTGTGTGTGTGTGCGTGTGTGTGTGTGCGTGTGTGCGTGCGTGTGTGCGTGCGTGCGTGCGAAGGGGATGTCTGTACCAGCAGTACCAGGGGGTATATTGTTCACAGCCATCTACTGGCCTCAGTGAGAAATTCCTGAAATTACTAGAGAGAAACAGAAAAATGGGCCACAAATGGAAGAAAATAAAGCTTCTGGATATCATTAGAAATAAACCTGTGTCTACAAGCATGAGGAATTAAGAAGTACTTACAATTCCTCATACATTTCTGTATCACCTCTTGTTTTTTTATATTTTCTAATAATAATAGAAGATTACAATATGGATCAAGCATGACCAAGATATTGTTTTCGCTGAATAACTTTTTGGTGTCAATACATTCTGTTTTAATTTAAAGCTACACATTTTATCCAGAGCATTCATTGTCATAACTGGTAATAGCTAAACAGTCCTCCCCCTGTTAGGAGGGATAAAGGATATTGCCTGCTAATTCATATTTATACCATATGGCATATCATATGGTAATATGTAACTGCCACCTGACAGTGACAAGGATGTAAGGCATCAAGCCATCATTGTGATGTTACTTCCTGTCTGCTTTATCATATAACAGATGGAAGATTAAAAGAAGAGGGACCGTCCTGTTTCTTATTTAAATCATATGGATTACTGCAGCATATGGGATACGGGCTGTGTTAATGCACTCATCAGAATGTAAAAAGTGGACACATTTGTACTTCTAGGCTGTAAAAACTGTTGAGCACATATGTTCTGTCATTATGGTGCTAATGTGCAGTTTTCAAAGGTTACAATAGGTCAGCTTCCACATTGAATGCACATGCACTGACTCAATACTGGTTTATCTTACTGAAGAAATATTACTTCAAATAAAAAGATTATCCTCTTGAACATTATTTTTAGATTACTGCCTACCTTTTTTATGTCATCAGGCAGTGGATAGATTGGATGACAGGAAAGAGACACCTTCATTTTCATTTCCTCCTCCACCTCCTCCTGCTCTTCCTTCAAAGGTATCTCTTTGTCTCCTGGAAACAAGTAGAAAACCAGTGAAATTAGCTATGGATTTATATATGAAGCTTTAATGCTCAGCTTTAATACTGAGGCATGTGAGGTAATGTCTGCATTTCATTCCTGGCCTTTTTTACTTGCAAAAAATGACAGAAAGTTGAGTGTGGTATTATTTCACAAGCTTTTATCAGGGTGATATAACCTACATTTTTCAAACACTCCAAAACCTATTGAGTTTAAATGACATAAAACCAATTTATCACTTGATAAATACTTAAAACTCATACAGAAATATTAAGGAGTGATACAGAAAAAAGTAATTTTTAAGTTTTCATGTCAACAACCCAAAGTTATGTTTACATACTGTGTTACCAAAACACACTGTATTTCCTTAGGGTCTAATAAATATGTCAAATGCATTTTCATCCTCATAAAACATTTGCAACATCCTGTATGTTTTACAGCCATGTTTATTAGGTTGCAGTTTTCATCTTCCCTGCATGGTCTAGCTCATTACTGCATATCGTGGCATGTTTCCGTCACCTGTAATTCAGTGAAATAGTGAATAATGTGCCACCACCTCATCTATCCCCATCCATTTTCAGCATAAAGGTCAACAGAAGCAATTTTTCCTAAAAAAGGTACAACTTATACTCACCTGTATAAAAGTATTTCTAAGACTGTCAACCTGTCCTTTGTCCTTTGTGACAGTGTTGTACAAAATATCACAAAGGAAAATAATAAAAGTGATGAATAGCACTTAGCATGTGAGGTTAATATGAGGCTAAATCCCTAGCGTGATGTCCAGCATATTAAACCCATTTGCTGTACACTCAATTCAATAGATTAATCAGTCAAGCTTATGGTATTAAGCTTATATACTTTAGATTATGGCATTTCACAGCTTAGGGTATTCTGGCTCCACAGCCATACATTAGCTTGTCAAACACTTGAAGGGCATCACAAGGTTTTACCAAGAACTAATTCAACCTTCATGTGACATTTTTACAAAAAAAATTTAATGATGAAGATATTACTTCAATTATATCATGCGCTCTTAGTTGAGAAAAATGCATTGTTTAAAATTAAGTAATGTCCAACTTTCCCCTGTTGTGTAATAGTTGCAGCTGAGGTACAGTCATCATTAATGTGATCATGGGTGCAGAAGGTTGTGTGAGGAGAACAGTACTGCAAGCCAAACCCTGTCTGTCTGTCTGTCTGTCTGTCTGTGTGTGCATGCTTTCGGGGCAGTTATCTATTAGCTCACCATTAGTGAGGAGAAAGCATCACGCCAACTCAACACTTAACCTCAGATTAAATACCTCTGGCTAACTTAGGTCTAAAGGTCACTCCTATCAGATGGTCCCATGTGTACGGCTGCATGCCAGACATAAAATGCCCTCGCAGATCCTCAGAGGGAAAGAGAGTGAGAGGACACACATGAAAATCCATAGTACAAACACACAAGAATTCGGCCACAAGCATTTAGAACATAAACCGACACAAACTCTCAACAACTTAACTTACATCCAAAGATCTCATAGCCAGGTTTAATTTGATACACACGCTGACACATTTAAGCACTAACATGTAGGCAAGTGTGAACACATCTTCTGCATCTGTCATACTCATTAGTATATCCACACCAGTGCAGACACACCAACGCAGCTCTTCAAAGAAAAGGTTTCATGCTCATGCACGCTAATAGCTGGCTTGCCCCCTCTGTCTCCAGGCTCTGCATTTAAAATAAAGATCCTCAATGTTTGACTCACACACAACACAGATAAATTAGTAATGGCATGTGACAGCATTAAGCAGGCCTATTTTTTTAGATGGACACAGATATAAAGGGCTGATCTTGCATGACAACCATTCCCCTGTGACATTTTGTCCATTTTAGCCCTGATTGAACTATTAATCAGTCTAATGTGAGAGGCAAGCTGTTCATAAACTCATCTATTCTGCATGGACGCATGCATGAGTCGTGACAGTAATATACACGAACATATAAACTCAAGAGAGCCCACAGTACTTTATACAGAAAAACACAAAGCACTGAGGGGCAAATAGTATCCTGCTACTCGTAAAGGGTAAGCCACAGATTCACAAATACACTTAATACAGTGAACTGGAAAAATACTTTTTTTTTGTTTTTTATTTAGTTTTTATTTAGTTATTTTATTTGTAAGTGATATTTGTCTGTTTAGGGATTTCTGCACTATGAAAGTTTGTGTGACAGTGAACTTCATAAAAAATAGGAGAGCATAAGGACATAAACTTGAAAGCAAAAACATATATTGATGGCATTATACATATGACAGATTTTAATAATATTACAGAGCACATCACAGGTCGACGTTTATAAGTTGTGTAAAATCATTATGATAAATATTTGTAACTGCAGTGTTGTAGGCAGCTCTAAGAAGGTGGGTATGAGCATACAGTGGTGTTTCATTATGAAAAGCGACTTATTTTAGTCCCTTTTTAATCAATGTTAATATAAGAAATGAAAGAGCTAAATTAGCTAATTTGTATATGGCGTAGGTTAAATGCTAACATTGTAACATCTCTGATATGCTTTCATCATATCATACTATTTTTAACGACTTACGAATATTATACACGTTTACTTACCCATAGTTAATGGAGGCGTTCGAAGATAGAACGAAAAAAATCAATCAAAGCACTTCAGTTTAGGCTGGAGTTTTCCCTGACGTGTAGCGTGTTCTGGCCGTTGCTATGGCTACGACGCAGCATCGTAACGTAGCTACGCAGTACAGCGAAACACGGAAGTGTGAGTGAACACCGGAAGTTTTTCATCAAAATAAAAGAAAATAATGAAGTAGAAATGATTCTCTTTGTACTTATGTAATAACATCCCCGCTTTTATTTTAATGGAAAGGGTAGCTTATTCTTTTGTACATTGTGGCAATTTTTAAAGAAATAATTGCTGGCTGATAAAATATTCCCCATCACCCTTAGGCATCTGTAGTGGGTTATGTCTCAATCACCATCTTAACCCTGTTGTATTTCAGGAGACAAAGTTCTGCTGAATATACCTAAATTACACTTTTAAGTTAGAAAGCCATGTCATTAACAAGTTAATGCACTGAGTGAAATACAGAATTGAGCTAACACTTTGTTACAATTAGAACTGCTCATTCTTGATTTATGAATAGACATGTATTCATGCTAACATGCATCTTCTGTGAGACATATATAGAAGTTAGCAGCTACATTCTTTTCCTTGTCTTCAAGACAGCATGTTAATCTTTGTTAGTTATGGACCAATATTTATAGATGTAATACACACCACTGATTAAATAAAAATATAATACAAGTCTGTCCAGTTAGTCCTGGTTATGTCTTAATATATGGTCATTAAAAAGAAACAAGAAATTTGATACATAATCTTCATAATGCCACAACAATATATGCACAAGATCAAATTTATGAGAACTCTGTCCATTTTTGATGGTTTTTATAATAAATTTAATTTGTGCTATACATTTCTGAAATGTATAAACTTAAAACCTGCAAAAGAACAACTAAATTATATATCATTTTACAAACTAATTGAACTGTAATTCTTGCCTCTTAATCCAGACTGAAGACCCACTTTTGTTATTTCTACTGTGTTGCCTATAAAGCTGGAATAAACTATTTTTATCTAGCCTCATGAAATGATTGTAACAATGGGATTTATTCTTGATAGATAAAAAATGACTGGGACTCAGTATGCAATCATTGTTCATAGTCAAAGGTGATTAAATATAAACAAAATTATTCCAACTTTATTGATATGACATTGTTTTTATTTTTTTCTTTTCTTTTTGTCTCACTCAGGCTCATTCCCGGTTCTTGTTTGACTGCCTGGTTGTTTGAAAACTTACTTTCTCAATAAAGTATTTAAACCATTGCATTTTGTGCAGAATGTAAATGAGATAGAAATAGGCATGAAGACACATTCACTGAGCTCCACTTGCTTGTTTGCATGCATAAGGCACACACCATGCGCTGTTTGGGTTGTGTGCATTTTATTCATTGTCTCAGAAGTAATGTGACATAATGGCCAGACATTCCCAAAGGGGCTTTTACACAATCATTTCATGGTAATAAATAGTTTGAGCAGGCATTTTTATGTATTTTATGTGATATCATTGCACACTTTTCTATGTGGCTGACCAAAACCGAACCTGTCGTGATCCGGGTTAATGGCATTTACTCTAAAACACACACACACAGAGAGAGAGAAAGAGAGAGAGAGAGAGAGAGAGAGAGAGAGAGAGAGAGAGAGATCCTTGTATGATTTCATTTGGGATGGATGTCATGCTATTTATGGACCTGTCAGGTAATCATGCAGACTCAGTCACTTTGATGCAAATTGCAATCGTCCACTTTAGTCTAGTCTACATTCTGTGCTTTCTTATCAGCAACTGTGACAAAAAAGAAGAAGAGGAAGAAGAAACTCTTTCTGTGTTCCCCCCCATACTACCTCTAAAACTGTGCCATATCCTCAAATACCCCCATGGCAAGAGCAGCAGAGGAAGTTAGTAGCATACTGTAGATTTAACACTGCCATTTAAAGCCTGTAAACTAACAAGTATTAACTTGACCTCAATTTTAACTTGATATGTCAAGTACATAATTAATCAGAGGTGTTTTTTGTTTTAAAATAGGGTTTATTTCATTATTCTCATCATATGTGTATTTATCGGACTATCATTTTATTTGCTATGAAAAAGATAATTTTATCTTAGCTTATATCTGTTTCACTTTAGCAAATACAATTATTGAATTTGGCAAGGTTAGTAATTGATGCAAGTAAGGATGTACCAAAAAAAATAAACTAATTAGTTCTCTTTGTTAAACTAGACTGTATTTTTGGTGCCTCTGTGGCAAAGGCAAATTAACCTAATTTGGGAAGGTGCACTCAGTGTTTTAGGGGCATGGAGCCTGCAGGGACAGAGAGTTTGGCATCTATTGAGTCTGTTTCCGGCACGCTATGCTTTGTGGGCAAGTGTATAATGAAGCATGCTGAGTGTGTGCTTATATGCGTGTGTGTAAGAGGAGAAAGAGAAGGAGCAGGAGGGGGAGGGTAGACAAGTGAAAGTGTGTATGTGTGTGTGTGTGTGTGTGTCTACATGCACGGATTTAAGAGGGGAGGCAGAGGAAGGGTGAGTATGACCCACTATTCTTTTCTTTTTTTGGCATGAAATGACTAATATTGTTACGCTTGACATATTTGGGCTGGGTTATGCAGGACAAATCTAATGGCCAACCATGCAGGTTCAACTCACCAGAATTCTCACAACATATTATCAGCACTCAAACAAAATTATAGATGACAATGAAAAAGGACCTATTATGACATATACCAACATACAAATCATGTCAACCTGTTGTGTTGTTTTATCGTGTTTAGCTTCTTTGCCATGGCTTCTCATTGAGCCTATATCAGAGATATTTTAATATGTTTTGATATTGATTATAGCAGGCTTTATTAGAAATTGAATAGTAGTCTTTATCAAGGGTAATATTTTAAATGTATTTGCTGATTTTTACACATATGTTTTATAATAATTGGTAATGCTAAATTTCCAGTTTTGTGTTGCAGAAGGGTCTACAGGGGCCCCTATAAAGAAAGAAAAGTCAGAAACTCTTTTAATTGGCAGTCAGGTTTTCTCACCACAGAGTTCACAGAGTAGTAGATAGAGCCACTGAATAATAGTACAGTGTTTGCCGTTTTAAAAGCTTTTAAAGGTAGACCATTCAAAAGAACACACCCCTAAACCCTTCTGTACGCCTTCAAAAGCTCCGCCCCCAAATTCCCAGACATGCATTGAGGTTTTATGTCATTGCACAAGCACGAACACCCACGTTTCAAAAAGGAAAAAAGCTCCCCATTGCTGACTGGCTGGAATAGTGCTGTGTGAACTGATCCTTTCTTTTTTCTTGTTTACAGACTCAGGATTGTGTTCAAACTGTAGTACACACAACAAAATGGAAGTTGGAGGAGTCTTTTGATGCAATCAGTGCATCACCACACCTTCATGGGGGGCTATTCTGTCCAGAATTTCAGTGTAGTTATTGAAAGTTGAACACTAGAAGGCTAGGTGTCTGTAGGGCAGAAATGCATTTGTCTTTAACTGTTTGTTTAGAAGCACATGATTACAACCTGAGTATTCTGCACCGGTTTGGAATGCTAGTTGCGAATGTTCTCAGAAACTGAACACAAGTTCCATTCATCAAAGGTAAGACACATGTAGAGGCATTATTACTTATTACATTCTAATCATTAAACCAAGAATGTTTGAACTTACTGGTTTATTAATCTGTGACATTCTAAAAAAAAAAACACTGGTGCTTGTCATCATCAGTTTCTAAGGGGTTGTATCAGGCTATTCCCACAGGACGATATAGTCTGACTTCTCTCATGTGCCCCTTAGTATAGTTCTCCAGATGCCCTGTACATAAGACTATTGGTCAACAAGTTGAAATTTAACATTCTTCATGGGAACAACGGGTGCCACATCCTACAGACCTAAGAGTACAAGGACCATCCAGCTTATTATCAGCACTCAGTTCAAAAGCTTGCATCTGTGATGGTATGGGAGTGCATTAGTGGGTTTTGAACGGGAGCTTGCACATTATTGGAAAGAAACATGCAGGGATGAAAGGTCCAGGTGATGTTTTTTTTCTTGAGAAGGCCTTGCATATGTTGACAAAACAATACAACAGCTCATGTAGCGTCCATTACAAAACCATGGCTGCATAAGAGTCTGGGTGCTGAACTGGCCTGGCCTATAGTCCAGACCTTTTACCAGTTGAAAACATTTGGTGCATCATGAAATGAAAAATATGAATGGCACAAACCTTGCCGAGCAGCAAACATCCTATATCAGACAAGGTACCTCCAGCAACTGATCTCCTCGGTTCCCAGACATTTACGGTCTGTTGTTAAAAGCAGAGGAGGTGATACATAGCTGTAAACATGGTTATATCCCGACTTTCTGGGGACAGAAATTGAAATGGCATTTTTTCTTGAACTGGTGCATTTTTTCATTTCAAATATTTGATTTCTAAGTTTTCTATGTTCTTTTGTGAATAAAATATGAGTTGTGGGATTTGCAGATCATTGCTGTTTTTATTTAGGTTTTACGCAGTATTCTGAGAGGAACAGGTATGTTCATGATGTATCATGGGAAAGGAAGTACATCCTTGGCTTTACACTGTTTTTCCAAAGATTAAATTATTCATCCTATTCATGCTCATATTCAAGAGGCCTCCACCAAGCCAGGATGTCAGCTGGTCTGGAGGAAGCAACTTGCACACATGAATGCAATGAAATAATTGAATTATATGGTTCTTCAAAATTGTGTTAATGTTAGTGGATTAAGACATTAAGAAAATATTTTTCACAAATGTTTTTTTCACGGATAAACCATACACTACACATGTTGAAGCCAGGAGTCCTGGTTCTTTGCATGATCTGACCATATTTGGAAAAAATAAGGTGGCGCTATAGAGCTGATGGGGAAGCTCATGCTAAATGGTAGTTTTTAAAATGGTACAACAGTTCACTTAAAACATTTGTATAACAACATAATTTGAGGATATTTTTATTGTGATATTTGTGTGTATTTAGTGTAATATGCTAAGCCATAACAATTAAGGGGAGCAAAAACACAGTCATTTATATTTCACCTAAAATCTTGATGGACAACCATGACAATTACTGATTTACTATTCTTAGAGAGAAGTTCAGTGTAAGTCTATGGGAGCCAGGCTTTTTTTTTTAATGAAGTGTGTTGTGGTCATCAGCAGCAGTACACTGTTTATTCACTTGAGAGGATGCAGTCTTTGCCCTTTGTTATAAAAAGTTTAGGAATGGTCACACTGGACCCTCATTTTAGTGCACACCTTTATAGATAAGATAAGTAAGAACACGCACATGACTTCTAAAGTTTTATTAACACATCTTTTAGTCAGTGAGGGAAACAACTCAGGACCAGAACCATCGAGCACTTCATCTACAAATGTGACAGTGTTATTACTTCTGCCTGTTTTCCTCCAGGTCTGTCTGTCTTCTGTCCTTCACTCTGTCTGTCTGCCCGGTCTTTTTTTCCATGCACTCCTCTACATGGCTCCCTACTTGCCTGCCTGCTTGTCTGTCTCTCTGTCTTTTTGCTTATCTGCAGTACTATTAAGTGTGTGTGCGTGTGTGTGTGTCTACGAGTGTGTATGCGGGTGTGTACTGAATGGATTTGCATGAGAGCCAGTGGGGTGACCCTGCTCTCTCACGCCAAGGCTTCTGTGGAACAAATAGGACTAGTCGGATGTCGTGACAGCACTCACATCAGTTTAAATAAGAGCGCTGTGCTGCAGCCGCGTGTGTGTGCGTCAGTGTGTGAGTGTGTGTATTTAAGCAAGCAGCCAAGCACGCATTTAGTCAGAAAAGCTTTGCGAGGCTTTGTATGTGCATGTGTGTCTATTTTTGTGTGAATGATTGTGTATTTCAGCCACTGAGCATGCAAAATCTTGTGAGGTTTGAGGTTTTATGAAGAGGAAGACAGCAATATTAACAGTTTAATGAGCTCAGTAGGGTTCACACACACACTGACACAGAGGCCAAATGCTCCACTGAGTTCCTTTTGACGAGGAACAGGTTTGTCCTGTAAGGCCAACCTGGCTTCTAAATAAATGAACACTGTCATGAGGTTAAATAGAGTTCACTTTGACATACATCACTGCAATATAAATGAGCACGAACTGCAATTATGAGTCTAACACTGTATTATACTTATGATGCCCTGGAAATCAATAGAGGTGTGCCCATAGGACATAACAGACTTAATTACTTTAAATATTTTTAGATTGTTTGCCTCAAGAGGTTCCATTTTATGTCCTGTATCCTTATCAACATGCTCCCATTCTGTCATCAGAGATATGACTTGTTGTTTGTGTTTGTTCCTTATTTCTGCTGTATATTTCCCTGTGAAAAACTTACAATACTTTTTAGTTTATTTATAAACACTACAGAAAATGCAGATTGACAGACTTGCATAAAAGGTGTGAAAATGGTATGAGAGTATAATAAAAATGGGATGTTGTTTGTTAATAATTCTTTTGATTCTTTTCTAGTACTTTTTGGGTTAAAAAAACCCCAAATACTAAAATAATATAAAGTTTAAAAAAAAAAAAAAACCCTGCATAGCCAAATTACAGCCTATATTTGATGTGAAAAGATGTTTTAAACTATTTTAAGGATTTGCAGGATTCTTCCAGGGTGTCATCACTGTGTAGATCATAGCTGTTGTTTATTGTACCTTATAACTGTAGAGAATGTGTCATACAAATGTATACTTTATTCTTGATGATGATTACAGTTTTTGACTTGGTGGTGAAGTAATTATGTTTTTCCAGTTTTAGATTTGTTGTAGAATGAAATAATGTTTGTTTCCAAAGATAAACACTCAGTGTGCTCAGAGGGTGTGGTTCAAAGCTGTGTTTCATAAAATCATTAAGGGTGGAAATTGCAGGTTGTGGATTGAGTCAGTTCAGCTGTTCTGGCATCAAAATGATCCATAATTCTCTCCTGATGATACATTATTTTATGGCTCTCAGATGATATGAAATGATGACTGTAGAGAAACTGTGCAATGAAATTAAAATAAATCAAATGGTATAACTTTCTGGCATTTTATTTAAGATTTTAAAGTCATAGTTCTAGGCACATGACAATATTGGTGCAATTATTGAACAATAGGGAGTAGAACATTACTGAGGTCAAAGTTAATCAATAAAAGAGGCAAAGTCTACAAAAAACAAGCAATAAAAGCATTTTTGGGAGTCAGTCTTTTAGACAAACAACTATCAAACAGTATATAACATTACACAAAATCTGTTATTGTGAATGTGATTAACTTAATATCTAACAATAACTTGTCCTTATTTTAGGATAATATTGTCTTAAACATACTGAAGTAAAATCAACTAAGAAAATGGATATTTTAACAAAAGTTAACCATTGAGAATGATGATCATCATCTTTTTGTAATATTAAATGATATGAAATTACAGCTAAATTTGTATTCTTCATGTATTTTGCATAAACATGCAGCCCAGTTCATTTCCATGTTTTTATTTTCAGTTTCCAAAACTGTCAGATCACTTTGTACTAATGTTTAACTGCTCCCCTGCAGCTATTCATAGATGATAGACTTGAAAAGTATGTTTTTTGTATATAATCTGTGACATCATAAACAGCAAAGTGGAAACATTATGAATATACTTGGAAATTTGACCCTAATCATAACTTTTGCCCTAAGGAAATCTTCCTTTTTCACAATATAGCAGCCATGAAAGAGAATAAATATTCTATCATTGGAGCCTGGGCTGCCTCTGGGCATCCACCTCTGATTATTTCATGTAGCTAAAAGAAGTACCTCGTACAAACACTGACGAATTTAGTTGTTTACATCATGAGAATGAAAAAAAAAAAATCAGTATTCTTTTAATAGTAGAGACTCCCCGTAAACAAAGCTCTCATAAGGATATCAGGTAGTCTAGAGTTGGGATGCCCACACAGCTCCTGCGTCACCCACAGCCTGAGGCGTGACGACTGATGAAACACAAGGGAGATATGCGTCAGAGCGGCAGGATGAAGGGGATGCGTGTGATGCTTGCAGTGGATGACTGTAGCACTGGAAACTCCTTTCACTATAAGGCGAGTCACGAAGGCATTCATTTATTTTTTTTTCTCTGAAGGTGTGAAGGAAGTCCTTCGAGCAGTATCGCAGCAGGATATCAGTCCTGTTGCATGGGTGTTAGGATGTCAAACACACACAGAAATGGCCACCCTGAGGCATCCACAACTCTGGTCTCCACTGAGAAAAAAAAAAATAAAAAAACAATGGACATGGAAGGAGAAAAGAGAGCAAGTCAAGGAGACAGGGAGCCAAAGTATGTGCGCAACTGTGAGTGAACTGGCTGTGAGACATAATTACGGCAGATTAGTGAAGCCACACTGAGAACCTGAGTCGGAGCCGTCTGGACCCAGAGACAATGACCTCTGGGATAGAGACAGTCACACGGCACACACACACACACACACACACACACACACACACGCACGCACACGCACACACACACACACACACACTGAGGCCTGAGAGATACTCATTGAAAGAAGGATTTAAGTGGAAAAACACTGGGTATCTATAATCTTATCCTCTGCTAACAAATTCCAATTAAAGCTCCACATTATAAGCGGCCGGATAATCAGTGGATGGATCCTATGGCAAGGTTCCACTATAGTATCAACGCGGTCAATGAGAATACATACGTTAGCTAATTTGAAAGAAATTCTTGTTCTATTCTTCTGCAAACATAGTAGAAGACTCTTGGTTATTCATTAGTGGTGATTTGATAAAAAATCTCTGGAGCAACTTTAGCATGACATCTATTAAAATTTTAAATAGCTTCCTGGCCAAAAAAACCAAAAAAGTCACAAACAACATTTCACCAGATTGCCTTTAAAGATTAAAAGTTAATGTTAATGGTCAAGTCACTTTAATATCCCCAAGGGGAATTCAGTATCTACATTTTACTCATGCTAATACTCACAGCACCTAGCATTAGCATTAGCTGGAGTGGCTGTGGCTCAGTTGGTAGAGCAGGTCATCCAACGACCAAATGGTTGGCAGTTCGAATCCTGGCTGTGACTGTCCACATGTCAAAGTGTCCTTGGGCAAGACACTGAACCCTAAATTGCTCCCAGTAGGGTCTATCAGCGCCTTGCATGGCAGCAGCCGCCTACTGGTGTGTGTGTGTGTGTGTGTGTGTGTGTGTGTGTGTGTGTGTGAGTGAATGGGTGAATGTGAGGAACATGTAAAGCGCTTTGGGCACCATGAAGGTGCATAAAAATGTACTAAATAATGTGTACTAATATGTACTAAATAGCATTTAGCATTTCCACATAGTACATCAGCAGCAGTGAGCTGCTATTGAAGGTGCTTGAGGACCAACTCCAGATCTTCATCAGCATCATGGTCAGGGGGACTGACAGGAGAATTAATCACCTGTTTTTAAAGTGAGTTGGAAACTCACCAGATGGGCAATGACAAATTATTGTACCAGAAGCTTAAAATTATTGTATTTTAAGGAAAATTATCATACATACCTGATTTAACATTGCTCAGGACCATCTGTTTCAGTAAAATGTTACCACAGGCTGTGTAGTATCTACATCATAAAAGGGAAGTGGACTGTCTGTGTGTTTTAGGCATCACACCAATCTGAAAAGAGCTGACTGCTACAGTTTGGCATATTTATGGATTTTTGGTCAAGGAAGAGACTAGCAAAAATGATAAGTTCTGTACTGTACCATCTTCATCCACTTATCTGGGTATGGGTCATGGGGGCAGCAGCCTCAGCAAAGAAGCCCAGACAGCCCTCTTCCCAGCCACTTCCACCAGCTCTTCCAGTGGAATCCTGAGGCGTTCCCAGGCCAGCCCAGGGATCTAATTCCTCTAGCATGTCCTGAGTCAGCCCCGAGGTCTCCTCCCAGACGAACATACCCGACACACCTCCCCAGGGAGGTGTCCGGGAGGCTTCCTCACTAGATCCCTGAACCACATCAACTGGCTCCTCTCGATGTGGAGGGGCAGCGGCTCTACTTTGAGTCCCTCCTGAGATGTCTGAGCTCCTCACCCTATCTCTAAGACTAAGCCCGGCCACCCTTTGAATGAAACCCATTTTGGCCCCTTGTACTCCTGACCTCATTTTTTCGGTCATTTCCCAGGGCTCATGACCATAGGTGAGGGTCGGAACAACCAGTTAATCAAGAGCTTCACTTTTAGCTCCCTCTTCACCACAACAGATAGTTTACCATCTGCATCACTGCAAATGCTGCCCAAATCTGCCTGTCGACCTCCTGCTCTGTCCTTTCCTCACTCGTGAACAAGATCATGAGATACTTAAACTCATCCACCTGAGGCAGGACTTCCACTCTACCCTATTCCAGCTGAGGACCACAGCCTCAGACTTGGAGGTGCTGATCTTCATCCCAGTCGCTTCACACTCAGCTGTGAACCGCCCCAGTGAGAGCTGGAGGTTGCTGCTCAGTGATGCAAAGAGGACCACATCATCTGCAAAAAGCAGAGATGAGATCCTCCTGCCCCCAGACTTGACCCCCTCCACCACCTTGCTGCACCTCGAAATTCTGTCCATAAAAGTTATGAACAGAACCGATGACAAAGGGCAGCTCTGGTGGATTCCATCCCTCACCTGACTTATTACCAGTTACACAGACCAGGCTCACACTCCTTCAGTACAGGGACTGAATGGCAGCTAGCAAGGGCCATCCACCCTGTACTCCTGGCACACCCCCCACAGGATGCCCCTGGGGACACAGTTGTAAGCCTTCTCCAAATCCACAAACTGCATGTGGACTGGATGGGCAAACTCCCATGCCACCTCCAGCACCCTAGCAAGGGTAAAGAGCTGGTCCACGGTTCCATGTCTGGGATGAAAACCACATTGCTCCTCCTCAATCTGAGGTTCAACTATTGACCATACCCTCTTTTCCAGAACCACACTGTACACAGTGTGGATGAGTTGCTGCCTCCCCCCGAGGTGCCAGACAGTTTGCCAGAATCTCTTTGGAGCTGATCAATAGTCTTCTTCCATGTCCTCACCAAACTCCTCCCACCCCCGAGTTTTTGCTGTAGTGACCACTACGGCCCCGCACTGCTTGGTCCCCCAGTACCAGTTGGCTGCTTCCGGAGACCCACAGGCCAGCCACGCCCTGTAGGCCTCCTTCTTCAGCCTGACAGCTCCCCTCACCTCTGGTGTCCACCAGTGGGTTCAGGGATTGCCGCCAGAACTGGCCCCAGCTACCTTACGGCCGCAGCTCACGGCAGCCGCCTCAGCAGTGGTAGAGCGGAAGAGCGTCCATTCAGACTCAGTGTTCCCCTCCACCCTCAGGACACAGTTGCCAGAAAATGGCAAGTTGATAGGACCAATATTTTGGGAGATATTAATAATTTTGGAATACAATGGCCTCCCAATGCCCAGTCACGTTGCTATCTCCAGAATCATAGAATCATCATTAAAGTGGGTTACCTAGCAACAGATGACCAATAAACAACAGGGCCCACTGACATGGTGTCAAATTTCATGTGCCAAAACAGACCTGCCAACTGAGAGGTTATTCAACTGAAAATGCCAGTGGAATTTACTAAGAAAGTAAAGAAAGTAAAGGAATGAACTGTATCAGAGGATCTAGAACCCTGTGGCTCCTCATGGGTCAACGAGCTAGTAGCTTTTAATTCAGTTTTACCTTTAGATAAACCAACAGCACTGTTGGAAAAAAGCTGCCACCGGCAGAACAGTGTCCCCACCTGTGTGGTGTGCAGGATGAGCTGCTGCACTGAACAGCTCAAAATATCAGTCATATTTGACTGTCCTATATCATAAATATTTTGAGACTTAATCTATTTATACATTAGGAATAAACATCAATCAATCCACTTAAACTACTAAAATGCTTGAAAATTGAATAACTTGCTGAAGAAAGCTGTTCTACAGGTTTATTGTGTTCAAGTCACACTTTCTAAATCAAAAATGAAAATCAGGTGTCTCTTAAAAAAACATTTTAATTGAGTTGCTGAAACCTTCAACTTTTAGAATCAAAAATTAAAATCACAATAACGTGTCCCTTCAAATAACATTTCATCTGAGCTGCTGAAACCTTAATGAACTTTTAGGATCCAAAATTACAGTCATGTGTCACTGTTTACCTTTTGTGTTGCCGTGTTACGTTGTCCATTGATTGGCTGCAAAGAGAGACATGTGAGACAATGTGTAACATCACACACAGTTCAGGATGTATCCTCTTTGTGTTTGCTAATAACAATGTATTGAAGGAGTCAAATTATTGTACATTATGGGATTTTTGGAATTATTGATCGTACAGAGGGTGAAATTATCGTACAAATACAATAATTATCGTACGTCTGGCAACGCTGGTTGGAAATGCTAACCACTTCACAATCGCAGCACTCTTTATTTTTAATAACAAGACACATTTGCTGTGGCATTGTTTATGACACAGAATGTTTATGCAATGTCAGAATAAATGTTACAACAATCATTTCTGTCCACAGATGCATTAATTAGTTACCAAGAACATGAAGTGATAGTGGAGGAGTCGGATCATTGTGTGAAGTTTTCTCCACCACATCCCCAAGATTCTCAATGGGAGGTTCAGGTGTGGACTCTTTGGTGGCCAGTTAGAGCCTGATGTATGCTGGTGTTGTCATCTTGGAATTCATGTGTCATCATGGGAAAAAAATCCACTGATGTTCAACCTGGTCAGCATATTCAGGTTCAGCTGAACTCATTTTATGGACATATGATGATGCTGAAGCTTGATCTGACCAACTTAAAACTGATCGTAACACTATTCTCATAGGCTTGTACTGCAGGCACTAGGCATGATGGGTAATCACTTCATCTGTCTCCTCTTACCTGGATGCACCATCACTCTGGACCTGGGTAAATCTGGACTCATCAGACCACATAACCTTTTTCCACTGAAACACTGTCTTCATGCTTTATACATCAAACTGATGGTTATTTAAGAAATGAGAAGCAACTCATTACATCAGCTCATTGCAGCTGAAACATATCAGTCACTAAACTAATTATCCAACGGAAGGATCTGAAGTATTTGCTTAGTTAAATCAAGGTGGACCTTTTTTTTTTTTTGGCCATGCGTTGTACATTGAGGTAAAGCTTCAGAAGCTAAAATCAGGGTGAGAAAATGCCACAGTCTGAAAATACAGACTTTACTTGGGCAGCTGTGATATTATTTCATGCCACTATGGAAAAGAGAAGACACAAATTTCCATGTTGTGTCACAGAGGAGAGCATTAGTCATATCTGAGGAAATCGGAAACTGCAGCTGTCAATCACAACCTTTCCGATCTGAAATCACCTATGTTTACCAAAGGTTCATGTCATGAGGAAGATTTTGTACAGCTTGAAAAAACAGTACACAGAAGTGGGTAGAATTCAGACTACTTTACTTATAATATCCTGAAAGCTGCCTGATGACAGCAAAATAAACTATCAAGCACTGCAGCTTTAAGGTCACAGATTTATCCACAGATGCACAAGAGTCATGCCCTTGTATTGGAGGTTTAGTCGACGGCTCTTGGAAGTTGACATGTTTGTTTGACAGAACAAAGACCTTCAAGTCTTCTGTTTTCACTCAGTTCTTTTTTCTCCTCCTGTGAAAGACTGACAAACAACAAAGAATGCATTTTTCCCTTTTCTTTCTACAGAAAGCCTTTTTAATTTCTTCCTCATTACTGTGTGTGTATGTGTGTGTCTGTGTGTGTGTGTGTGTGTGTGTGTGTGTGTGTGTGTGTGTGTGTGCAGCGCTCTAGTCTGTCATCTCAATCTGATCTCTATCACCCACGGCTGTCTGGCTGGAGTTATCTAGCCAGAGGACCACCCTGGCAGAAGGAAAGAGGAGTGCAACACAGGAGTTACACACTACTCTTCCTCGTACATACCGTACTTAAAAAAAAAACTTCCCTCTTTTTCTGTCTGTGTTGCTCACTGTTCATTAACACCTGACCCAGTGTCCTCACCTCTCACTTCTTCCTTTGCCATCAACTCTATATTTATCTTCTCACCTCCACCCCTGTTTCATCCATACACTTTTGTTCCCTGTTTTAATTGTATCTGTCATACCTCCTCTTCCTGTTAATACTTGTCGTACATGCACTATAAGTGTAGAGGTGTAAATGTGTTCTTCGGTTATCAGTAGCAGGGAATAAAAGGCAAGCTAAGCCTACATTTGTGTGAAACAGCATCACTTAATTGTTTTAACAATAGCAAAGAAATGTACTAATAAATACTATTGTTATAGTGGCTAATTGGTTTTCTTATGCCGAGGACAGATCAAATGACTGTACTGTGAAAGAGATGAGTCACTGAAGACTATCCTCAGTATCATCATGATGAAGCGTTTTCGTATTTTTCACTCCGTTGTTCAGATATAAAAACACATGTCATTCCTGTCTTAGTTTTGGTCCGTTTACTGCATTCTAAATCTGGTTCCCACTTGCAACAAAACACTGGTTTCAGAGGTTTACAGGTTGTGCCATCTCCATAATAATAAAAAAAAATTACATAAAATCACAGGATTCAACAACTTGAGTAATGAATGTTATTATTGTGAATATTACACACAGGTTCATTAGATACCCCAAATGCAACTATAAACAAAAGTTACTGTAGCTCTAGCTTGTTGCTGTAAATCTTCTATCTGTGCTTACATTAAATAAATTAAATCTATATAGTGAAAAGTCATGTAGATCCAGTACCTACAAGGATTTATTGTTTGTTTTGAGAGATATCTTAAAGTGTGATCAGGAAATTCTGTTGCATGCAGCATCCATCCCAAGTAGGTTGGGCTCTTGTCACCTGCTTTGTGTCAGTGTCAACAAAAATAACCAGTGTGAGCAGTTAAAGTTAAACTCTCTCCATCATACTGCTAATGGAACACAAGATAGTAAACCAAAACAGTGCCAACTCATGTCGCAAGTGGCCCACCCTTTGTGTCAGCGTTGATGGTTCCTTCCTCACTTCCTAACTGTGAGATAAGGAGTTGGTCCAGCCCTTTTGGAGGGGTGTGTGTCTTAATCAAGATCACTCTGTACAGAAACACAAGCAGAGTTGATGTAGACTTGGCAGGGACAAGAACAGAGTTTATTAGGAGGGGAATCTCAGAGGGCTTACAGGGATAGGGCTGTCTGCTTATATACAAAGATACTCACTTTAATGTTGCAAGTGATGTTTGTTTTGTCTCATGTTGACTCCTGTGACACTCATGCATGGTATTTTCTGCGTCAGTACAAAAGTAAAAATCATAGAGGTGAGAAAAGAATGTCTTCTTTATAAGCCAACAGGTCTAGAGATGATTCACATCACATCCTGCTCTTTCTCAGTATTTGCCTTCCTATACCTGCCGAGCCCATTCTTTGTAGTTAACATCTGGCAAATTAATCTTTAATTCATTCCAGGCTAAGATCCAAGATCAGATTATAATCCTTTGATCGTTAAATGTACGAGTCAAAGCTGAATTTGACAGTGTCAGTCTGATGTTTTTGCATGGGTAAGCAAGGGGTTTGCATCTGCTCTGTCCCAGATCCATTTTCCCTAATGCTCACTGCATATCAAAGTTAATTAATACGTGTAGGGAAGACACACATACTCTAAAGAACATCTCACACACACACTTGAACATATGTGAGCACTCACTGTCACATATATAAAAGCACACACATGGATTTATACAAACACACCCCTTAGCTAGCCATGAATGCCTTCTCTGTGGCAGAAAGTGCACATTAACACATCTTTAAAACCTGACATTTGTATCACTCCCTCTCCAGACCCCCCCCTTGCTATTTTGGCTGTGGTGTTGTTGACTCTACTTGAATCCCCAGCTACTAATTAAGCATTTGTTTTGAATTTTTGTCTTGATTTTGCCTGGTGGTTACTTTTCCCACATTTGCATGTGAAGCGCAGGCACGCCCAGTCATTAAATCTGTGTCAGCGCTCCCGGGAAGTACGACACATAAATGACACATGAGAAAGACAGACACAGAGCAAGAGGAGAGCTGACAGATTATCAACACCAGGAACTTTACAGGGTGAGAGATGAAGTTTAGGTTCATGACGTGGGTGTGATTTTCAGCTTTCACTTCGGACATGCTGTAACTAATACATCATTTCCAGGGTTTGTGTTAAAGTAGGACACTAGCTGTGAGACTAAAGATACAGTGTTGTATAAATAAAGCTTGTGACATGCTGCCAACTTTAGATTCCCACTCATCAGTTGAAGTCGTGAAAGGTTCCTCGGCTCCAGCCTACAAACACTCACGCTGCAAACGGAGCTTCACTGACGCATGCACTGCACATGTCTGAGCATGTGTACTCACACCAAACCACACTCATCACCTGTATAGATGTGCGTCCCCGTGTACGTCTTAGTGTGTAAGTGTGTGTGTGTGTGTGTGTGTGGCTCTTGGGTTGCCTTGACAACCTGCTGCCGTTTCTCTTTTTGTTTGCCCTTGGAGCCAAGAGCGGACGCACACCAACGCAGGAGCAGAAATCAGAACAGAGGGAGGACGGAGAACGACATCATCCCGGGCTTTTCATCCTCACCTCTCCAGTGAACAACACCCACGGCTCTCCCACCTGCTCTCACCTGTCAAGCAACAAATGTAGGCTGATCATGCTGATACATCTACAGGGAAGAGAAAAAGAGAACTCATCTCTGTATCTGCTCTCAGAAAAGGTTCAGCTGTTACACCATATGAAACATCAGGGTCAGTGGTTTGTGTCAGCTCCTGTGTTTTACTTTACACTCACAACAATTATGTCATATGTTCAGATTAATACTCAAGTACAGAGTGGTTTAAGGAGGACGGAAGAGTTTTCTGGCGGAAGAAAAAAGAAAAAAGAAAAGAAAAGAAAAGAAAAGAAAAGATGGATGTCAGCAGATGCATGGCTCTAAAACAAAGACATCAGCTTATAAAGAACTAACTGCCTGATCATGTGAAATCTTCCACAGTGAGACACTCAGTCATGGTTTACTCAGCAACAACCCTCTACTCGTGTTTAATTCTAAATGTAATGTGTTTTAAATGTGCATTCTTGTTATTCTGCTGTAATTAGTTTTAATGAACATTATTTCTTTTGCTGTGCTTCCTTTTAACTGTACTCAGGTCTCACTTCATATATTACTTTGTATCACACATCAGCATTCACTACAAACACCATGATGCTTATATGGGATCGGTGTCCTTATGTACATGTATCTGTTCCAATCAAATAAACCACAAATAAATAAACAAATCCATCCATCCATCCATCCATCCATCCATTTTCTGAACTGCTTAATCCTTATGAGGGTTGCTAAATAGCTAAATAAATTAATTAATAAATAATATTTTACAATATAATCTGATAACTTCTGGATTTGTGTTGTAACTCTTCAACAAGTAGCATGAACACTTGGCTACATGAACATGAAAATAACTTCTAGAAAAAAAATTAACTGTGTCTGTTACAACAAAACGCAACTATATTTTTAGTTGAGCTCCTCTGACTTAATGTACCATGTATATACTGTTCACGTAACTTCATTGTACGCCACAAATGCCATCTGCAGCTGTGTTTGGCAGTAAACATCAGTTGGCTAGTTAGTACAAACAGCTTAAAAATGAAACACCCACAGTTCTCACAACATAAATGGAGTAAGAGTTTGGAATAGAAACAGAACAGAACAGAGCAGGTAAACCTGCCCCCTGTGACTACAAGGATCTGTTCCACGAGGTCTGGCATTTCTCTCCCTCCATCTTTCTTGTTTAGGGCGTGTGTCAGATATTTACCAGAGAACCAGAAACTGAAGCTCTGGCTTAACCAATATCCTGTGACCCCTTTAGCACCTTGTCAAACTACAGTGTGTTCACATATGTGTGCAGTTCAATCAGGCAGGACATTGTGACTGCCAAAACAATATCAGATGACTAGGGACCATGACGCCCCAGAGGCTTGTTGCCAAGGTTATGAGAGAAAAGAAGTAACAACAAACATATAACGCTAACGTACTACAGACAAATTTCAAATCCATTTCTGTGTCCTATCAGTACACTGCGCAAACTCAGAGTGATGTGTGTTTGATGACATACAGTAAGTGGAGCAGTAATGGTGTACTTTACTGAAGGAGTCATTATCATATATGATATTAAAAAGATAAAACAAAAAACAAACTCATGAATCAATGGTCATGAGAGGACACACACGTGAAGCTTTGTTAGCAATGTAACGTTTTTTTTCAGTGTTAGTTCCAAACTAAGAGAAAGTACAACTTGCCATTTCCCTTTTTCCTCCTAAAAACTGACATCCATAGAAATATACGTTTTAAATATGATTGTTAATTTGCATCCTAAAACCCTTCATGCTCTCAACTAAACTACATTTCACAGATAATGGTAGATTAAATGTTGACATACTGGTAGCTTCTTATATGGATGAAAAAAGTATTATCTGGACAACCATAGCGATATAGTACACTGTTGCCTGTAAAGTTGGAATACTTTTTTTTTTTTTTTTACCTTTTCCCATGAAATGATTGTGACAATGTGATTTATTCTTCATAGATAAAGTGTAACTGGGACTCAGCATGCAATCATTGTACCTGGTTAAAGGTGCTTATTGATGTGTATAAATAGGAATAAAAAGAGAATTATTTCTGAAAACAAAATTATTCCACTTTCATGGGCAATATATGTATACGTCATCTCTCTGATAGAAAGTGTGATTGTTATTTTTCATTCTACATCATCTTTTCATAACCTCAATCAAACATTTCACAAATAGAATTTATGTGACATGATGACAAAGTCATTCATGCGAGACATGGGCACAAGACATATTCTAATGTAACCTAAACTGCACGATACTAAAATGTTTTCAATCACACAAAACTAAACTAAGATAATGCTCCAGTGTTTCTATATGTTAGTGAACAATGCAACCTAAATGATGAAAAATAAGCTGTTGATGTGATGGATGATGGCTAAAATGTCATTTATCATGAAACAATGGATGTGGAAGAAAAATATCTATCTCTGCTATTATGAGACATATTTTTATTTTGCACAAGGAAGTATATTTAATTTTAGCCTGTTGAGATGAAGAATTTACAAAACAAGACATTTTTATACAGAAGTCTGTGTAAGATTCATATCATCATGTGGAAGGTATTTGTTCAGTTTTCGTTTAATGTTTTTGGTTTAGATTTTGTAATCAGTCGCGAATGGTTCCGATAACGATTGGAAGAATTTCTGCTCGCTTTCAACATGCCTTACACACAGATCACTGGACAAGGAATGACCTTCAGCTGCTAACTTGTAATGATCTCCTAGACGTAAATGTTTGAAATGTTTTCCTGTACAGCCCATTACACCACGGCATCGCTACATGAAAGCTGGTCACTTTAACTACAGATTGTAAAGTATTATACAGAGTTTGCAGGCTGACTGCAGAAGGCTGGAATGCAGGCCTGCTGTGGCTAGTTATCCAGCCAGAGCTAAGCAGCATGCAGCACAGTAAATAAAATGCAGTCTGTGCTGCTC
Source organism: Apogon hyalosoma (assembly GCA_037367295.1). Taxonomy (NCBI): domain Eukaryota; kingdom Metazoa; phylum Chordata; class Actinopteri; order Kurtiformes; family Apogonidae; genus Apogon; species Apogon hyalosoma. Next base: position 15,764,887 of record JAPQRP010000006.1, on the reverse strand, counting down.
TGTTACATGGTCTGCTCTGTTCTGGTCTCCAGGATAATCAGGACGAATGGAGAGCAGCTGTTTTTTAGGGGGAAAATGGAGGGAATGAAGTGAAGGGAGAGAAGAGAAGGAGGGGTTTGAGAGCAAAATGGTGGAGGAGAGTTTTTACATGGCAAAAGAATGTGGATGAAATGAATGGGAAAGGAACATGCCCAAGGCTACAAGTCTAAAAAACAAAGATCTGGCCTGATATAAGAGCTGCAGTGACATAGAAGGTAAAAGTGCAGGTGTAACGGAAATAATACAATTAGAAGTCACGAGGTTGCAGTGTGTTTAAAGGAGTTTTTATGACTTTTCCACTATAAGGTGTATTTCAATGCACGCAGGAGGGGGAGAGGCAGGAGTATGTGACACAAATGTTAACATGGCAACCCTTAATGTCGTGAGTTGCAAGTTGTAGTCTTCCACAGAGCTCCCCTGAGAATGCCGGGTCTGTGACTCACGCTACGATACCAAGACGTGACGTATAGCACTGAACTCATCAGTTTTACATTGCTGCAGAGGCTTTGAGGGCAAAGAAGGGTGATGGCATTGGGTAGTTTGACTGCACTTGTCTCCGTCTCACTCTGTCTGTCACCTTTGAAGGCAATCGCTTTGACCTTTTCATAATACTTCAGATCCCAAAGGGCCTTTCTCAACACTCATATTCATTCTTATGCTGTCTCCTTTAATTTTCCTATTACCTGGGAAGTAGGGAGAAACAGAGGGGAGAAAAGAACGTTGTGGGAAGGGGGGGGATGAGTTTCACAGACGTGCCACCAGGCTGTACATTCCTCAAGGGCCGTGCATCCTGTTCTTGCATCCCCACCTCCACCAAGGCTCACACTCCACGCTGCACGTACGCATGGCTCACACACTCTCAAATATTCATACCACCCCCTCTCACAGCGGTGCCCACTCTTCCTCCAGCATACACCCTGAGACAGGAAATGTTGATTTTTTTTCTTTCTTTCTTTCTTTCTTCCATATGTACTCTTACTCAGTCTTTCTATTTGGTTCTCATTGTTTTCCTCTGCACATTGCTTCCCGAATGCACAATATGAGAGAATCAGGAGTGAGGAGAATAAGCAAGAAACTGTAATGTTAGCTGCTTCAACAGTCCATTATATTCTCCATCAACAGGCTTTTCATCATGTTTTCAATCACTTTACTCCATTTCTGCCAGTTTTTCCTCTATTTTCTGTTTTATTTACTGCACAGGTAAAGTGATTCTGTGGCAGGTACACATTACTTAATGTACAGACTCACAGCAGTAACAGATGCAGTAATACATGTCTTTTTTTATCTGAGTTGATATTATATTTATAATGAAATTTTATGATCTTGGTTCCAGTTTTCACTATGTGAAGATTTGCTCCAATTCTCAGCTTTATTAGGTAGAAGAATGTAACTAAGAACTAAACCTTTCCTGGTTGTTGCTTTTGAACACCTGTTTCTGATCACATTGTTGTTTCTGTATTTCCTGATCCACCTTTTTCTTGACTGTGTTTCAGGCCTGAACGGGAGGAATGGATAATTATACATGCAATTAAGCTGACACGATCAATCAATCAATCAATCAATCAAATTTTATGTGTACAGTGCCAAATCATAACAAAAGTTATCTCATGACATTTTACATATAGAGCTGGTCTAAACCAGACTCTCAAGCCAATTTACAGAAACCCAATAGAATCCTCCAGGAGCAAACACATGGTGGCAGTGGTGATGAAAAACTTCCTTTTAACAGGCAGAAACCTCGAGACAACATGAAACACGCTAAGTTCACACTGGCTGCTATGAAACACAAAATCATTTTAATATCACCACCACCTTTTCCATACCTCCCCAATGATTTCTGGGTTTGTGCTTCTGACATTACTTCACTAAATTTCCAAGGAAAATACTGTTGCTCTTACTTGTATTTTTAATTTTTCAATGTGGTGCCTCCTAAGAACCCGAAGTATACCAAAACACATCATCAGCTGTAATAGCATCTTAATTTTTTATTATAATATTCAATCACTGTTACATTCAAGAGAAGAGCACATGCTGCATCTAAAATTAACAGCCCAGTGTAGTAAAAAAGTGCTTGTCTTTCATTTAAATTAGGAACATTAATTCCCATATGGTAAATTTGTTAAGTACTTTGCCCTGCCCAATTAAACAAAAATTACTCCCTGACCATTTTAGGTCTCAGACTAAGTTTAGCAGGAGTCAAAGTCAGCAGTACTGTAATCTATCCAGTATATGACGCATCTAAACTGACTCCAAATTGACAAAAATACTCCTACAAGAGAATAATATCCTGTGATATTATAACACTGTCACACTTTTGCAAAGTTGCTGAAAGTATTGAATTCTTCTTAATTAGAATCTAAGTGAACTGTTAGGTGGACAAACCAGACTCTCTATGTTATTAGGAATCTGTGATGGGCAGGTGACACAAATAAAATTGCCAGAGTAGGCCCATCAGTGTCTCCAGAGGAACATGGAAGTCTGTGTTCCATTCAGGTGCAGGAATAGGCCATAACATATTTAACAGTGGAGTTTAAAGGATGAACAAGACATGCAAGTTTATTTTTCATGTGGGGAGTGGCCAGACACAGTTTGTTGAGAACACCAGCCTATTATATTAAGAAACAGTGCAGTACAGAATGTGAAAATAGACTCGGTGTACTGAATCACAACCAGATGCCATTTGGCAACAGTTGGCATTAAGTCAGTGTAGTGTTTCATCTAATTGTTCAAGGTGTACAAAATGAATGTGTCACAGTCTCAGTCAATACAGGATGGAAAGGTTTATAATGTTCTGGGTGTGAGAAATGAAAAACCATGTTTTGGAATATGAATCAGTGTAATACAAGAAAAGACAGAGCTTTTGTGTATTTTATTTGTGTGTGTGTGTGTGTGTGTGTGTGTGTGTGTGTGTGTGTGTGTGTGTGCGTGTGCGTGTGTGTGTGTGTGTTACCATGGATTGTGGATGTTAAGTGGATGCAAATCTGGGGCCAAAAAATAGGGCTTGTTTTACTGTTACTGTTAGGGTGAGACTAGATTAGGGTACAGGTTAGGGTTAGATATGATTAAAACACAGTTAAATTACTGGGAAGTGAATGGAATCCAATGTAATATCTTCTAAACATGTGGAAACACAACTTGTGTGTGTGATATGTGTGCACATGAGCTATAATCCTTAAGGCCTTAGGGAGGTGTGCACACATTCAGTCTTTTCCTGTAGCTTCCCATTAATTCCACCTGTATACACTGGGAATGAGCCCCTGCTGGCCCTCACCCTTCCTGCCTCCTCCCTCCTTCCACTCCTCCTTGACTAAATCCCCAGATGAAGGCTTACCGAACACCCAGAGAGACCAGGCTGCTCTCTTGTGTAACACGCTGTTCCATATCGCACACTGTGTTCTCAGCCACAGCTCCACATATCAGAATTTGAATGAATAGGAAGAGCATATTTATTCAAATCATCATTTGAATGGCCATTTCGCTGGAACACGTAAGACAGCTGCCACATGGCTGCTGAACTTTTGATAATGTTGCCATGGGGACGAGCACTGGCACAGTGAATGACACTTGGAGAGCTGAGGTGTTGCCAGCTGCGCATTTACATTGTGTGAGTCTGTTTGCACTTCTCACACACAAACACACACAAACACATAGAAACCCAAAGCATAATGTTGCTGGTGCAGAATTAGACACAGGGCACAATGAAAAATGTTTTATCTCAGCAACTACTTACATAATCATACTTTACACGAACAAACTGATTCTCCTCTTCTTTCCACTATCCTTATCACAGTGTTTACAACAGATTAAACCAACTTTCTGAGAACTAATATGAATGTAAGTGAATAAAAGGTAGTACTTACTATGAACTTCATTTTTATCTAACTCGCTACATTATTGTTTAACTTTAACTTTAACACTTTACCAGAGTCAACACAAATTTCAGACTCAGTTTTAAGTTTAAAGCTGAAGGTTAACTTCTTTTACTATCTCCATAGGGACCTTCAGCCTCTGCATTTTAGCCATCATAGGATACACACACTACTTAGCATTAGCGTTAGCATCTTCAATAGCTGTGAGCTGCACGGACCAGCTCCAGACCTTCAATAGTACTGTGGTCAGGGGCACCAATAGAACTAATCCATATGTACCTGATTTTTTTTTTTTTACGGCAGGGAAACCCAGAGCACCTGGAGGAAATCCATGTGGTGTGAAACAAGTATAGTCAACAAAGAAAGGCTCTGGTCCAACTGAGAGTCAAACCTAGAATCTTCTAACTGTGAGGCATAAATGCTATCCACAACACTACCACAATGCACATTCAGCACATTTAATTACCTTTTTTTTTTCTTTTTACATTCAACAGACAAATCACAGCAAGCCATTAAATCCAGTAGAACTAAATACAACAATATCAAAATAAGAACAAGTGGTGCCAGGCACAACAAACTCCGCCCCTCGCAAACATTTTAGCTCTTAATGGACATCTCCCTCTCAAAACGTGAGACTATGGGTTTGACCTTTCAAG
>JAPQRP010000006.1:15722387-15758512 GCA_037367295.1 Apogon hyalosoma | reverse complement strand
GAGAGAGAGAGAGAGAGAGAGAGAGAGAGAGAGAGAGAGAGAGAGAGAGAGAGAGAGAGGAATGTTGTGTCCTTTGGAAAAGTTGTAGTCTTTCTAAAGCCTTTTGAGGCTGTGCTTTAGTGATTTATTCCATTTTATTCATTGTAGATGTACAGTATGTACAGATGAACAGAGCTTTCATAAAATGTTTCTCAAGACGACACATTATAATATATTAAAATTAGTTTTCAGTACCTCTGGCTCCTGCAGTACACATCCAGGGACACTGAGCACTGAGAACATGTTTATAAATCTAGTTTCCTCTTCTGTTATATCTTTTAGATCATGTAACAGCATGAGACTGGTCTTATGGTCTTAGTTTTGAGATCAGTTTCAAGACCACCTTATAAAAATATTAGTCTTGTAATGATCTCAAGTGCATTTTATTCAGTCTTAGACAAAGATGACTCTGTCCAAGACCAGTCAAGATCACAACTGTAGGGATATCATTAGACTTCTGGTGCATTTTCTGATTTCTGGTATATTTTTTGATATCATCACTTCTGTGGTTTGAAAAACATCAGTTTTTTCTGATTCCCAAATTGTCTTTTCACAGCCTACCTCCCTCTGTTTCTCACTGACATTAGGGAATCATCTCACCACTTGTAACATATCTATCTGTAATACTGCAAAAACCAAAAAAAAAAAAAAAACAGTTTCCTGAGGTGCACTTGTTGTGTATCTAATCTGGGCTTTTTCTGGTCGGACCTGACTTGGTCATAATCTAGTTGGTCTTGACTATGACATTAGATGCAAATAATAAATATATAATAGCATTAATAATATTAATCTAAATTAAATAGCTGGAAGTTGAAATGGCTGCTGCCTACACTTTGTAGCATTCATCCAGTTGAACACATTGCAGATTCAATAATTTCTATGCTCCTGTAGCCACAAAAAGAAAGCAATTCCACAGTTACAAAAATAATACTCAATATAATCACATTAAAGTTTGAGCTGTGATACAACTACACTGCAGCTAACAAACTGATGACTCTGCATGGAAGGAGAAATGGCCCTTCTAAAAAAAAAACAAAAACAGTCAAATTGAAAATAGATCAAATTGTGAGAATGCTGTACATGGCACTTCTTGGAAAGTTTTTTTTTTTTTTTTTAGCCCCACATCTAATCTCTATATTGCTTCCACATCTTCCCATGTATATGATAAGACAAATTAATGCTGTATTTTTGCTTACGTAGTTAACAGTCAGGTTGCACTGCAATGCTTTTAGAGGATAAAATCCATTTACTGGAGGAAACTGCCACCTCACACCGCACAGTTACATTTCCTGAATCTTACAGCATTACGAGGAAGTAATAAAACAGTAGAGAAAAAAGGAGAAGACAAAAATAAGAGCTGGAGACAATTAGGAAGCTATAAAACAAAGATGCAGAAACATTAAAATGAACCACTAAATGCTTAAAAATATGTACTAAGTCACAGGTCATGAACTTTCTCTCTGTGATTTATCCAGTCCCATGCATGCACACAGGACAGGCTGCATGTGCACATGTGCATCTGACTTCTCTCCATAGTCATGCAATGGAGCCTAAAGCCCAGCCCGCGGCAGGGTCTTAAAGGTCACGATCTCTATACCGCTTTGGAAGGTCACACAAAGTTCATGACACAAGCCTGACCATATTTGGCGGCTGGCTCTCTTAAAGACTTAGAGCTGAAATTTGAAATGATAGAGAGGGAAGGAGGAAAAAAACGGTAACTGGAATGTTCATTGGTTACAGCTGGGCATCGTTGAAGCAATATGGGCCTGGGCTTAATGCAGGAAGTGTGTGTGTACGTGTCTGTGTATCTTTGCGCCTGTGGGTTTGTGTGCATAGATACAATATGTGCATGCATGTCAGGTCTGTATGCGTGTGAGAAAAGGAGAAAGGAGATGTTGGGTTAATACAAACCAAAGTTTAGACATTTCCAGATACATTTGCGCTTGTGTGTGAAAGACAAGCACATATGTACAAGTAAGATCCTGCCTGTGTGTTTGTGCAAATGTGCTGGCATGTGTGTATGTGTCAGAGAGATCAGAGCAATATGAGAAAGCTTAAGTCTGAAGTACGGGGCTACAGGGTAAAACCTATGTGCAGGGGTTTTGGCTGGATGGACCGGAGGAGCAAAGAGGAGGCAAAATCAGTGGGGAGGTGTGAGAAACACAGGAAAATAAGAGGCCAGGAGAGATTTAAAAAAAAAGCATGTAAGTCCTAAGTATCCTCTTGTTGTTAATTGTGGAGAAATGCGTCTAACCCCCACTGAGGCCAAAGGTCCACTCCTCTCATACCTCTATATTTTTAAAGCAATAAATAGAGCCTTATTATGTTTTCCTTCTTTTTATTTTCCAGGTTAATTTAACTGACGAAGATCTAATTAAAGAGGGATGATTACAAACTGTTGAGTATGAAGACGTCACAGCTTTGGGGTCTTCAAAGGGAGACCAAAGGCCATGTTTGAATGGGGTCCTATGGGAGATGTGCTGATGGATGAGGATTCCCACATATGCATAAATCAGATAGACAAACACAGGCCATCAGTCACTATGGTTTTTACATTTCTGACTAATTGGACTCTAAATGATAGTATATGAGGTAATAAAATAACTCAAGCTTAATAGATGCTGGTAAACCTGTTGTGTTGTGATGAGGTAAAGAAACATGCAGCATGACTATTTGACTATGACTATTATTGTAATTTTATTCCTTTTCCTAAACTGCAAATGGAAAAACATTTACTGTATATTAAAGTATAAACTGTAAATGTCCCAGAACTTTACTGATTTAATGGCCTTGAAACATACAGTGAGTAAAAACAGTGTATGAAGGACGGTTGGATAAGAGGATCAGACAAATATGACATGAAAATTACAATAGAAGGGAGAGGCTCAGTCCTGAATAAACTTCAAATTTGTGAAAATAGTTTCACAAAAATTACACAGCCTTTATTAACATCTAAGACCAGAAAACTGCGATGCTATCAGATAAGATTAGTTAATGTTTTATGAGACAAGTGCCAGCTTAAAGTATTGCATCAGGAAGAGTCCATCTACTGCAGATCTGCAGTCATGTGGCTGATCAAGCATGAACTTTTCTTCTTTTTACCAAAAAAAATCACAGTTAAAAAGTAGCTCAAAATGTGTATCACAAATCTTTTCCGCTGAGGCTAAGAAGTTTGTCCTTTTGTTCCATAAGGCTTATTGCAGTATACAGGAGAGAGCTGGGTGATGCTGGGAATAAACTGATATGACAGTGATATGAAGGCCTGAGGTTTAAGCCAATGAGATAAAGATTTTTCATCAACCAGGATAAGATGTTATCTGGGTTTCTGAAATCAGGAGTGATAAAACGTCTGAAATCAGAATCATTATATCTACATCAACATCATATTTGGTTTAACTGACTGTTACCGTGGTAACAAAGGTCCTAGGTCTAATTTGACAGTTTTGTTTTCTTTATGTATGTATTTTATTTTATTTTATTTATTTATTTTTTAAATCTTAACCTGTACTAAATTAGCCTTGTTTAGCATTTACAGGGTTCGTCCTTGGCCCATTCCCTCCCCTCACACCTTCATGAAAAACACTGCAGCAGTTTTTGTGTAATTGTGCTTCCAGACAGGAAAAAAAAGAGAGCAATCAAATGACCTCCTTAGTGCAGATAATATGACAAAATATCACTTTCAACTGGAGCCTATCCTGTCTATAAATGCTGATGGATTCTGCATTTTAAAAGGTAAACTCATCTGTGTTTTTAACTGGATGAGTCTCTTAGCAACTTCCCCTAGAAAGGATGTGCCAGGTTATTTCCACAGTGTGCAACAAACGATCAGAGTTAATGTTACGCAGTTTTTTGTTTTTTTTTTTCTGTTTTTTTTTCTGGTAACATCATCATCTATTAGAAGCTAAATAACACTGCACAAGCTTTTATTGAAAAACGAGCAAATGAACAAGGCAATTTTGCAAAACACTGAATCACTGCACAACTACATGTTACAAATCAGTGTTTAACTGCCTCATTTCTCTACAAAGAAAAGCCCTTTGTACACACTGAATTATTTAGATTGGAAAGTCTATTAAGCTGGATTCAATTGTTGTGTGTGTTTGTACATGCTGGCACACATTTCAACTAAATCTACATTGAGACGCGAATTAATTATAAATCCAACTAAAGGGATTTGGGTCTTTGTTTCCAAGGCCTGGTCCTTCATTTTAGGTTTGCTATAAATTTGCAGGCGTAAACACATATCAGTAGGGATTCATCAAACATCATACACAACAATCTTGACTCCTCTGAATAATTTAGAGGTCTTTCATTGCTGTTAAGATGGCAATACTTCACTCTACTCGCCTTTATCGTTTTCTCTCACACAACCATCTTCCTGCAAACTCATCTCTTCATTTTTTTCTCCTTTTACACATTCCCGTGTTTCTTCTCATGCCCTTTTTTTTCCCCCAAATGTTTTCTCCTCATCTTCTTTCCTCTTCTAACCCCAGCCAGCAGGTTTACAAAGTCGAGCTTTTTGTGCGCCAGAAGCAATTCCTGGAGGGCAGTCAGGCAAGCAAACTCAGCCAATGCCCGCTGCATGACTCACAGAGACAGAGACCGAGAGGGAACAGGCTAGAGTTGTTAAGATGAGAGGGTGAAAGGATTTTAAGCTGTTAAGAGCTGATGAGAGGGGTAGGTTGGAAGAGGAGATTGGAAAAAAAAAAAAAAAAAAAGTGGACGGAGAACGAAAGGCTGTGAGAGAGATTAAGAGGAGTGGAGGGAAAGCAGAGGAGATAGAGAGAGATGGGGGCAAATAGAGGGCAACCTGCGCGATCTTGCATGCACACGAGAAGAGCAGACAGGCACGCAGCTCAGCGAGGAGGCACGAAGAGAGCAAAATGACTCCTCCTCCCTCTACATCCCATCCCATCTCTACACCCCTCCCTTCTCCTCTGCCAAAAAAACAAAGCTCAGCATGACAGCCTTACACGACACAGTGACCCCAGGGCCAGGGGAGAGAGGGAGCACCGTAAGAGAAACAGAAGGGGTGAACTTGAAGAAAGAAAAGCAGGAAAAGGGAGTGAAACGCAGCACCGGAAAAAGTGCTGATGGATGAGGATTCCCAGATAAACATAAATCAGATCAGACAGACACAGGTTGTCAGTTACTGTGGTGTACCCCCCCCTACACACACACACACACACACACACACGCACAATTCCAACTAATTGTTCTCTAAATGATAGTGCATAAGGTAATATACAACAACTCTAGTCCACTGTAAATACGGGTAAACTTGTGTTGCGGTGCCGTAAGCATGACTATTTTGTAGTTTTAATTGTTTTTCCAAATTGCAAAGGAAAAAAAGTGAATTGACATAGCTTTGTACTGAAATATAGAATATAGATATCTACTCTACAGCTCTGGAAAAAAATAAGAGATTACTGCAAAATGATCACTTTCTCTGATTTTACCATTTATAGGTATGTGTTTGAGTAAATGAAACATTTTTGTTTTATTCTCTGAACTACTGACAACATTTCTCCCAAATTCCTAATAAAAATACAGTTATTTAGAGCCTGTATTTGCAGAACATGACAAATGGTCAAAATAACAAAAAGATGCAGGTGTTTTCAGACCTCAAACAATGCAAAGAAAACTGTTCATATTCATTTCTAAACAACACAATACTAATGTTGTAATGTGGGAAAAGTTCAGACATCAATATTTGGTGGAATAACCCTGACAGCTTTCATGTGTCTTGGCTCTCCTCCGTTGCTGTTGGATGACTTTATGCAGCTCCTGGCAGAGCAATTCAAGAAGCTCGGCAATGTTTGATGGTTTGTGTCCATCCATGTTCCTCCAGAAGTTTTTCAAAGTGGGTTCAGGTCTGGAGATTGGGCTGGACATGACAGGGTCTTCATCTGGAGGTCTGTCATCCACACCTTTATGGACCCAGCTGAGGCCAGGAGTATTGACCTGATAGAAGAACCAGTCCTCAGAGTTTGGGAACATTGTCAGAGCAGAAGTCCAGTAGTTTTCAACAGTTTATTTTTGGATTCCAATTACTTTTGCGGTACTAATAGCACTGTTTTCGCCCATTGCAAGAAAATAGTGGGTTTTTATATTTCTTCTTAAATAAGACATGGATCAGGTGTTTATTCAGTAGAATAAGGCGTGCTTGTGTTGGAATTCAACAGACACAGGAATGGAATGGCTGTCATACATGCACACATGCTGATTTAGAGGAAATTGCAGCGGTCTCTTAATTTTTTCCAGAGCTGTATATTAGTGTAAAATGTAAACATCCCAGACCAAAAAGGAGGACCTTACTGATTTAATCACCTTGAAAATGCACAGAGTAAAAACAGATTGGGCAAAAATGAAGTGAAATTTGCAAGAGAGGAGAAAGAAGTGATTGTATATAGGGTAATATACAATAACCCAAGGTTACTGGAGATACTAGTAAACCTGCTGTGTTGTGATGAAGGGAAGAAGCCGGGTAGCACCACAAGTTTGTAGCCCTTTTTTCCAAACTGTAACAGAAACAAATGCCTGGATACTGACAGTACTGAACTGTAGAATATACAGTTTGGCTGTATATTAATGTAAAATGTAAACATCCCAGACCAAAAAAAGGACTGATTTGCTGGCCTTGAAAACAAATACTGAGGAAAAACAGTGTATGAAGGAAGGTTGGATAAACAGATATGGCAAAAATTCCGTGAAATTTGCAATAGACGGGGTAAAAATGATAGTGTATATGGTAATACACAATACCTCAAGGTTACTTTAGGTACTAGTAAACCTGTTGTGATGCAGGAAAGAAGCAGGGCAGGATGATTTTACAGCCCTTTTCCCAACAAATGCCTGGATATTGACAGTACTGAACTGTAGAATAGACAGTTTGACTGTATATTAATGTAAAATGTAAACATCCCAGACCAAAAAGAAAGGACTTTACTGATTTACTGGCCTTGAAAACACATCCTGAGGAAAAACAGTGTATGGAGGAAAGTTGGATAAAAGGATTAGGCAAAAATGAAGTGAAGTTTGCCAGAGAAATGAGAAGTGTTTGTGCTGAATAAGAGGAGGAGGAGGAGGAAGAAGGGGGGAGCCGGTGCGGTGCTGAGGTCTACTGTTGTGCCCTGTGTGAGCTGTCTCTGGGCTGGGATAGAAGCCTCCGCCAGCCTCCCTCTGGACTGCATTAGGCATGGCGCTCAGATAATACACTGCTGGGGAGGAAGGAGAGGGGGGAAAGACGAGGAGGGGGAGGAGGAGGAGAGCCGGGGGTGGTAGACAAAGGGAGGGCAGAGCATGGGAGAGTTCTCTTCTGATTTGAATACCACTGAAACCAAACAAGAAGAAATAATCGGATAAACAAAACTCTCCTAGAAACCGCCGGCTGTAAAAATTTCACTCTTATTGTGACCAGTTGTGGAGTCGACTGCAGATGGCTGACAAAGTTAATCTTTCCTTTTTAAGATTTGTACGACAACAGGCAAGATCTCTTCAGGAAACAAATGTGTCGATAAACAATTGGAATTTCTTCAATTGCTTTTATACTCTCTGCATATTAGTTTTGAATAATTAAACTGAGCCCGTGCTTACTTTTCAGTACCTTGGCTGAATATTTACAGGCTTAAGGTTTGCTATCATGTTTCAGAGGGACATTTACAAAACACCATAACTGTCACATTAAAGTCAAAGTGATGCAGATATATAGCACATTAGCCATTTGCTCATTTTCTCTTTTTGATTCTTTATTTAATCAATGTTACATTTAACATAAATAAACATTTTTATGAACAAAAGGCACACAGTTCAAATATAAACAAAGAGAACATCTGTACAGTTTGTTTCAATAAAACATGTCTACTGTCTCTGAGCGAGAGCGTTCCAGGGTTGATGAGCTTCAGGGAGTTCAGTTCTGTTGACAAAACGCTACACTGTTGCGGCAGCGTAGTCTCAGTGTGAAACTGTACACTCTTCAATCCCCCACGAGAAACCAAAGTGGTGGGGCGCAAAGGCAAACACGCCAACTGGAGCAGCACTGGCGTCATGCAAAACTTTCTGCCTGGAGGTTTATGTGGATGTCCATTGAAAAGTCTGTTGAAGAGGCCACAAGATTCATGTCCACTAAATGAAAAGACTCAAACACGCAGCACATACAGTTAGAAAAAAAAATGTACGGGCCAGAGGCTGGGTGAACACTCAAGTAAGATTTTTGTAAGAGACTGAAGGGTTGAAGGGGACATAGTTGTTCTACAAAAGAGTGGAAGCCACTAATTGGTTGCTTGCTGCTTCCTCAGAGTAATCCAACCACTTGGTCATTCACAGTACTGGCAGGACGCTACTGTCTACAGCAGTGTGGACAAACCGTGAGTCCTGATGAGGAACTGACTCTATACGGCCGTATATCTAGGTACCAAGTCAAAATCATAAGGGAACTAGATCTGCTTTTTCGGATCAGTAAGGTAGATTAAATCCTCCTGTGTCTAATGATCACCACTCAGCTCCTGTTTATCCTGGACAGCGAAGACCAACGTATGAGTCCAGTCAAGCATGTTGTGGCTACAGCTGTTGCCAGTTGTCATCCACCTTTGAACACTGGATGAAACAGGTGTTGTCCTTTTGTTAGTCCAGTTCAGTCTGGTCTGGACCAGTCTGTTGTTCCGTGCAGTGGTCTAGTCTGGCTGGATCCAGATGCCTGCAGACCTGGATCACATGCTATTTGCAAACTTTGTCTTACACTTTGTTTTAAGCCATTTAAAGCACTGCATGGGTGAAGTTAAATTTAACAAAGCCATTCCAAGATTTCATTTGGTGATGAAGCATGGTATTTAAAATTTCAGTTTTTAGTCTAAACTTTCTTTTTTTTCCATGTTCTGTGACAAACTCCACCCATTTGGCACCTTAACGAACTAAAACAAACTATGAGTAAGTATTTGCAAACACTCGTCGTCCCAGGTCTGATTAGACGGCGACTGTGCTGGGTACCTCCTCATAGTGGATTATGAAGTAGGGGTAGCTCTGGTCATCATTAAAGATGACATAGATCTGGGGATCCACCCAGTTGTCCACACAAGAGTCATAAAGGTCACTGGAGGGGTCACGGGGGTTAATAGGTGGAGGCCGCCGCATGGAAGGATTTCCTACTGTAAACCTGCACAAGACAGAAAACAGAATGGTGAGTGCATAAATTATATGGTTTAAAGTATTTATATCCTTGGGTAGGTGGACTGAATTATCATTTTGGCTCTTTAACGTGGTCTGAGTGTGTCTGACAAACAGTCTTTCCACTTTTCGTAAGTAAAAATGCAAAAAACAGATTTTCATTCAGCTTTGTCAATCTGAAGTCTGAAGAATAATTTAGCATCTTCAAGTGAGGGCTGCTCTAAATTTTATGACAACAAGGCTGCTGCTCATGTATGTGTTTTAGAGCCCCGTAAATAATATACGCATATGCTGAAAGTGCATAAAATGAATGAACTGTAAGTATATGAAATGAGCCAGTGCATTGTAACCAGTTTGTTTGTCCTTCCTTAAATATTAATGTCAACCTCAGAAGACCTGTAATCCATCAATCTCCATGCTTCTTTCTCAGGGGTAATAAATAATACACTTTAGAATAAGAAGATTTTCAGCTACAGAGACAGCAGGTAGAGACATAAGCGTCTGCCTGCCAGATATAGCTTCAGACACAAGAAGACAGATAACTTCTTTATTGGTCTGTATCCCTCCTCAAGTCTGGAAGCAATGTCTCGGTCTGCACCGTGGCACAGATTGAACCCAGGTTTAGGATGGGGAGGGTGTGCGGTGTGGTTCCTAACAAAGGCTTTTTTGCCACCGCACCATCCTCTGGGCACACCACAGACTGCCTGCTGCAGCTTAAAAAAACTGGTGATGAATGATGGCTTCAGCCAAATCAGCTGTTTTACATGTGTGGCTCCAAATTTGACTTGCATTTTAGGTACTCTGAGAAAAATGACGACTGAATGATGGTTTATGGAAAAGAACCTCTGGTTTTCCATGACACAAATGAATAGTGATGTGTTGTGTAAATTTAATTTGAAAGCACTTAAGAGTGAAGGAGCAAAAGGTCAGAGGAGATATTTTGCGCAGAGGTATAACCGCTGAAGGGACGACTGGCATCAAACACACCAAAACATATTTAGGCACAGCAAAACATGTAACCTTAACCGGACAAAGGCACATACGGCCTTAATTTAGCATTTACCAATATAATAGAGCTTCCATTACCATTTCATGAATCATACATGGTGCTCCAACTGAAATTTACCAGTGAAATAAGGCTTTTACAAAAAGAAAACAGCAAGAAAGAAATGTATCTGACTGCTTAGAAATTAAACCATTAAAGCTCAATGCCATATAATATACATAAAACCATTGAGTAACATGAAATTATTAAAAAAGTGGTTTTTTTTTTGTTTTTTTTACCATTTCCTGTGTACTGTAGTTACTATATCCTAATACATAATGTAAATCTATGAGCAGCTAATTAAATCTACAGACATATGCATTAACAGAAGGTTTCAGATGCTTAAAATAGGCAACAACATCTTATTTTTCTTTTATAAAACTGTCTGAATGTTATTGTAAGTCTGAACATGTGAAAAATCCCAACCATGATAAGAAACAACAAATAATCTTTTTTTAGAAACTGCAGTACACATACCTGCCAGTGAGGACTTTGGCCAGGAACATGCAGTGGACACCTTTGGGTGAGCGCTTGGAAAAGTTGTGGGAGTAGACCGCCTTGCGGGCAAAGTAGGAGCCCTGGCCAAACATCGTTGCATGTTTTCCACAGACCCTTGGGTCGAAGTTGTGCTTGCAGATGCCTTCCACCACGTCGGCTGAGGTGCCATGAAAAAGGTGGCGCTCGCTCAGCAGCCGGTCCATTTCTGACATACGCCGTGACATGTATTCCTTCTTCCTGTTTGGGCAAAGAGAGACAGAAAATATGAAGCGGATGTGCCTGAGAAATAAATGGTAAAGTGTTACCTTTCTACCTTGCTCCTCGTTATGTCTTCATTATGTCTGATGCCCTTGCAGGTAATGAATTAATAATTATCTATGAGCAGTTATCTTATTTCAGTAACCTTGTTTACTTAGTCTCGACCCTGTAAGAATGCTGAGCCTAATCCAGTCTTAAGCAACACAAGAGCAGCAAGTCTGATGTGAGCAGATCAATCAGGCATGCAGAGGCGAAAGCATTGAGGCTGTGACCGCGGCATGACCTCCTTTGACCCCACCGCTCACCAACTGACACAGACTGACACTGCACGCATCCAAGCATGAGCACATGCACGCATAAACGCAACCTTCAATTTACAACCATCCCATTTAAAAAAAAACAAAAAAAAAACATGATGTGTCTTACTGTGACAGAGGCAGCACAGCTTTGTTCAACTGCAGTAACCAACCATTCACAAAGCAACACACAGACACACAAACAGGCAGTTATGGCTTCCCTGTCATAACCCATGTATGGGAAGAAAAAAAACTCAACCGACATTCAGAGGGGGCATCGTTTTCCCAGCAACACACGCATAAACATTCTAACCCATTGTCACTCATTGTGAAAGTGTGTGGTACCCATCAGTGTGGGAGTGTTTAACTGTCACAGCTGATAGGACCTGCTCTAACCACAGCGGTTAGCCCTCTCTGTTCACGACAGGAACATCACCGCCATCAAGCACTTCTCGATCCGCTGAGTTCACACACCACCGTCGAGTGTTTCTCACGAAGTCTTACACAGCTGGTCCCATTTGCCCTATTTTCTCACTTTCCTTCCCCTTCTCAAATTGTTTTGCATCCATCCTGTGTTTGTAGTTACACTGTCCATCTGTGTGTGTGAACAGTGTAACTCACAAATAGATGCATCAATCTTTATGAAGCTCATATTAACTGACTAAATACCGGGACGTGATTAGATTTTAATGCATCTTAACAATAAATATTAAAGTAAAAGTACAAAAAACATATACAGTGAGACATGGGTATGTTTCCCCAGTGGAACGTTTACATCCCCTCTCATATGTGTTTCATTAAGTCATGTTTTTAGTTCTTGGTTCTGTCTGCACGTACACATGCAGCTGAGTTTATATATTCTTGAGGTCACTGACAGAAATCTGGATAAAAACTATTAACAATACAAACATGTGCCAAAACAGCAAAATATGCACAAAATAGGACAAACAATACTGATATAGAACACAAAACCACACTGCATCAATATTTCTGCACAACTACAGCACCATTTTCACTTCAAAGTGCAAAAAATAGATTTTATTTTTTGTCTATACACTACCAAATGCCGTTAGATCTTTAGACTGAGTTAATAAATAGAACAAAATACATCCAACCTTTAAAACTGTTCCATTACCATGACATCAGCTTCAGAATAATCATCTAGTGAGTTAAGTGTCAACCACAAATGGGCCAAAATAATATGTCACAACTGCACCACAGAAAGTTTAAGGGGAAAAAAACACATGACAAAACAATAAAGATGCTCAAATATGGAAACAATCATTTCTAATTTTGACAGAATTTTTTTTCCATTCTTACTCTGTTTTAGAACACATGGTGTCATAAGAAATGATTATGATTACTGGAAATGATCTAGTGGGGAGGTTAACAGATAGTATCTAAAATGAAAAAGTGTTTTAAAAATCAAGCCCTTCAGCAACTGCTCTCTCTGCACAACTCACCTCTTGTACTTCTCCCACAGGAAGGGGTTCTGCACTCGGAGGATCTTGATGATCCTGAACTTTGTCTCTGACACAGTCTTGTGGAACAGGCTGTACACTGTCCGGTAGCTGCGGTCGTCACGGGACACTGGCACCTGAAGGAAGTCTTGGCTCATTGCCATGGGCAACCACGTTTCAGGGAAAAGACTGGGAGGGTTTGTCGTCGTCGGCGAGAGAGGATGAGATGCTGACAGGTCCATAGATGAGGAGGACGAGGCGCAGGGGAGTGGAGAAGACAGGCCCCCCAAAGTCCTAAAGAGAAAGAGGAACACAGGTATTAGATACTTGACTGAATGTAATGAGTAAGCACTGTCATTTACTTTTACACGCACCAATATGTGGAGATAGAAATATAGTATATGCTTAAAACAAAATCAAAAACATAAATAATCTGTTAAAAACTGTAGTGGATTTTATTTAATGGATCCCCAAGTTTTTAATCATCTACAAATGATTTGATAAATGTAAATCAATACAGAATTTAGCATCTACTGTTTGGTATATTAAGTTTCTATAAAGCTATGTCATGAATATTTATTTGGATTTAAAAAGGACATAAAAAACACTTACTTTATACTTAGTTATTAGTTTAAAGTTACGTTTTTTCAAAGAATTACCTGTACAAGATTAATTTACATTTATTTTATTTGATCCTGTACATTTACTTATTTGCAGCCCATTCTCATTCGTTTATATTAAAGCAACCAATATTCAAAAAAGAATAATAAAAAAATAAATAAACACAGAAATTAATTATATTTCCCTTGATAAAGCCCTCCTTCTAATCTGTTTCATAGGCCTCTGTCTGTCCCTACTGTGGGTCAGAAGCAGTAGGTCTGTACATTTTAACAATGGAAAAAAAAAAAACAAAACAAAACACCATCCACCTGCACTGAGCCACAACCCACTGCCTCCAGTTCTTCTGCTCTGCCCTTGTTCCCACATGTTACCAATTAAAGCTGTGATTTAACGTAAAGCACAACCTCCGTCTGCTCAGATGAACTGACATGTGCGTGCTTCCAAAACTGTAATCCACCAACTGTGGACACGGCTGCACTGCAAAGTGGAGCAGCTCCACAGCAGCCATCAACCGTCACCAACCAAACAAAACAGCAGGACCGTGCGAAAATGAAACCCAGACACCAAACAAGACAGCAGGGAGGCAGAGAAAGAGACAGGAACGAGAGCAACAAAGTAGTGGTGGTAGTGGTGGTGATGGTTGGGGGGGGTAAAATGCCAATTGCTGAGCTGTCATGGATGTGCTGAAAAACTATTGTGCCTGGCATTTGAGTCAATAACAGTGTTTGACTGTCAAGTTGTCGCGCTCTAAGTGTAAATGCTGTTAGCCCGATCAGACATAAGTGTGCATGTGTGTGTACTGTCAAGACACTACGATCAGTGTGACTCTGAGTCAGTGCGACAGTTTTTCTCTTCTCTCTCTCTTTCTCCCCCTTTTATCTTGTCTGTCCGGTCTCGATCTCTCGCCGCAATCGATGCCTCTATTCCCCGTGAGCTTTGAAGAGATCACAGTGCGCCTGCTGCAGAAAACAAGTGTGAAATGAAAAGGCACAGATAACAAGAGAGTGATGGGTGGAAGAGAAGGAGGTACAAAAGAGGCAAAGAATGAAGAGAAGGAAGATTAGGACAGATAACAAGGGACGCATGGGAGGAGGAAAGAGACTTCTGAAAATAACATCATCAGGAAAGTGAGATGAGAGGGAAAGAATAAGCGGAAGGTGGGGAGGCAGCGAGGGAGAGTGCCAATCAAGTTAATGACCTCAGCCTCTAAGCTAAGCACAGATTGTTCCCGATACATACTCGCAAACATGTTCTGATCACTTGGGTGGACACTGCATTGACAAACATTAATTCCTGGAATCTTACATTAAACCATGGATCGCTTCTGAACTGTTAATATTCTTTCCTCATAGGGACCTTCTTGTTTGAGTACTAATAATTCAGATCTTTGTACACTGTGATTAATACAACACACACACACACACACACACACACACACACACACACATACAACAAACAGATGGAAAAGTCCCAGGAACAAATTCCTTGTTCCAAATTCCAGCTCCCCGCAGTCACGTTTCACACTCCTTCACTCACCAGCTCTCCTTTGTTGTTCAGCCAGTCTGGAAACCATTTAGACCTCTCTGTCTCTCACTTCCTCCATTGTATTCTCAATCTCACTCTGTCTCTTTCTTCCTCATTCCTTCTCCGTCTCCTGCCTCCCTCCTAATTTTCTCTCCCTTTTCCTCCATCTCCTGCGCTCCATTTTGTCTCTTCTTGACTGTCAGGGCTTGTTAGAACAGCGTGTTCTAGTGCTCGCTCTGTGTGGGACACTGGCAGGACAACGCTACAGCCAGCCTGCTCTGCAGAGGAAGTGAAAAATCTTCCAAATGGGGTGAGATGACTCCACTTGTTTCCAATCTGGTATCACTTTGTTTCAGGAATATCACAGGAGTGAGTACTTTGAAGAAAAACAACTGACTGCTGTAAAGAAATGGTGGCTGATTCATGGAAAATTCTGTTATCAGTAAATACTATCACCAGATTACCTTACAGGTTCTGGTGTTTTCACTGTTTGCTCTCCCCTCTCTCTTTCTCTTTCTCTCCCTCTCTTTCTCTGTATGTCATCCTCCCTCTCATCTGTTCTGGTTCGCTTCATTATCTCATTTTCCATCTGCCTGATTAAGGCCTTGTTGGAAAAGCTCAGGCTCACTTCTTTCTGCACAGGACAGCTTCTGTGTCCCGGTGACTCTGTTAGATCAGCCAAGTTACAAAAAAAAACAAAAAAACAAAACCTGAGCTGGACTGAGTGTTAGTACAAGTTTCAAGTTCTGCCTAGTCTGCCAATGGACCAAAATAGACTAAAGGTGATTCTGGTGTTTGAAGGCTTTTGTCAATTCAGCCCTGACCATGACATCAGCATTTTGTTCCATCATGTAAGTGCAAACCTTTCAACAAACATGGACTCAGGATGCTCAGAGACCACAATGAGATCTGTGTAAAGCATATCAAAAAGCCTGCTTTATGTCCTTTTATGTGCACCTGAAAATGTGTCAACACACATTTTCTATTAAAAAAAAAAAAATCAGATATGAACTGATTGATAGGCTGGTAACTATAGCAATGACTGATCAGTCTCAGATACAACATACATCTGATTCTGTTACAAGCATTAGCCACACACTGGTTTACAAAATGTGTTCAGCTACACACATGCTAACGTGTCTATTTCTTCACTGTGAGTGAGATTATTAGAGGTGACTTTCCAAGTCAAATGAACATCACATGTTTTGGTTGTGGTGCCAGGCTGCTAAACTGAGCCATGAGTAATCGTTCAGTTGCTACTACTATGTGTTGATGAACTCATTTTCATTTGTACTTTGTTACTAACAAGGCAAAATACGTTCTGTCCTTTTACATGGAGAACTTTATTTTGCGATTTGTATGAGTGGGAGAAAATCTGGTAACCTGGGACAGAATTATAGAAAGTGCAAATGGTATTTTATATTCTGTTTTAGAATGTGTTAAAGAAAATTTACAGTTCCTGCATGCTGTCATTTATATTACTAATAAATAAAAAACTAACATCAGATTTGGCTAAAATATAAATTGAAAAATAAAACTTTAAACAAAAACAGTTGGCCAAGAAAATAGCATTTGGTACACCTGTAACTTAAAATTAAGAACACTGTTCTAATAATCAATGAGATGTCATTGTGGAAATATTCAATATTCTCAAACAAGGGTCAGAGTTAAACGTCATGACTCTGGACAAAGCATTCTGTACCGACTGACATGACAAATAGGGAATTGAAACAGAGACACAGAAAGACTCTTAATCAAACAAATGACCTCTACCTCTGAGACGAGGACTGACTGTTCCTGCTACACCACATTATGAGTAATTATCTGCTTTTTCTGAACCCTCATACTCAGAGTGTTTCCTCATCCTTGGACAAAAGGTTCCCATGCAGCTCCAAAATCATTTTCCTGTTGGTCAGTTCACCCTTTGTCCGATGGAAAAGAAAAACCCCATTGGTTAATTGTTTTTACTCACTGTAGATGTGGCGTAAGAATGACCGAGGACATGAACATGGGTCGCTTCTTGATCTGACGTCTGAACCCAAAGACGGCATTCTGCTGGAAGCCCTCCCTGATGTTGAGGATATACTGGTTCTGGAGCGTAATGAATCGCACCTCCTTGAGCCCCCTGGCACTCGCCTCCTCTATCAGCTTCACTACCGGCTGTGGAGGTGAAGAAGAATGACAAGCAGTGTGAAAATACAGCAAAAACATGTGCTCTCTGTTATTTCCACTGTGACAAAAGCTACCAGGGGCTCCAGTTCCTCTGAATGAAGTGTGATAAGACTTTATAGATAACAAAAGATGATAAAACGTGTGATCTTGAAACCCAGAAATGACAGAAATCAGTCAATATTTACTTATTTAAGGGAGTAAATTACAATTGGGTGGGGACAGCTCTGTCACAAAGGGATTTTAGGTGCGCGTGTGTGTGTGTATCCATCGATCTCATCACAGTGGCTAGACAATTGATTGGTGTGGGCAGAGTTAATGTGTCTGGCTTCGCTTTGTCATGCACGCAAAACAAATGCACATGAACGCATCGAGCGCCTCACCTCAGAGTATTCCCTCCAGCCAAAGTTGTCTCTGCAGTAGTACTTCCACACTGTGTGACAGTTAGGGGCAGGGTTTGGACTCGTGGTAGGTGTAGTAAGAGGGCTGGGGGGAGTGGTCAGTCGACGGATGTGGTCAAACTCCAGGTCACACACTCGCATTGCCCCGAAATCCAGGGAAAACACTCGGCCCCTGAAACACACAGGACACATGGTCAGACATCGTGAATAAATTGCAACCTGGAAAATGAAACCCACTACAGATTTACGAGGTCAGGTACCACGTGGCTATGGCACAGCAACCCTGTTCTTAGACGGTCATGGTTTATTTTTCAATCAGTAACCGCGTGGCTGCTCATGCAATTGCTGACAGAAACCTAAATTACACAAGTTTCCTAGAGCAAAACGACCAAACCTCTAATTGCTCACTTAATGAGTCACTTTGCATGTCATCTTTAGTTCCATGACTTACATGTCACTTGTGAGCAAGCACTGATAAAAACACCAACGCAGTTTTAAAACAAATGAAAGCACAAATGTTACTGCAATGTCATTATCAGCTGTTTAATTGTCAATACATATCCTTGGTGACTTTGTATAAACTGCAATGACATAATAGTGACAATGTTATATAAAAATTCCTGGGGGGTAAACTCATGGATCGGCTCAACATGGACTGTAAGTTTTTGTGATTTCACTGCCCAGAGTTCAGCTGCGAAACAATAACTCATTCACTGTGTTGTTCAAGGACACAGATGGTTGGTTAAACATGTCACGCTATACTCGCTTTGTGCTTAAAGGTATCAAAATGCCTTCTGCTATTAACAAAATACAATATGCATGTGAGATATCAGTAAAGAAACAGTGAAAAGATGCATGAATCATGCGAATACAACCTCCCTTAACCCTGCTCTGTCTCGGCAAGCGTCAAACCCGTTATGTGTGTGCATCAGTCTCTCTACATTAGTCCTCCATACGGCCTCTGGCAAATCCTTTCTGGGTCAGACATAGCACTCACATAAGTGTGGGCATCGCACATGGCACGCTATTACACGGACAGCAGACAGACAGCAGCAGACACACATGCATATACAGTATATATACACAAGGATACCAAGTTTGCAAGAGATGCACATGGCAAAACACGCATGCAGCCTGACAGTGTTAATGGGTTCATTGATTTTTGCAGGAAATTAATTGGATCTAATGTCAAAGGTCAGACCTGGGTGATTGTGTGTCTGTCTGGAAGTGTATGTGGGTATGTGTGTGAAGAATCAGGGCTTGTGTGTCTCAGGTTTGTTCTCAATAAAGCTTGTGAATTAATCGTCTTTAGACATTTCCCATGCTGATCACAAAGGAGTTGTGCGAGAATGTGTGAACCTGATGAACTGTTAGACAAACAGCCCAGAGAAGTGAAACCTCATATTATAATTGGTGTGCTATTAAGATTAAGTATTAAGTTTCATCTGCTGGAATTGCTGTTACTGGTCACTGAGGTTATGCACAAACAGTCTCACTCAAGGGGGTGAAAATAAGTATTGCACAGTCATCTGTCAAAAACATGCTGATAAAACACTAATGACATCGATGCCATTTAGAGTCACTGATTCTGGTAAGTCATGATGTGAGGAAGTGAAATAGGAATCAAGTCAGTGAGCACATGCAGAAACAAAACAGTAACTGAGGAATGAGTCAGTGGTTATCAGACTGCCAGATTACCAAAGCAGATATGATGCAGAAGGAGTTTTTGTTTTCTTCAATATCCAGGGATTCAAGTAAGACAAGCAAGTTTTGATTTCATACTGGAGAAAACAGAAAAGATCATTTGAATATGACAGATAAAACACAGAAAAAGGACAGGGTGATGGGAAAAGGTGCAACAACAAAAGACTGAGATAGAGAAGGATAAAAAAAGCAAATAAAGCTCAAATGCGGCAGAGACAAACTGGCAACTAAAACTAAACTTACTTCATTTTACCTCTGGTCTGAATGCACTCTTCTGTACACTTTGTGTTTACTGATTTTGCGTTTCTTTGTTCTGTCATCTCTGTTTTTCTTTGTTCCAATTCCACTGTGTGTGTGTTTTTCCACACACTTCTGTTCTCTGTATTTTCTGTCTGAATAAG
Source organism: Apogon hyalosoma (assembly GCA_037367295.1). NCBI lineage: Eukaryota > Metazoa > Chordata > Actinopteri > Kurtiformes > Apogonidae > Apogon > Apogon hyalosoma. Next base: position 15,738,934 of record JAPQRP010000006.1, on the reverse strand, counting down.
AAAGCACAGAGGCTGCACCTGCGTGGCCCTCCCGTGCTCTTTCTTTTTACTGCCTCTGTGTTTCAGTACAGACAGTTTCTGCCTATAACGCTGTGTTATGATGACAAGAGCTTCTGTGTCTTATGATGTTTCTGCCGCACACACGCAGGCTCAGCTTTTATTATTATGAGGAAGTTAAATGAACTTTGTCCATTTGCAGCCAGCCTCCCCACCTCAGTGATTATCGCTTTGTCACAGCCCTCCACAAACACACACACATACAGGTCAGTCAATGCTTTTCAAAGCCTTTCACAGACTCTTTCCCTCCCTTGCTCCCAGACTAGTTTGCACTGTTCTAAAAATAAAATTCCAGCGGTTAAATTAAGTGCACTGAAATTCAGTGCTTTCATTGTAGAAGCCAATCAAAAGATGGAAAAAGACACAAGACACGCCTACTCTGGCACGATCGAAGCTCAAGACCTGGCTTGAAATGTCAGGCTGCTCTGAAATTGCGCAAAGGTAGACTCAAGATAGGAAAGGTCACCTGATAATTCATATTAAAGAGCGTGTTTGGAGTGGGCTGTTTTATTTTTATAGGACAAACAGGAGTGGAAAATCTTTTGCTAATGTAACTGGAAGGGTTACGTTTGCCAAAGGTGGAAGAAACAACCTCTTGTGCAAAGCAAGCAGAGCTGAAAACGCATCATCAAACCTGTTCTGTGCTTATTGCAGGTGGCTCCCAGGTGTGAATGTGTGGATCAGTGTTAAAAAGTGAAGCAGGGTGTTGCTGGAAAAAGAGAAAGCCTGCTCAGCAAAACCTTTACCCCGGATAAATAAAGGTTAAGAAAACTCCTGCACTGTCAAAATGGCTTTTAATCCCCAACACTACCAACAACACACACACACACCTTAGAACTTTCTCACGGCTGCACACATAAGGACCCGCATACCAGCATCAGTCATGCTATTGTGCACGTCACAGACCAGAAAAAAAAAAATACCATGAACACTCATTCACACACACACACACACGCACACACACACACACACACACACACACACACATTCTTTCGAAACATTCATGTACATACACGCAATCCTCATCCAGTTACGCCTAGATAAGTCAGTCAGTCAAGCAAATCTGCTGACGAAGGCTTCTTTTACACACACACCTTGATGTCATGAGTTCATTTAATTTCCTTTATTACATTTCAGTTATCTGTTTGTCTCATTTGAATGTGCTTTTCGCTCTAAAGGCTGTGGATTACGTGAAGCCGACCACATACGTGTAGATAGAAGGAAAACATGCTCAGCGTAGACGCCTGCTTGTCCGGGACTGTTCCTAAGAGAGTGTGTCCTGATCTACACTGGATCATTAAGCTCATAGTTCAGGGTGTCCTCTCTCAGTCCTTTGGTGCTCTCTTTGGAAATTTACACCAGCCTAGGGTACAAAATGTGAGTGAAGAGGTGGCGGTGGGGGGGCAGATAGAAGGATACATGAGTTTGACTTGAAAAATTACACAATGAAAAGGAGCTGGTAGAGAGAAGAGAAGAAAAACACAGGGTGAAATAGGAAAGAGGATACTGCAGGCCTCACTGCTTTCACACACATTTTTCTTGTAAAAAAAAAAAAAAAAAAATCTTGAAAATTAAGTAAACAGGTATAAATACAGGTAAAAGGATGTTCAAAAGGATAAGTGAAAGGAACACAGATGCAGGAAGATTCAACAACAAACCATTACAGAGGAAGAAGGAAGTGAGGTGGAGGGATGAGTGGATAAGAGGCTAAAGGCAGACTCTGAGTAAGCAGAGGCAAGCGACCCAGACCTCGCCCCACTGATTCATGCCATGGGTTGTCTGACACGTAATAGACAAACACACACACATTCACATTCAGTCTGATTATCCGACGGCGCTTCTGTTCGCACACAATACAGCACACGCAAACAGGCTCTCATAGACACAACCAGCTTTTATTCTGTCTGAATCGTGACATAAAACACTGTGAGGTAACATGGAATCCCCGATGATATCAATGCACACACACACACACACACACACACACACACACGCACGCACACAAATACACGCACACGCCTCGGTGTCAGGTCGCTCTGCCCTTGGTGCTCGGTGACTCTTTATGTCTTTTAATGACAAGCATGGCTTTCAACACCTGGCCGACAAAAGAGTTGATCGTATTTCTCCTTCTCACGCGCACATCAAAACCAGGTACTTAGTTTCAGTTACAAAAATCACCACTGTGTTTTTAAGTTCTAACATTTCCCCTCACCTACGCATTAGAGTTATAATTGTCAAATGATAGGAAATCAACAAAACATATGTTGTTTTTTTTTTCCCATGCTCTACGGCTCACACACACAGAGTGTTAAATCCATTAACAAATGACTGGACAACATTAGATGACTGCAATGTAACTTTTAGAAGCGATGACTGTGACATTCCTCCTTACTGCTGAGTTCATGACTAAGGCGGATTAGTCGGACTTCCATTCCTCCTTATCATATGGATGGGATTAACCTGTGCTATGGATCATACACACATGGGAACTGCTCAGCACTGAACACATACACAACAATACAATAGACTGTACAGCACATAATCAGATGCAGGCGTGCAGAAATTCTCATACATTTTCTTTTCTGTCCAACCGCACACACAAGACGCAGCAGAAGGCAAAACAGGCCTGTGTGTTGCCATACCGACAGTAGAGCTTGTTAAGTCATCTGTCGCTCTTTAGATCGCTAACGATGTTATCATTTGGCTGTGGTAACCAGGGTGATGCCTTCACCCTTGTGTGTACTTGGGTGCTTGAAAAGACAAGCAGGATTCTGTCTCCAAAGAAAAGTATCAAAAGAGCTCTCACACACACCCAGAACAACACAAAGCTTTGAGTAAATGACTGAACGACCAAAACGGTTAACGGACTGTCGTCAGAGAATCACTACGCAACCTGCTCATCTCCCAGAACCCTGAAACGACACTGAATTAAGAAAGTGTCAGCATTATCATTGAACTAAGCAATAATAAAACTGATACCAAGATTACAGCAGGCTAAAAAAAACTATCTTGTTTTTATCAGTGGATGATTTTATTCTGTCCACATGAAGTCAAGACAAAAAAGTTAGATAATAGTTTCCTTCTTTAAACCAATGTCATAAATACCATATCCAAGGTGAATTTATTACATGAAAAAAAAAAAGATTGCATATGATTGAGACTTTTTTGAAAATTCCAGAAAGCAAACGATAAAATCAAATCAAATAAAATAATCTAGGTCTAACTCACACACAGGGCACATGTTTTCACTCCTGACCTGTAATGTTAATACAACAATAGAAGAGGTATAATGAATAGATTTTTCTATGAGGAATCAGCCTGCATTTGCTTCCTGTAGCTAAACATGGTTAAACATGCAGAAGTTAAAAACCAGTGAGTCCAGGGATGTTATTTGCCATTTGTCAGATAAGTCATGTGTTTCTGGAATGAGCAAGTTTTGCGTCAGTGTTTTCACTCAACTACTTATCAAGCAGCCAAACTTGTTTTGGGATAAGGGTTGTTTTTTTTTTGAGAAAAACCTCAAAAACACTGTGACAAATATATTCTGACAAAATACAAATGTGTATTTAAACTAAATGCTCAGAGCTCAATGCAAACTGAGACAAGGTTTGACGCCTTTTTACTGTGACGTGACAACCCAAAAAACCCATATACAATAATATACAAATATACTGGCTTAATTATTCTGACACTTGTAGTTTCTACTGCAGTTTCTATCAAGTGAGCCAGATGGTCCTGTCTGACTGTATGAGAGCGCAGCACACTCAAAGGGCCTCTGAAGAATTTGGGTTGACACCACCAGGTGCATATCCTGTTTGTGGAGCAATATACACTTTGCATAGAGTTTCAGTTGAAAACATGAGTCAACAGCTCAGATGTGCACACATACAAATATCTGTACACACACACAAACTCGTATATCTGTCCGTCTACAAACACACACAGCCGCTCAAAGGGCACAGTAATTCACAATCATCTAATGATGTGATCAGGACTGTGGATCACTAAGTGTGCACACAGACTGTAATAATAAACTGATACAAATGACAGGACTGATGAATGATGGAAATTTCCGAATTACATAAACCAGTTTAAAAACAAATTGGGAGGGGAGTGCTGAAAAATTGATTGATTTGTTGTAATGTTGGAAAATTAAACACTTTTATGATCAAGAGAAGTCACTCACAAAGGAAAAAATAGTGTCTGATAAACATAAGCTCTGGATAAAACTCAACAAGTGATTAGATAAACAATAAAAAAATCTAAAGAGATCAAAATATCTAAAAGTGCTTGGGCAGCATTTTAAAACTTTAGTTGCCTTTTAAACGCATCTACACCTTAATCAAGCAACTGTTTCAAGCAATACAAGACCATGTCGTCTGTAACCCACATTTCTGCAACTGTATACTTAATAGAGCGAAAAATGTAATTACTATAGTTATTTATTTAACAAAATATGATCTGGTTGGAGATGTGAGACACACAACTTGAGTTCATGGGATGAGACATAAGCTACAGGTTAAGACTCTGACACAGTTAATGTCATTGGTCAGGACAACAGCAATCCAAGCCTTATCAAAACAATACTTTATTTAAAATAAAGTCAGTGGTTGATTTTGTTGGTCTCATTGTATGTGTGTGAATGTGCATGTGTACAGTAGTTTCACAGGAAGCAGCCCATGCTCCTTTATGTCACCCCAGTGGTGCTTGCCAAGTGCTTGCATGTGTAAGTGTATCTATGTGGGTGTGTGAGAGTGAAAGAGAGGTTTATCTCTGTCTGCTAAAAGGCGTGCGTGTGAGCAATGCAAGCCACTGAGCCTCTCTGTGCAGCCGATTCGTGTGAGCGTCTGCGTGCCAAGTGTGAGTGTACACAAGTGTGTGCGTGTCTGTGACCGGGGAAGGAGTGAAGCTGCCAAGCGCGTCTGTGTCAGTGACCGCACAAGGCAACTGAGGGTCATGGAAGTTCACAGCTTTTTGCCATGAGTGCTATAAAGTCTAGTTTGGACTGAGATCCAGCCAATCACAGGGCAGGCTTCGGAAGCAGGGAAATACAGGAAATAGATAACTAAAATCAGGTGGGAGATGAAAGGGCATGAAAGCTGATACGATAGTTCAAATAAAGACACATGAGTAAGAACAAGACACTTGAAGATCACTGAACATATCAAGGGGATAAAGAGACTAATGCACTCTCTCACATGTGCATAAATGAGCCATATTTACTGTATAGAGATCGGTCAAAGTAATGCTATTACAGGAACATTCACTTGGCTACAGTCCATCAGCCTCACATGTACTGAACAGCTGTAGCAATGAAGCTTTCAGTTTGTCACTGGTGGTGAAACCAAAGAGGAAGCTCAGGCTGAGGTTTACTGTTTCCAGCACAGCAAACCAGAAGTTGCTTATCATCCACAGCAAGATGCCTTTCCACATCTTGGCACCAGTGTTGCCATGTTGTTGCCATGTCCCAAACACGTATAATTTTACAACAGAGAAGCCCTTTCAGCAATAACACTACAATCTAATGATGTGGGTGCCACAATATGTAGTGTTTTTTGACTGTATTTTACCCTAAATTGGATTATTTAGACTGCATATTTTGCTGAGGTAAAGTCTACATACATGGTTACTAAAATATGGTTCAAGGGTCATCAGGAGGAAATAAAATGTGAGAAATATTCCTACACAAAAATGCATGAACTCAAACTTCAGTTCCTGTTTTGAATTGTTTGAACTGAAAGTGAATTGACCCATATGTACTGATCTAAAACAAAAATACAGAAATACTCTGTTGCTGCTTCCGTCCACAGTAACATCCTGGATCTAGGCAAACACAGCCTATGCTGATGAGCCTGCAGGCTACAGTGAACATTATAGTGTGATACTTACTGAAACTTGAGCCTGACTTGCTCATTGTCCGGGTTGCAGTACAGTCTCTCCAGTTGTTCCTGGGATTCATCTGCTATGCTCTGCCACGTCTGACTGCTACTCCTGCGAATCTGCCAGTGGTAGGGCAGTACGGTGTGGTGGTGGGCACAGTCGTTGCCATAAACACACTGTCCTTGGAGAAAATCCACACAAATGTCCACAGAGTCTGACTGGTGTGTGTGATACTGGAGCTGGGTGAGCAGCTCAAAAACAAGGTCCAGGGAGGCCTCCTCACTTTTATCCTGAAATAGTACTCTTTTGTCAGGCACAGAGGCCTGCAGGATGAGGGGATGGGGGTCCTGGACACCAGTGCAGTTTTTGACTGGAGGGCTTTTGGCCCCAGAGGTTAAAAGGTCATTGCTTTTGATGCTCCCCTCCTTGTGAGGAGCCTGGGGTGCAACTATGGGAGGTATATCCGTGCTGGGGGGCGTTATTGTTACTGTGCTCCCAGGTTTCAGCTGGAAGCAGCGGCTGTCAGGGGTTGGATCGGTGATCTTGGGTCGCTCCCCTCGGCGCTCTGTCTCTTCCAGCTCTGCAGTAGTATCAGCTATCTCCACATCACCGTCCCGGGTCATCAGCCCCGGTACCCTGGCGCCAGCAGAGGCACCGTCAGCAGTCCCCGGGTCTTTGAGACACACCTGATCCATACAGTTCTGTTTGACTACTGCAGCTGCGCACAGGTTCCCCGGAGTCCGACCCGGCTGGTTCCGGGGAACGAAGACCCCATCTCCAGAGACCAGCGTATCCGAGCTCAGTAAAGTGGTCAGAATAGGATCCTCCAGGGCACGGTGGAGACATTTGGCGTCCAGTTTTCTCTGCTTCTTTTTGAAATACGGTTTCACCAGAGGTATTTTATCTGAGAGTCCCACAATCTGGTTTTCTGTGAAGTCTTCCCCTTCCCCCATGTTTAAACTCATATCCAGGGGGATCCCAGTCGGTACACCGTCTGCGGATTTCTGAAGAATGTGCAAAGTTTTATCCATGATCCGCTCCTAAACCCCGACAGACCTGAGATAAAGAGAAAGAAAGGGAGAAAGAGGTAGTCATCAAAGATAACACCTATAATCCTATAATCTTAGTTTCCAATGTGAAGTCATCTTGGCGCATAAAGCGATGATTAATGGGTGCTTGGACGAGATATTATGCCATAAAAAAAACAAACTGTGAAAACTCCTCTTTCCTTTCTTGGAAAGGAAACCCCTCGCCCTCTGTATGCTGAAACGAAACCTGTCTGCGACAAAACTAGTCTGATCACACAATTATCCCACACATACTGCAGGAATAATACTGAGACAGCCACCATAACCAACCGGCTGCCAGGGACGCACTCAAAGTCCCGGAATAATACGGAAAAGCCAGGAGAAAAGCTTTGCGCAGTTCACCGCAGCCTGTAGGCTCATTACACCAGAAAATAAAGGATCGGACACTGTTCTGGGGGAAACTAAGACACTAAGAGTTCCTAAAGTGGATCACATAAAAGAATCATCTGAAATTGGACAGTTTCAGCTTTTATTCGTGTCTCTTTGGTCTCTTACTAACGTCATGCCTGCAATTACAGCTGCGTCTCCAAGCAGGAGCGATAAAATCATGACTGTAACAAAACCTCTCTCTCTCGGGACTATGTATTTTGATCACGGGAGTCCGATACGCGACCCCTGCCGTCTACGTGCCGTTTACACATCGCTGCCCGACCAACTTTGCACGTAGGCTTCAGCCGACACACACACACACACACACACACACACATACACATCCGAGTCAATGCGGCGGAGCAACGACAAAAGCCCCACAGGGAGTCCCGGAGCTCCTCCACACCGCGGCCGTTCAACACATTCACCTCGGTTCTAAACTCCTCTGGTCGAACCGGAGCTCGCGCCAGTGGAAAGCGTCCAGACCACAGTGTGAGCTCCGTCCACGGCAGCGGCGGGTTTGTTACAGCGCAGCTTTCTCCCCGCTGCCACGGAACAGACCAACTAACACTCCGTACATTTTTCTGACACCCAGACGACAAGACCGTACCTGTGCGATAGCGTCCGCCCCTCTCCCCCCGGTCTCGTCACTCTTTGGTGGGTAAAATCCAGTGCGTACATCGGCGGAGCGGCTTATCCGGTGTGGAGATAATAGTATCCGTGTCCGGACTACACCGCGGTCCGGTTGGGTTTCTCGTGTTCCTCTGCTGCCCCCGCCGCTCGCATGCTCTGACTCTATTTCATGCTGTCTGTCCGTCTCTTTGTATCCTTGTACCGGATAGAAAGGCACAGAGCGGAGACCGACAAAGACGAGAGCACAGCTGTGACCACAGACGATCTGCCTGCCGGCTGCTCCGCACACACAGGCCCCGCCCCGTAACCTGGTCAGGGGCGGGGCTTCACACTTCCGTCACAGAGAGAGAGAGAGAAAGAGAGAGAGAGAGAAAGAGAGAGGCGTCTGGTGGTGATCAGAAGAAGCTGCAGGACGGAAGGTCTGCAGGGTCCCGGAAGTGATGGAAAAACCTTGCGTTCAACATGTATTCAGATAAAATACGAATACACACAACATAACCAGCTGTAATATACATAATAACTGTAGGCAAGATATGAAGATATGGGTTATACTAGGAGAGAAAAGGCCTGGACAGGGCTTTCATTCATTTTAGTTCAGGGGTCACATACAGCCCAATTTGATGCAAAGTTGGCTGGACCAGTAAAATAATAGCATAATAACATATAAATAATGTAAACTCCAAACTTTTCTCTGTGTTTTAGAATGAAAAAAGTGAAATTTACAGTGTGAAAATCTTTACATCTTCAAACTATCCTTTAAAAAAAAAAAAAAGAAAAATGGGATTAACATGGCACCAGTGGGGTAGAAACATGGGGACATACAGTATTGTGCAAAAGTCCTGGGCCAGCATTAGGTTTGTTGGTTTATAATTACCAGACATTTCTCAGCCTCTGTATTAAGATATTATCTGGATACATAGGAAGTATGTACAGGATTAAAAACAAAAAGTTCCAGGAAATAATTGGCATCTATAAACCAAACTGGTAACATTTACTGTGACCACTATTTACACTAATCATGTCTTTAGTATTTAGTTCAGACAATCTGACATTTATTGCATTAATTTTCTGATGTTATATATCAGGTTTCATTCAATACATGTCACATGTATCTGTTTGTGCTGCTTCTTGTCATGGGGTCAGAGGTCATACTAAATAGTGACTTTAACTTTTACAATCTATTTAGTTCAGTTTTGTGTGTCTTTTAATGCTGTGTACATATTTCCTGTAGTTTCTTGTACCTGAAGAAAAGAGAATGAGAAATAAATATGTATGCTCATTTCAACCATGAAAAAACAACAAAACTAGAGAAGGACTAAGTCTTTTGCACAATACTGTAGTTGTCTTTCTAATCTATGACAAATCAATTTTTTCATGTAGGCAAAGATTTATTTACTTTAATCCTTACAGACCAGAAGTTACTTTTATAGTGACTTTTAAATGAATTCTTTTCACCTTTCCCAAGCTTTTTTAATCATTATTTATCAGGGTATAATCCTCTGCATTTTGTGCTTTTGTATGAAAATCAGGTATTTTCCCACATTTAATTAATTGATTTTGTAGATGTTCATAAAAGCTCAGAGTAAATTCAAAGGTTATTATATCAAAATAAAACAGAAAAAAAATGAAGAAAAAGTATAATTTTCAAGCAAAATTTATCATTCGCTTTATATAAAAATGAGAGGTCATAACCACTGTTATTTGTCTATTTAACATGGGTTTCACTGCTGAATTAGTGTTGTAGATGACAGTGTTTCCATGTTCAATACAGAGCCTCTGAACATCCAAATGGGTCATCTGATGACGATGAAAGGCTGAGAAACTGCATTTTACCTGAGTTATTTGAATGTATTGATAGAATTTGTGGTTCAGAAGATATTAAACTCTCCATATCATTGGATGCTTTTGGTTACTGGAAGCTGTTTAGGTCTTTTAGGGTTAATAACTATCACAGATTCGTAAACAAACAAATAAATAAATAAAGCATCAGCCTGGGAGGTTAACATGAAGCTAATTTGAAACTGTTTTATGTCCTATTCGACAATGTTTTATATTTTAGAGCTATAGGTTTCGATGTAAAATCATGGTAGCAGGAGCTGTCAGATAAATGTAGAAAGTAATAATAATAATGACAATAATAATAAAAGATGATTATTACTGTAAATATGCAGATATTATTTAAAATATCCAGATATGCTTTATATTAAACATGAAACCTGATGAAACATTGCTAGAATCCCCTCCAAAGCAAAAATAGGATGAATGAGTCATTTTTGTTATGCTTATCTTGTATTAGTTATGTGTTTGAGAAGCTTTGTGACTCTCCTGTGTGGCTGATTTGTCATATTTCCATTAGGGAGTGTAATGTTTACTGACTGTGTTCATCAGCTTCCCTCTCCTCCCTGTTTTACCAGAAGTAGTTTTCAGGAACCTGCTGTGCTGCACTGCCTTCCGGTGTTAGTTTCACTGTTTGCAGATGATCCTGCTTTACCAATCAGTCTGTAGTTTCTAGAATGGATTTCTCAAATGTGTTGGTTTGTAAATAGAATGCCAGCGTTCAATTTTGATACTGAGGATAATTTTCATACCTTATAGCTCTAAAATATACATAATATACCCAGTGTTGAAAAAATACAATAGATGCTCTGAATTCTGAAATAACATGAGCTACAGTATGTGGCATCAGATGAATGGCATTAAAATAAGCCTGCTGTGACAGTCACGCTGTGCTGCATTATTCCCTTTCAACAGGAATTAGAGATGGATTCCTTCAACTAGTTCTCAAACATTCATTCAAGAATCCAGCATCGATGGTGTGTGTCTGTAATGAGAGGAGATAGCAGTCGGATGAAACATGCAGTCTTGTGTATTTTCCTATTGTTCTAGAAAGTGAACTAACAGGAAAATGAAGTAACCCTTGTTTCCCCCTGCAGGACCCAGTGGGAGCCATTATGGAGGAAATGCTAAACTGAATACTTTATTCATGAAGTTAATTATCTATTAATCATCCTCTCACCCCAATTTAAGCTTGGGTATCTTTTAACATGCTCTGCATCCTCCACCATTAGCCTCCAGAACTTAAATGACACAGGTCAAAAGGACAAACTTCCTGCTAATGTGGACTTCAGCTATCTACATGGAAACCAATAACCAATCAATTATTAATATTTCTATTGTACTGTATTACCCAATGGAGACAATGATTCAGTTTTTCCCTTGTAATAGCTGTGCTGACATATGAAGCTCAGCTCTGTCACATGTAGGCTGAAGCACAAGAAGGAAGAAATTAACACAAATGTCTACAACCATCTTCCAGATAAACACTGATGCCGTCAATGCAGTTCAAATGAGGGTTAGTAATTGGGAAATTACAGGCTTGTTGTTGAAGACACGGGAGAGCTGACGTATTTGTGAGTAATTGCTTGGTTGCATACCGACGGATCTCCAGCATTCCTCCTTGGCTGACATGCATAACGATGTTCTATTGTTCAAGTTTTGACTTGTCTCAGAGGACGCCCTATAAAAGAGATACCTGCCTGCCAACTTCTGCTCGCTTGTTGTCTTACAAAACTCCCTGAGTAATCTCAACACATGAAACAACAAGTACTGTGAAGACGCTTTAATACACTTGGGAAAGTTGCTTTACTAAAGTAACAGAAGTTTAATAGCAGTAATCACTGTACAGAAACTTTACATGAATATATCATCAAAAAAGTACTGAAAAGAAAAATTAATGTCAAGTACCATGATACGAAGCTAAAGCCCACTGTATTCAGACTATTTGATACTTAATGAGGAAAAGGAGATATAAACTAATGCAGGCAATCTCAGAGTCAGATTGAAATGATATAAACTAATGCAGGCAATCTCAGAGTCAGATTGAAATGAAAAAAAAAAAAAAACAACCCTTAATCAGTTCTTGCAGGTAAATTTTTGTTCGTCTCCCTGACAATGAGGCAGATGGGTAAAAAAGGTCAAAGCAGCAAAGTGAGTGCTTAGTCAGGAATGAAACAGATGTTAAAGTGATTCTACAAACCAAAAATACACAAAAGGGTATTGGTATGGTTAGTGAGTGGCACGGACTCCAGCCCCTGCCCACTGAATGTGTTCACATGCCGACATACAACACAATTACTGGAGGCAGATCAGTTAACACTGGTGACGGGCCTTCAGCCTTGACACGCCTGTTTTACGCACACAAAACAGTTCCATGGCATGGAAACATAAAAATACATTTTATTGATGTAATTGGACTGGCAGTGCAGCCCATGGGTGCCATAAACAACGATGAAAGTCGTGCTGTGTAATTATTGTCATTATGGAGAGAAATGTTACCTCTTTCATGTGAATCATAATGGGCACATTTCTGAATTTCACACAACTGGTTGAATATGTTAAGAAGAGTTTAGAGGTGTTAACAAGCAAATTCTGCACACAGTTTCATCTTTATTATCAGTAAGTGCCATGTCGTGCTATGCTATGTTCTCAATATAGACCATTTATGTGTTTCATGTTGTTTTGAATTGACTAAGCATAATGATACTAATACTTCCACACTAGCCACTGGGGCAATGTTGAGAGTGCAGAATTCGGAGCAAAGCACTCAATACACTGAAATGACACAGAACTGACACAGAACTGAGAAGTCACACAGCACACTGCTGCATCTAACATGTAGCTCCGCCCACCTTCTCCAGCCTCATTGACTGCACAGAGCAAAGAACACCACAGAACAACATACAGAGTATTTACAACATGAATTCCTATTCTATACTATTTACATTAATTAATTCATTATCTGAACCCACTGTATCCTCACTAGGGTCACAGGGGTCGCTGGAGCCTATCCCAGCTACTTATGGGCAAAGGAGGGGTACACCCTGGACATGTCACCAGATCATCGCAGGGCTGACATGTAGAGACAAACATTCACTCTCACATTCACATCTATGGGCAATTTAAATTTGACCAATTACCCTATCAGTGAATGTCTTTGGATGGTGGGGAGAAGGCAGAGTACCCGGAGAACCCACGCAGACACGGGGAGAACATGCAAACTCCACACAGAAAGGTCTCCCTGTGTATACTATTGTACAACCCTAATTTGTCAATTTGTCAATTGATTGCCACAGTACTGTGGTAGCAAAATGCACAAAAGAATGCACTGAAGTATATGTCATACATCACCACAGTACTGTGGCAACAAGAGGCGAATGAGTTCATGTAACAGTATCCATGATTGGCTCTAGTACAAATGCTAACATTTGATTGGCTCTGTGGCAACTGACAAACCAGTATTTCATGCCACAGTACCGTGGCAGTAGCCATTGCCATATTTTATTGTCATTGTGTAGGTAGCACAACAAAATTGTGGGTTGCCTGCAACAGTATAGAATCAAAAACAGAAGAAAAATACAATATATAACCATATATACAAGTAAGCTATAGATGAAAAGAAAGGAAAGTATTTAAATAGAAAACACTTTAAATAGACACATTAACAAAAAGGAAGATATACAATCTATGCCAAAAAAGATTTAAATGCAGAATTTTGTAATATTTTTCCTTTCATAATGTACATATAGAACTGATAAATACATCCTCCTTTTCTCCTGAAAAAACAACACTGATACAACCAGCATGAACGATTTCTTGTTGTTTGTTTTAAATGACTAAAGTTTCAGATATGTGTCACTTCCAACGCCCATTATCGGTTGGTATTGGTTGCTTTATTTTGTGACTCAGCAACACCAGCTGTACAATTCTTATAGAATGAAACTGACTTCGTGTGCATCATGTCCTGACTTAAATCTTTGCCAGTTATGGCTTTTTTTTTTTTCTCATGAATCCCAGAAAAAGATAGTGACATAGTGATGTATGATTCTGATTATTCATTTCTTTCTCTTAGTGATTGGAATGAATTAGATAATTTGTTAATCCAAGAAGAAATCTATGAGTTAGTGTGACTAAAAAAGTACATATTTCTTAACAGTTATGAGTTAAGTTGTTAACACAATTAAATCAGCAGGGCAAACAGAGTGTTATAAAAAGCATCATCATCATCTGAACCAATACATCCTCATATCAGACATTTAGACAGATCCAAACATCTGCTTTGTATCTCACGGAGCATAGGTCATGTCTGGATCTCCACACACAACAATCTGTCAAACAGCCTGAATAAATGATTTTCAAATGCATGCAGCCATCGCAAAACATGGGTAGCATTACTTGTAAGCTACCTGCAGCCTGCATTTACCCACATAATCCTAATGCACATGTATCCTTTTATCTTTCACAAGTATTTTAAGGAGGTATAGAGAAACAGGGCATCTATGCTATGTGAACACACCCGGGTGTATTTGAGGTAATCTGTGACAAGAATAACTGACATGATTCTGTGTCGCTGATCCTTTTTATTCACTGTGTGTATTGTGTTACAATTTAACACATAACAGTCTGTTTTTGAGACATAACAGCATTTGTCAAAAGGCAAAAAGGGAGAATTAGAAAAGGAAAAAAGCGGCAAAGAGATGATGTAAGCAGGTAGTTAAAATGGGTGAATTGGGATGTTAATAGGCCAAAGTGCTGGAGGGAGCTGTTCATTATTAGACTTGCTCCCATGCTGCACCAGAAAAGGTTCACATTTATTCAAACTCTCTTCAGCAGGAATCTGAATCACCCTGGCACTGAACTTTGTCCTGGCCTGTTTCCTCTCTTAAATTTTATTATTCGCACAAACACACTCACGCCAACCCATAGACAACAGTGGTGCTTCTCATCAAACCAGTCAGGCTACCTGTAAATGTGTTCTTACTTTGTGACAATATGTAGCCAGAAATAACCAGCAGAGCTATGACAAGTATGCTAATTTAAGTAACTTGAGTGGAATCCTTACATACTGACTGATTTCTGACTTTGTGTGTAAGAGAATCTACATGCCTAACATCAGCTAATGTACATGGTGCACCATGTGCCCTTGTACATTTTTACAGCCCAGTCACATGTAATAACACGTGTATAAGTGTTTATTATGGAAATATAGGTTGAAAACAGGAATGCAGTGGAAGATTAAGTCATCACAAGCTTTGTTTTGCACTAATTAATCCTAGATCTTTTACTATATATAATTAGACATTGTGTTCATTCATTTGTAATGTATGACTGTTTATTAGTATTGTCTTTATTTACTGCTGTAACAATGTCTATGCTAGTGTTTTACTGAGGTCACTCTTCAAACACAGATAATTATGCCATTCATTCAGCAGTGATTTCAACCGGCTTTGCCCCATTGAGAGGTTTAATCACCTTATTCTTAACAAACATGTCACTCTGCATAACACATGTATCTTTTACCAAGATTTTGCAGGCTTCTAACCATACATTAACCTTTAGAAGGAACTATCTCAGTGTCACATCTGATCCGTCTGAGTGGACCCCTAAAGGTGACAATGACCTACTCGAGCAGGTTCAAAGCATGATATCAGGGATCTCTGCTGCCATGGTAACATAACAGGAATGCAAGTGTGCGACAAAGTGTGAATGTGTGTTGAGAGCATGTGCTTTGGTGATCTCTTTGATGATCAACTCCAAGAGTTTGGCATTAGTGTATGTTTAAGGTTCAAGGAGAGAGGGGAAAAAGGATGAGAAGAATGAAAAGAGGAAGAAAGGGGGGAGGGGTGGGAGCAGAGTAAAGGTTGAGGGGCAGCTAAACAAAAGGTTCTTTGGCTGAGGTTCCCTGGGTCAGGGCTTAGAGGGCAGGAAGTAGCTCAACAATATCCGGCACTTCAGGTTAGGACCTCCCACCCCCACCAAACCCTCTGTCCCTCACACACACAGGTCACCCAGTGTGCCTTGACAATGTATGTTGATCAAAGCCAGGCTCTGACTCACAGGGGGGTGGGCAGGGGGGGATTAGTCTGGGAGGGAGTGTGATCTTGTGTGTGTGTGCTCATGTGTGCTGTGGGTCAGCAGGTCTTGTTCTATTTCCCCAAAGCCCACCATTTATCAACCTCTTTCCGGTGAAGTTTTTATTGTCAGAAATGTGGGGGAGTCTTTATCTCTTTAACAGCTACAGTATTTGTGGTGGTTCCAGCTGCCAGACAGTATATTAAACACAGTGATAACAGGTTGTCATACACATATGCTGTGTACACAGTTTTACTCTACGCCACTAATCCTGCTACTTTGCTTCAGTACATTCCTGAAGCAAATATAGCACACTGGTTATTAATTTATGTGTTTTGTCTTTTTTTGGTTACTAGTTACTTTTAATGAGCAGATTTTCTACAATGGATTATTTAATAACTTTTAAAATATTACACACTGTTAGAGATAAACCCAGTGGTTAACTTCTAAGGTCAGATTGTTGGCTTCTGATATCTTCCAAAAATAAATGTAGAATGAATCATTTCTGATGTAAATGAGCGAGAATTGTTACTGTTCAATAGATAGATAGATAGATAGATAGATAGATAGATAGATAGATAGATAGATAGATAGATAGATAGATAGATAGAT
>JAPQRP010000006.1:15707121-15721912 GCA_037367295.1 Apogon hyalosoma | reverse complement strand
ATAGATAGATAGATAGATAGATAGATAGATAGATAGATAGATAGATAGATAGATAGATAGATAGATAGATAAAATATATCAGTTAGATGAACCAAACCTTTACTCACACTTTGCTGCTTATACACATATACTTTTGCTTAAGTAAGATACTTTTTGTAGGACCTATTTGTGCTTATAATGGAGTATTTTCTTTACTTACCTAAAGGATTTGTATATCTCTTCCATCCATTGGTGGTCTAGACTCCTAGACAATAAAACCTCTGTTGTGCATCACATCTTACAAACATTGTTGTTGTTCAGAATGAGCAGTTCAATATCCGCTTTGTGTATTAAATCAATATAAATCTTGTGTGTTAAGTCAACTGAGGATGCTAAAACATAAACTGCAGACTTTCTTTGTCACCTAAAAACTGGTGCTGTTACAACACACATTCTTCAAGTCTTGGCTTCCATAAAGTTGGACAGGTTGTGATAAACAGATTGTATAAAAGTAGAGGCTTGGATATGCTCCACATCACAATGCAATTTCTTTCCTATAAATGTGTTTCATATAACACCAGTATTTGTGCCTAAACAATCACAACATACATTACACAATAATTTCCTACGGCCCCCTTCAACTATGCTTACTTTGACATATAAAATCAGTTCACTTCCTCTTCACATTTGAATCATTTAACCACACATCCATGTCCTGGACAAACAGATTTGAGGTTGTAATGCCTAATGGATGGGAACATGAATGTTGCAAGAGAACTCTTTGTCATTGTTAGATCAAATCAATTTCATATACACATTGATGGTAATCCGCAGGATGTTCCAGATTTCAGTCTTTACAGGTCTTAGAGTTACTCTGATTTCATTCCCTGGCATTTGGAAGCACAGTAGCTCAGGTTGTCTCTACACA
This sequence comes from Apogon hyalosoma, assembly GCA_037367295.1. Lineage (NCBI taxonomy): Eukaryota > Metazoa > Chordata > Actinopteri > Kurtiformes > Apogonidae > Apogon > Apogon hyalosoma. Next base: position 15,721,005 of record JAPQRP010000006.1, on the reverse strand, counting down.
TTTTAGTCAGGTCAAGGCTATTTTTATTTATTGTGGTTGATGTTGGCAGTAGGCAGATAAATAAGTGGTAAGGAGTCTGGGCAGGTTTGACGTTTACTTTGTTTGGTTCATCATCTCAGATTTGAGAAGAAGTGACACTCCAGAGAATACCACCTTACACGCTTGACTTGAGGGAGAGCAAGCAGACACCATGGAGACGAAGGTGAGCAAAAAAAAAGAAAAGGAAAGTTGGAGGGGAGTGAAAGAAGACAAAGATGAAGGATGACTGTCCAGCTATGTGCCGTCAAAGACAATTTATTGTGATCACATTATATGCAGAAAAAGAGAGAGCAAGAGAAGGAAAAAGAGGGGGCGGAGGTGGCAAGAGAGGCATGGAGAAAAAAACTTCCAGAGAAAATTTATCTTTCTGACTCACACAAAATGCGGTGTGTTCTGCAGAAGAGAGATAACAGAGAAGGAGTGACTGTGGAAGAGGAGAGGCGAGGCAGTGCAGGTGGACATGAGCCAACATGTCGCTTGGGGCAGAAACTGTGGCTTCAGAGAGTCGAAGTGAGGAGAGGAAAGAAGGAATTTTAATGACCCAGAAACCAGCCCAGCAGGTCTGAAGGGGTGGAATGCCGCAGATACCGCCGTTGTCCTCCTTCTCTAAATCTTCACATTAGAACCCACCCACCTTACCCCTATCCTCTCATTGGTAAACTTACAGGTATCATTCTTAGCGGCATCATTACCCTCCATCATCATCATCATCATCATTCTTCCACATTTTTATATAGTGGTAACTTTTGTGATATGTGCAGACTCATAGAGGCTTGTGTCTTTTCTTTCTCGCACGTTAGTTAATGATTCCTGTAACTTTCTGTTTACCATGAACAGAAGAGCCCTGCAGTCTGCCTTCCCTTTCCCTCCTCAACTGAGCTCTCAAGCTAAGCTTTGATCCTTCTCGTGTCTGTGTCACACTGTTGTTGAATGACTCTGCAATGTGATGTCTGATATTTTCCTTTCTCAGATGATCCCTGCTCTCTGTTTCAGTCACTCACGCCTCAGGAATCTCCTGTCTGATTCATTGTACCTATTCTGGCAGCGCTGAGTATGCATGTGACTGTGCAGTGGCAGCTAGTTTCTGTTTTCATTCTCTGCCCCTTTGGCCCCATGTTTGGTTGTGGCACAGGGTATACAGTACATTTTGCAATAATTCAAACAGCATGATTTTCAGTAACTTTAACAATTTGTGTTATCTTTTCTTGATAGTAGGCTAAGTCAAATAAAATCTAATTTAGCTGAATTTATTTGGATTCTTATCTACACATAATTAAATACTGTCTATGTCTTTGCTCATTTTTCCTTCTATTTGTCCTCTACATATCATGCTCAGGTCATGGGAATCCAGTCACACAAAGATACCTCTTAAAAGTGATGTTGCACTCTCTCTTTGCATGAAACAGCCTTGGCTGGACTGGAAATACCCCGCTGTGAATAAATTTGTTTCACAAAATATACTGTCAAAAGCATTGTGGTACATTTTGAGAATAATGTGAAATATCTGACACTAAAAAAAAAAAAAAAAAAAAAAAAAATGAATGTAGCAACATTTTGGTTACTTCCTGTGGTGAATGACATGTGAGAAGTGCTGCATGGTAATGCTGTTTCATTAATCACATAGTGAGATGTTCACACAAACCAAACTTTATGAAGCTAAAGCATCAGAGTGGAGCCTTAATTGTACTGCAAACTGAAATAAAACAAAACAGGATGGATATGCCATAGACATACTCAGACATGTAGTATATGATAACAAACACACTTATCTATCTCTGTACCAAAGTGAATGTAAAGGACTGAACCAAATTAAGTCTAGAGAGTGTGAGAACATTTACATGTGCATTAACTTTTGAGTACATTTAAATATAATTAATAATTCTACTAGTTTCAGTCTTAAAAATGATTTAATAATTCTATATTTTGTTTGTTTCATTGCTGAATTGTTTAATTCATTAATTTATCACAATCTTACAAAGAATACAGAAACATCAGACAGAGTTCAGTTAATCCTCAAAGATCTAAACAGTCACTAAAGTGACAGTGATTAAAAGCTACTGATCTAAAATGTGTAATAATGTCTGAGCCACTATTCCTATCATTACATTGAAATAATTCAGGTAAAATGGAGTTTTCAACCTTACAATTGCCTCAGATATGGCCCATCTGGATGTTCAGAGGCTCCTTAGTGAATGTAGAAACACTATCATTTTCCACAACAATGATTCAAGTAAAAACCCATGTAGTTTGACAAATGATAATAGTTGTAGATGTTTGTTTTTACCTTCAGTTAATGATATATTTTGCTGAAAAAAATCAGTTTTTCTTCACTTTTCTGTTTTGATATAATAACCTTTGGATTTGCACTGACCATTGTCCTTTTAATACATGACCGGTACATTAAATATAGGAAAATACCTGAATACAAAATGCAGAGGATAATATTAGAATAAACAGTAACAGATAAACTTAGGAAAGGTTAAATATAGAGAAAAAAATGCTAACATGTTCCTGTCCTAAAGCCATTGATTTCTGCTGTGTCTAAGAAACTGTTACACCTGCTGACCAGACAATGAACTTGACCGAGTGGTGTCTCAGTTGCTACGGTGACTGGTACTACACATGGCGTGCAGGTTTTACCCACAGAAACTTGAGGTCCTAGGAAACAGACAGAAAAGAGGACATATAACAACGACATCTGTTTATTGGGAAGTGGCATTGGTTGCTGTGTTTGCATCTTTATTAACGGTGGTTGGTATTTGACAGGATGTCGAATGTCTGATACAAAGTGTGAAACGATTTCACACAGTAGAGAGAAATGCTTATACTGCATATTAAAGACAACTTACAATGATAAATCCAACTGCCTGTGCCTGGCATTAGTATGACTTTCCTCAGTATGCTAATATTGATTGGTGTGATTGTGAATAGTGGACCTTAGGGTCTCGGTGTCAATCATTTGAGCTGTCTGTCTGTCCTTCCATCTGTCCCTGAGCCAGATTGCTGTGAAACATACAGTATTCACGTCCCCTATGGAATGGTTGTCAGTGATTTTGGTAACCCCACTGACACCGCATCTGTCCTGATCAATAATCTGGTCCATGACAGGTTTCCTCAAAGACTAATGGACCCGTAGTGATCAAATATAAAATGGATATTCATTGTCTAAACTAGTCAGGCCTTGTTTTACTGTATTAAAATCAAAACAGCAGATATCAGTGTCCCTGCTAAAAGAGGGATTTATAAAAAAGGATATCGCTATCTACAGATATGAGAAATGATGTGACCAGTTGTGTTCTTTTCAGTCTTCTCACTCCCACTAACTGACCTGTTAGAAAGATATCTCCAAGAGCAATATTTTTCACCTTATCTTCCTGTGTTTCCTTTTACCATTTTTTTTCCCTGGTTAGCCTTGTGGTGGTGTAGGCAGGAACAGAAGTCAAAAATGGCTCATTTCACCTCCAGTTATCTACAGCAAAGACACATCCCTTTTCTCCTAATAGTCCATATAAATGTATTCAATCTGCACACATTCTGAGTTTTAACTTCTGCTGTATTACCAGGACTTCAAATGTTTCTCATCAGTATAATGTATGTCATGTTTTTCCTAGTGACCAGTGTCCCAGTGCTTGAACTAAAATGCAATAAATGTTTAAAACCTTGACATGTGCTTGGACTGAACTCTGTTACTGTATTCTCTCCTCTCTGTCATGTTCATCTCCCTCTCTGACTGATCTTTGATACTCTTTTCTGCTTCATACACTATCATATTATGTTTCCTCATCCTCCTTCATCACTGACCATCTATCATGCTACATGACAGCTACACAAAGACTTCAGAGAGTCGAGAGAAAATGAGGGAGTGGGGGAGAAGACTCAGAGGAAGAGAGCTGGAGGGTCATCATGTGGTGGTAGGATTTTAAACATATTGACTGAGGGAGTGTACAGGGACTGGGAAAGCAATAGTGGTGGAGGATGATAAAAAAAATGACAATTTACCATTTCCTAACTGGAAAAACACTTTGCCAGCATGGTCAGCTGCACACACACCACACGCTCACACTGAGATACAGAATGTTGACAGGAAAACAGCTTGTTGCCAGGACAGAGTATTCATTTATTGCTTCCCCTCTGTCTCTGTGTGTGCACCATAGGGCAGTAACACACAAACACGCAGACACAGACACATGCATTGTAGCATTGTATGTATATGTGTCCTTGCATGGCAACCACAGAAGTTATCCAATAAAGTGTAAGAGATGAACTGCGAGTAACGGTGCCAAAGGTGAGAGGGTTGTGTGTGAGTGTGATGTGTAAGCATGTTTTTTTTAAGACATGCACAACACAGAAGCGTGCCCACCAGTGTGTTTGTGTGTGGGTTGTTGGACAACTGAGTCACCCTGTACGTTCTCCACAGGAAGCATGTGTACAACAGTTGCCTTTGTGTTGCAGCAGGGTTTTCAAACAGAGTCAAGCACCTCATTTCCTGGCAAAATGGCAAAGCGGCACGAGAGGAGAGGAGAGGAGAGGAGTCAGAGAATACATTTTCAGGTCCCTTCAGGTTTGTACATTAAACATGTGTCATCCTCCAACCACAGTTCATGATCCTTTACAACAAAGTCCCTGCTGAAGTGTCCTTGAGTAACCCATTCTCCTCCAGCTCTCCAGAGGTGTTCTGTATCAAGTTGTGAACTACAACCTCTGTTTCAAATGAAGGAAATCCAGATACATTCTCACTACATACAGCCACCGCTTATCACATTATTTATTTTATTAATACTGCTAAACTTCAAACCCCTGACAGGCAAATGTGACGCTTTTATCTCCACCTACTGGTCTGTTTTCTTTTTACACTCACTGACAAGAGAGAGCAAAAAGATTGTGTCAAAATGAGATCTGTGTGACTCAGCTGCTCTTAAGTATGGAGCAACACACAAAAATGTCTCACGCTGTCACGCTCACACACAGATGTTACATTCTCATGCATTTTACGGACTTACTATCAACTTCCCATTTTAGGGCAGATGTAAATTTTGAGTGAAGAGTTTTTCTCAACTTGTCCTGATAAAAAATACTTACAACATTTTCTCCTAAATAAACTCAAGACAAAAATATTTTGTGTTTCAAAGGTTTAATAAAGCAAATGCCTCTGTGTGTAACTAAGAAACAAAGTCAGAGTCAGGATGTTACCTTGAATATTCATGTTTCCTCATCATCCTACTCTACTTTTTAAAGCCTACTGCTGTGATAATAATAATATAATAGAGTAATTCATTAATGGTGATATTTTCATGGGATTTATACATTTATACTAACTTCACAACTTGATACATACACTGATAAATGAGCTCTGACTGCTTATCTACAGATGACTGAAGCCCAAGCATTATTTTCCACAATGGAAAAGATGGTGAGGTTAGCTAGTGGGGTTTTATTTTAAAATAATGAGATCATCTTTTTTCTAATTGTTTACGCTAAGTGATAAAAAAAAAGCTTGTGCTGATATGAACAAACCTACAATATTTGTGCTGTGTATGAGTATGTGGGAAGCCCACAAAATGGATCTACAATGTGAACCACAAGACCCTATTAATAAGTTCACACAAATACCAGGATTTGTCTCTAATATTCATATGCAAATCTACACAACTACTCATATGTACTGATATATAGAAATAGTTTTTCCTTTTCCATTTTACTTCTGTCATAGCTTTTCCTTAAAAAGGCACTCACTTTAGTACCTTTTCTATGTAACTATGTATTTATCTGTTTATTCATTTACTAACTCGAATACTTTTTATCTTTGACTGTACTAGTTCCTTGTTGCCCTGATGAATATGGTAGAATACAAATGTCACCCAGTAGTAAATTTACAGTTGATTCACTCTGCCCTTCCTCCAGTTTTCTATGGATTTACCAGGATCATATCGCCTATTAATGTCTTTTTTCTAATTTATATTCAGACCTTTTTAAATAAATTTTGTGTGAATTTTTGCCTTTGCCCATAAGTACCTGAGACAGGCTCCAGCGACCCCTATGACCCTGGTGAGGATAAAGTGGGTTCAGATTATGAATGAATGAATGACATTTTTATTAGAAATCTTCTGTTATGAACATTTTAAACACACCTTAGAACAGTCCAATATAGCTGCCTGTTTGTAGGGAATTTTGTCCTAACCTAATCTTAACACTGAAACAGGAATTAAGCCTCAAATTGTTGCGTTTCATTCTAGGTCCAGATTTAAATCCATAATGTTACCATAATGTGAGGCTGTAATCATGCTCACGTCCCCATAACAGAGGAAAACACACACACACACACACACACACACGCACACACACACTGTTCTGCATTCTCTATCTAAACATGTGGGCACGAGCCCATTCAGTCTTCCCAGAAATTATACACAGCACTAATCTGGACCAGTCGGTTTGTTTCTTACTGTGAAAGTACCACACCTCGTTTTCACAGACACGCACACACACGCGTGGATTCATTAATTATAAGGGAGTGTAATGCAAAGAAAGACAATAACAGATCCAGTTAGAAGGGCCAAACCACAGGAGAGACTATAATAGAAACCAAAAGGAAAAGAGCTAAATAGTCAAACAGATAGAGAGGGAATAAACGCGAGTAAGGCAAACTGAAACACAGACACGAGAGGGAGTTGACGTAGCAGCAGGGAGGAGGTGGTAATATGGAAAATGTGCTGCTTGCTACCGGCTTTGTGCAACGGTTAAGTCATAGAAACTGTATGATTCACTAAAGAACTGCTAACCCATCTGGAACACAGCTGCAAGTGTTGTGTCTGTATGTGAGTGTGTACATGTGGCTGTGCACACACCAGTACCTGGACTGCCTACGTGTGGGAGATAAAGCCACCATGTGTAAAAACTGTTGAGCTTTCCTGGAAAATAAGGGATAATACCCCCTAACTTTCCCAAACAAGTCGACTAAAACACAGAGACACTTATGCAGTCACTGCTGTAAAGATTTTGCAAATAAGAGGGACAAATTAAAGTTTTTTATCTGCCATTTTCCTTTTTAGTGATTCACAACTCTTCCCTTCTTCCTATATTTATGTGACATTTCAGTTTAAACATTGTCTGTGTTTAGACTCTCATCCTGTACACATACATTTACCATTTCTGAGACATAATGATCACAGATGAGCTTGATATAATTATGATGTGTTGGCCACAGCAATTGCGTATTATAATACAGTGAGTAACGGTAAGAAAATTGTCTACATTATAGCACGATGTTTGTGCGCAGAGAAACAATACCCAATGAAAAACAATAGTCAGGTATTAATTCATTGCATTGTAGTGTCCATGTAGCTAGAAATTGGGCAGAGTATATTTGAAGATGTCTTGATCTCCCCCTACTGGCTGGATGCTGTATATATCATAAATCCTGCCCCTTCAGACCTTCAGCAAAAAAACTTTCGAACACTTCCTATACATTTCTCCCCAAAATTTATTTTGGTTTCAGATTAGTTAAGTAGATTCCCATTTAATTCCTCCTCTTTCTAATTACTTTTTTTTAAGTGATCAGATGTGATCACAGCTCTGAATTCACACAGCATCTGGAAACTGGAACCATATTTACATCAGCCACATGGCATGTCCCATGACTGCTGTAATTTGGCTTCATTTTTACACAGTTGGAGATAACAGCACCACTGTTTTCAGAGAATGTGACAAATGACATTAAGTAATGCACAGACACAACCTCAATGACACATTCATACAACTTCCATGTCCACATGTACCATCAGTCTAAGAAGCAGTGACAGGAATAAGTCAGTTGGAGAGGCTGATCTGCTTAGAACACCTGTATGTTTCATCATGGAGTATATGCTAGTTTTCATATTTAACCCCAAACCTCCATATTTTTCAAAGTAATCACTCAAATGGAATGAAATTAGTTTTATTTTACGTATTTGCAGCTCAAACGAGGGTGCAAAACTGTGACAAATGTTCATTTAAATTCACTTAGATGAGTACTAGCATATGTGGTCTTCTGTGTGTGTGTTTTATATTTTCACACGTGTGCGCTATTAATGCCTAACTCCATCCACACACACGCATTCACAATGAAACACGCCATTGTTATGCGGGTAATGTGCTGCAGTGCATGTTAGCCTGGCTGTCTGCTTTTCTGGTGTCAGACCCGTCTATCCTTCACGCCAGCGGCTTCCTGACCTAGTGCCTAGCGTGCCTCTGTCTGCATGCATGCATGTGTGTATGTGTGAGTGTGTGTCTGGAGGCTCCCGGACTGCCAGCTGTACTATCAACATGCCCAGGGAGAGTCTCCCCTCGCAGGATAGAGAACGCAGAGAAGGAGGGGCGTGACCCACCTCTTTCCACGCTAACGCTTCCATGTTAACACGAGCCGTGCATGCATGTCTGTGTATGTGTGTGATAAAGAGGATAGGCCGGACCATGTGTGTGTGAGGGAGACAGAGGGAGAGCGAAGTAGACGGGATTCAGTACAGCAGGGGGGAGGGCAGAGGTGACTCGGAGGGCTTTCACATTTCATTAGGACAGCAGTTCACACATGTAAACACACATGCACTCACACACTTCCTGCCCGCCTCGTCCAGTCCTCATTTAGCATCCGATTCACTAACACTTTTCCCCCTTTCTACAAGCTCACATGCAAACACGCACTACATTTTTCTCATAAGACCTTGGCCTTGGCCTCACCCAGTAGCACACACTAACACACACGCATATTTGCAATCTCTCATGCAAATCTGTCAACCTCTCTCAGGGAATTGAACATTAATTCACACATGCACCTTGAACATATGATCAAAGTGGCATGCACACCAGCAAACAAAGTACTTACATATTCACAGTCTTACATGCATTCATGTACATGCATGCAGTCTCATGCAAATATGTCTTTTATTACCATGCAGTCAATGGCCTCGGCACACAACTCCTTTGTTGCTATAGGTGGTTTTTAACATGCAAAACTCTCCACACAGGCCTGTTTGCATGTTAGGAATACAGGGTGTCATTTGGCGTGGGGGTTCATTTAATCTCATAGTGCCGATTCTATTAATACAAAAACAGATGGACAAACACCCAGAAGCAGAACTTAACTACAATTTTCAATGTAATTGAATAAACGCATGAAAAAAAGTTGTTAATCTTATGTTATAACACTGAAAAAAAGAACCATATCAGACCAAGACAGAAAAAAAAAGCCTTTATAAAAACTATAAGACAAACCATACTGTGAGTGGTTTGAGTGGGCAGTTATTTTAGGTAGAAATAAGATCTGGGGGTGTGGATTAAAACATTTTTAAATAAATGTTGTACAAGTATTTGAATTTATTACATTCAGCTAAAAAGAACAGATGCATGCCCACCTCATTCACCTGCAAATGTGTCTTAATCCTCCATTTTAGGTAGCTAACTTACATACAATTCTATAATTTCTTGCACCACATACTTTTATTTTGGTGATTCCTCTTTAGATAGGTACAGGAGGGCTCACCCTCTTTCTCAAAGGAGTTTGTACAAGTGGTCCTGCTAGAACCACTTGTACAAACAGATTTATTCTAAAATGTCATCTATATTATCCTGTATTATAAAAGGGAAGTGGACTCTGTCTGTGTGTCTTGGGCATCACACAAACTCCAGAAAGAGCTGACTGCTGCAGTTTGGCATACTTATGTACTTTTGGTCAAGGAAAACAACAAGTTGATAGGACCAATATTTTGGGAGATATTAGTAATTTTGGAATACAATACAATTCATCATATTATGGTATATTTCATTACTTTGGAGCAATTGTGAGTCTGTGGACTGTGAATCTGTGTAATTTGTTGGCATTCAACTTGAATACGAATATAAATTATTCCTGTATGAAGCCCATTGTCTCAACTTTGGAACCAGTAAACTGTTTAATCTACAAGCAGCAGACATATTGTGCTAATCTCACAAAAGTCGACACTTTCCATCCCTCTGGCGTCTTGATTTCTCGGCCCTGAACATCAAAAATAGCATATCTGACACCTAGCTTGAAAGAACGTGAGTTTGTGCCAAGAATGTAAATCCGGCTCTCACACCACGTATATAAAGACAGAGTAAACTCCTAGCAGGTTGCACTCAACATAGTCAGGGTGCCTGTTGTATTTTATAAATCTATAAAACACCCTGACACTATTAGCTAATCTTTCATTACCCAGAGTCTGTATTATACCTAAGACTGTGAAAAGCTGGTTGCAAGTCCAGGTGCAAATCCGCAATGTTCTTTATGAATTGTAGCTCAGCACTTGTTCTGGATCATTTAACAACCTGGTCTTGAAGAACTCATATGACTGGACATACGGCCAACAGATTTTGGTTAACACTATGACAGACACTGGACATATTTCTGGCACAGGTCCTCACACCTGCTTTCTACAAGAGAAGTTCCACTGCCAAACATCATGTCAACCTCCTCTGGCACACAGAAGAAATTCCTCAGAGGTGACAGTGGAAATAGATTATGTCCGAACACACAACACTAATGGAACATCAGTACAACAGATCTGTGACCCTTTCTGTCATTTCATACACACTCCCATAATTCACACGTGTCCAGAGCTCAAGTGAAAGCCTATTTTGGAAGTTACTGCAAGGCTTCACGCAGAAATAAGGAGGAGCAGCTATTTGGGCTATGGAAGTCACCGATGACTCGTTTTCATACATTGTTTTTTTTGAGCCAGTTTTAACATTTTCTTTTATCTGTAGGTTTTCAGAAATCACCCTCAAACAGAAAAATACCAGATTTCCCCTTTTGGGACAAATAAAGTTCTAAAGTTGAAATATGCTATGTGCAGAAAAAGCATTCTGATTACTTTTGTACATTTATTTAGTTGATTTTTTTTTAAATTGAAATTTATTAAATAAATGCATGACAGACAGTGCAGAGAATTGTGCAACTTGCAGGTAGAAGACATGTGGAGGCATGAAAGTTGTGTGACAGTGAAGAGTCAGTCAGCTTAACACAGATAAGAAATAAATGGATATCAGTAGTAACTTTGACAACTGGGATGTTGAAAATATTACTTTTTACACTTAATGACATCACAGCTATTTTATTTTCAGCCTTCTGCATGGCAGGGCCTCAAAAAAGAAAGAACATAGAAAAATCAGCTGATACAACTTCATCTGCTCACTGACTCCTGCCCACTGACAGCGGCCTTATCAGATGATCATCAGCAGAGGTGTTAAAAGGAGCAGTAAATGTAACTGTTGGTATGATTTACAGAGGGGCAGTAAAAAGGAACTGTACTCTACTGCAATGGAGCTTTAAAATAGTTGAGACAGTATATACTGTATAAGTAGTTATATTCATAGAAAAATGTTAGCAAAAGTGTTTCTATATCATCCACAATGATGAAAATGATACATGTTGAAAACTGTAAACTGAAAAATTAGTTTAATTTAACAGACATAACAAAGTTTATTACTATTTCCACAATTCTTTCCATGTTGTTTATGATGATATGTTCTCATACTGACATCATCCTGTTGTGTCCCATACCTATTCTGCTATGAGTTTAAGGGACAACTAGTATTTGTATCAAATTATATCATATTTTTCCTACTTATACTACAGTACAGTGCAAGGGTGAATGGTGTCAAGTTAACAGAATAGAATAATATTATATTGTGTCCATTTTTTGTTTTGTCACAGCCCAAGGGTGTGATCATCTGAAAATATGAGACATTGTATTTAATTCTATAGAAGGAGTCATTCATGGTGTCAAAATGTTTCACCTTTATGTTTCAAAATTATATTTGAGTTAATGTCCCTTTAACTAAAAAGCACAGAATGGACAAAATAACCCTTGGGTGTTTTTAACCCATACAGACCCAGTGTTACTTCTGTATCTGTTCCCAAATTATTTTTTTCTCTCCCTTTCTTAAGTGATTTATCACCATTTATTGTAATATAATCCTCTGAATTTAGCATTTTTCACTGTAAATCATGTATTTTCCTATATTTCCCATGTTTAACTTCTTATATTTAATGTAGATGTTCATGAAAACTCAGTAAATTCAAAGGTTATAATATCAAAACAGAGAAAACTGAAGAAAAAGTGTCTTTTTCAGTCCAATCTCATTAACTGAATATAAATCCAGTGTTTCCATCCACTGTCATTGATCCAACTCCATGGGTTTTACTGATGAATCAATGTTGTAGAAGATGACAATGTTTCCATGGTAACTACAGAGCCTCTGAATGTCCAAATGGGTCATATCTGGTGCCCATGAAAAGATGAATAACTGTATTTTACACCAGTTATTGACATGCATTGATAGGGTTAGTGGATCAACAGGTATTTAACATTTTACATCAGTAGATGTTTTTGGTCACCAGTGGATGTTTGGGTCTTTATGGGTTAAGAGCCATTGTTGGTCGCTTTTCCATTAGATCCCACAATATTACACACTTTTTAAATATAAAATCACCTAAATAATCAGCAGGCATGTCTTTGTAATCTCAAAATTTACTTTTCCCCAGTTCCATTTTAGTTACTTGGCACATCAAGTCATATAAATAAGCTACTGACATTTAGTAAAATAAGAAAATAATTGTCTTTTAAGAGTCAATAAACCTTACAAAAATGTATGGCCCCTTGATAATTATCAAACTGAAGGAATTGTCTGAATAAAACTTATGTTTTTATGTTCCTAAAACAGTTCTAATGTTAAAGTTTCTTGCCTCACATCTGGACTCATGAACCTATAAGGTAACTTAGTAGGAAATAAGACTCATTAATTAACTCATGAAGACCCAGTGCTACTTTTGTGGCCATTCCCAAATTCATTTTTCTCTCTATTTATACTTTCTTTCGTGATTTAATCACCATTTATCATAATATCATCTTCTGCATTTTGAATATTTTCAGTGACAATCAACTATTTTCCTATATTTATTTACTGGTCATGTACTTTAATCATCACGCTGAGATTACATTTGAGGATTATTATACCAAAAACAGAAAAAACTTGAGAAAAAGTGACTTTTTCAGTCAAATATATTATTAAATGAACATAAATCAAGAGTTTCCATCCACTGTCACTGATCAAACTTTGTGGGTTTTAGTGGTGATTCAATGTTGTAGAAGATGATGGTGTTTCCACGTTCTACGGAGCCTCTGAACGTCCACATGGGTCATATCTGATGACCATGAAAAGATGAAAAACTGTATTTTACACCAATTATTTACATGTATTGATAGGATTAGTGGATCAACAGGTATTAAACATTTTAGATCAGTAGATGCTTTTGGTCACTGGTGGATATTTGGGTCTTTATGGGTTAAACACTTAGAACACCTGATCTACTCAGATCCCCAGTTGCGTGTACTAATTTGAGTGCACAATCTAGAATTTTGCGTGCGGGGTGGAACCGCGGTTTGCGGGTGATTTACTCAGATTGCTTGCGCAAATTACAACAGGTGCCAAGTCTTGGAGCCAGCCCTATTTAAATGAGGATTTTGCGTGTGCTAAACTGCTCTGGGATCTGCCAGCACTGATGGTAACAGTGACTGAATGATTCAGATGAAGGAAATGTAAAGTTTGAGGAGTTTTGTCATAGAAGTTATTGCACGACTCATTCATTCAATTTTCATCTTAGAGGTGGGGGGCGGCACGGTGGTGCAGTGGGTAGCACTCGTGCCTCACAGCAAGAAGGTCCTGGGTTCGATTCCAACACCAGCCGGTGGGACCTTTCTGTGTGGAGTTTGCATGTTGTCTGCGTGGGTTCTCTCCGGGTACTCCGGCTTCCCCCCACCATCCAAAGACATGCACTGATAGGTTAATCGGTTG